>CM062819.1:683082493-683508045 GCA_031772625.1 Pinus tabuliformis
GATGACCAAGTGAACGAGATAAAAGACCCTAGATCTAGTTTCATCCATCTGGGCTAGGATTTTAGATTGATGCAAGAATTACAAAGCATGAGGCTTGATAATACATATCGTCCCTCACAATCATAGTCCCACCTTTTTTCGTTAGTGGCTGTGTCTCCTTGATTATTGGACATGTAATGTTAGCTTATGACATGAGGTCATGGGTATGCCTCCCTCAAAAAGTATATCATGATGAAAATGTATTGTAACAAATGATGATCCGACTAGTTGTTCTTGATCCGAACTTGTCACAAGGTAAAGTAATTAATTCATTAATTGTTGTTTATGACTTTTCATTTTAGGGGGAAATCTCTTATAGGCCATTTTGTCACATCTCGTCAATAGGCCTGTTGGATACCTATAGTAATAGGTTTCATATTTCATGATTGGCAAGAGAAAAGCCAAATATGCTCTGCTCTGGTATCCCAAAGATCCCATATTTCCTAGAAAGCAAGAGCTGGGTAAAGTGTTTCAAGTATTGAGGACCTTATTTCAAATTTTGTGGATGATTCAACAGTCTAAACTGGATCATGCCATGTTTCAATTTTGAGTTGTAGAATAGAGAAAGAGGTCTGTCCAAACAGCTTAATCTTGGCAGACAAGTAGTTCAGGTAGAGAAGCAAAGGTTCCCAAAAGTTTAATCTGGGACCTTGGAAGACATAAGGGTAGAAGTAGATAGAGAGAAAAGGAAAAAGCCAAAGAAAAGAAAAGGCAATTGAGGGTTGCAAGTCCAAGTGCCCCTCCAAGAAGAAACAAAAAATGCTAGGCAAAATAGTTGGGTAGGCAGTTGTGGTTGCAGAAAGAATATGATCACCATTACACAGGTATCAATAGGTCTCTTGCCAAGGCAATAAATCTATCAGCAAACAAAGTGGTGAATTCCATGAACTCACAGCAAAGAGGATCACTAACTTCTTTTTTTTCCCTCTCTAGTCCATCACTAACACCCCTTTCTAATTCCCCTCCTTCATTCATATTAACTCCTAATTCTACTATATAACCTCCCCTATCTTACCCCCACCCCTAATAATACTAACACTAAGGTGTATAAAACCCCAAATCTTATGTATATTCCCTCCCCTAGGCATAATAGCCGTGTATTTTTCAAAAGGGACCAAAATGGCATCTGGCCACTTTGGTGAACCTATTCCACCCTTTCCCCCCTTTGCTGCAAGTTAATTTACCCTCAAATCACCTCTGCATTGATAAAACCCCCTCTCCAAACCCCTTTTGCCTATAAAAACCTTTGCAAAGGTTAATACCCCCCTCTGGCACGTTCCCAATCCTACCACATTATTGGTTAAGCGAAAACATTTGAAAAACCCATAAAAACCACAAACTTTAATCTTTTCCGCCCGCAGTATGAAGCGCGCATCTTTCTCCTCCGCCAGCCGTCGGATCAAGCCCATCAGATCCGACGGTCCACATTAATATCGGAGCGCATCCGATGGCGGCACTTTAACCTCCGAGAAAGTGACGTTGCGCCTTGTCACGCCTCCTCCACGCGTCAATCGATCAACCATCTCGGAGCCGAGTCTGACAGCTTCTGCGCCGTACCTAAACCGCCCCGAGAAACCGCGGCGGTTAAGGCCTTAACCGTGACCGCTGCGGTTTGACTGCCACCTACCCGTCGCTGACTCGCCGCCACGTCCTTATCTGCTCGTACCTGCCTTTGTTATTGGTCCACCTCACTGCTGACTGGGTTGCCACCTCACCTCCCCTTTGACCAGTCACCCACTGCCACGTCGCCCGATGACGTCAGCAGAAAAAGCGCCAAATTGGTAAAATAACCCATATTTACCAATTTTCCCGTGTTTTTTACCACTTTCACTGTTATTACTGTTGGACGCTCTGCATGGCCGTTTGCACTCTAATTTTCGCCAACCAGTCTATTAGCCCGGGCGACCTCCTCAAGCAGCAACTGTGCACCTTTGCTTCAACCTCTGCTCATCGAATTACAGGTATTTAGACCGTTTCGCCCTCCATACGACCTTCATTAAGCTTGAAATTGCTCAGAGGGATAGTAGAACCATAAAAACGATATTTACACCGTTCATTTCCATTTGTTCATCCACCATTGTCATTGTGAGGGCCAAGAAGTACCTGCAGAGCTTTAGAAACCTGCAATTCACATAAAACCACTGTAATTCTGCGTTTTCCCCGGCAGAGCTCCTAATAGATATAATTCACCCGATTGGAGAGTTCAGTTAGACCACAGAGAAGTTCTGTCACTAGACTCCAGTAGTATTTCAATTGCTATTGAGAGAATTCCCCTTGGATACTCAAAACATCAACTGTTTCCACAGAGAACTGCCTCCAGACTGTGTTTTTACCATTCCACCTGTCCACCTGCAATTCTTGCAACTTGAAGAGCTATGGAGACCCCTATTGCACTGAATATTAAGCCCATCAATGCTCCTCACCAGGAATTAGCATGGAAAGCCCTGGGAGACATGGACTACCAAATGCTGGATTGGTTCCCCATGGGAACCAAGTACAATATTCAAATGTTGAATGAATTAAGAGCCCAGCACCTCAGTGGGGCAGATATCTTGGGGATTTGGGAGTCAAATTTGCCCATATACAACCTTCCCCAAGTCAATCCTATGCCAGAGCTCATTTATAGCTGCCAGGAATGCTATGACCCCAGCCAAAGAGCAGTCATGAGCCCCACAGGCCTAGTCCTGTTCCAGATCACCCCAGAGAGCATAAACCAGATGCTGCGCTTCAAAACAGCCAAGAAATTGACCCCTCTATCCATGCAGAATCTGATTAACAGAGGGATCAAGCTGTCCAGTGACCAGATTGTCAAAATCAACCAACTGTTTGTCACACCAGGCTCTGAAACAGTCAGAACCCCTCCTATTGGGTACCAATATCTAAATGAGTTGGGCAGAATGTTGGTGGATCTAATTGGCTATGTCCTAGGATTCAGGGGGTTGGAAGATGTAGATGACAGCATAATGGCAATGCTGTCTATATTTGCCCCTGGTAAGCCTCCAGCTGTGCAGTATGATTATGCAACTTACATAGCAGAGAAAATCCATGAGCAGTTCATGAATTTGAAAAGGGAGAGACTGTTCAGGTACACCTCCTATATATATCATTTATTCCTTTTCAACCAGCCAGCTACCTTCTCTGTTCCTTTGAGGCCACTCAATGCCCAAGGAAGCCCAAGATCAGTTGTTTTCTGGACCTCTGTTTTTCATTCTACCTCAGTATCACCCTATACATACTGTGAGTTTATTGATTTATTTGTTCATCCAGCCCTAACAGCGCTGCAAGGTACTCCTCCTCCTAGATTAACCGATGATATGAAGAGGATTCTACATTTGAACAAATCTTACAATATTGGCAACTGGTACTTCTACCAGAACCACACAGTCATTAGGATATATGGCTGTGAATTGAACCCATTTAGGTTGCCAAGGTATGTCCCCATGAGGCTTTTTGCCTTAGAATATTTCAGGCAGTTTGGGAACTCAGATTACCTTCACTTTCAGAGTAGAAACAAGAAGTCACAATTGAAGGTAAGAAACCAGCTAGGTTCCTTCCTATATAACAGGAAAGAGGAAGGGTGGAAAGAGGCAGACAGCATCCTGGAAGGCCTCAGATTGCAGACCAGTTTTGAATGGATTCCCTATGACCCCAATCATTCTATCTCCCTCAGGAGAATTAGATACAAATTGGGCAACTATGCACATAAAAGACAACCTGAAATTGAAAAGTATGCCAATGCACTAGATTGGGAAGAGGGTACACTAGTAGAACAAGTCACTAAGGAGAATTACTTGAGAAAGAAGCTAGGAATGTGCAAAAAGAAGCTGACTTGGAAACTTGTGGACAGGTGCCCCTCTCCTACAGAAAGCAAATTGGAACAGCTGCTAAATCTTCAGCAGCACAGCAGCAAACTACTGAGAAGACACCCCAGGCAGCAAGCAAAGACAAAGGAAAACAGGTGGAACAGCCACCTATATTGACAGAAGAACAAGTTGACACCTTGCTACAGCAGCAAGAAGAAATGGAACAGCAAGAACTGGGGCAGCAACAAGAAGAAGCACAGTCCAGTGAACAGCAGCCCTTGCAGCAGGAAAAGGGGACAGATCTACCTAGTTACACTGAGCAGCAGCCCCAAACAGAGGTGCCTCCCAGGACAGACACCAATGTAGACACCTCAGTCCTCCAAACACCACAGAAGGAGGACTTGACCAGGAAAAGGGAGAGAGAGACCCCCCACACCTCATCCTTCATCAGAGGAGAGAAGAGACAAAGACTGAATGACTCCAAGAGGAGGACATAGCAGTAAGGCAAGCCATGGGCATGGGCCCACCCAGTGGAGAACTTTCGGCCAGCTCATCTCAGCGTGGACATGACATGACTATGGGAGGAGAGGTCAGCTCCTCCGGTCAACATAGAGAAGGGCAGTCAAGTATAAAGCAGCAATTCATTGACATCAAAAGGAGGAGTGATCCCATAAAAGTGCAGCTGTATGATCACTTGTTAAACCTAGCTCCTAGCAACCAGCAGAGACTCATGTCTGCTTTCGATGTGAGCGAAGGCAAAATGATAATGAGCCACTTCATGCCCACAACTTTGCATCCTCAGTCCACCTCGGACTATCTAAGAACCAACATGGAGGTTCTTGCCAAAGACATACACCCTATGGACAAGATTGAATTACATAAACAAACTGGTGAAATGGTGTATGCCTCCCTGGCAGATGAGACATTGGAGAACTACAAACTAAAGAGCAGCCTGGATAACACAGCTTCTCAGCTGGAATTAGAAAGAGCATCATCACAAGCCAAGGACAATAGGATCAAGTCCTTGGAAGAGGTAATTATAGATATAGGGCATGATCCTAAAGATGTCAAAGGCATCCAAGAACTCCTGAAGATAAGGGATGCAGACATGGCGGCCCTAAGAAAGAAAATCAAACTCCCGGCCACCATCCATCCACAAACAGATGAAGTTGCCCAGCAAAGGCAAGAAAAGGATACTACAGACCTGCTGGTATCCCTATACAAGAGCTGGTTAGGACTCAAGACCAGCTAGGACAAACTGAAGCTGCAAAGGCAGCACTACAAGAAGCACTGAAGCAAAGAGAAGAGGGCCAACCCTCCCAGCCTCCTCCTGTGATAATAAATCTTGAGGAAGTCCCTCCAAAGACTACTCCTCCTCCTCAGCAAACAGAAGCTACAGCACCAACTACAGCGCCATCCACAGCAACAACAACTACAACATCGGAACAGGCTACTAGTTTAGACATGCAAAAGCTGCAAGCTGAGATCCAAGCCATGGAATCTCAAATGAAAGAGCTGGATGAACTTAAGAAAACCTTGGCTAAGGTAAATGAAAAGTTTGACAAGAGCAAACAGAATGAGGCAGCCAAGGAGAGAGAGGTAAGAGCTCTTAAGAGGAGAATTGCTGAACTAGAGAAAGAGCTTGCACTAGAAAAAGTGACAGCTGAAATGAAAGCAGTGCTATGGAGCAACATTGGGCGGTCCATTGCCAACCAGTGGCAATATATTGAGACCATGGATGAGCAAATGGTGCTCATCACTAAAGCAAACAGAGAAATACAGAGAGCCAGGGCAAGCCTTGGACACATGCCAGAAGCTGCTACTAGGATGATCAATATTCTGAACTATAAGACTAGCTCTCAATTAGCTGTCATGGGAATCACCAACAGGACAGAAACAATTGCTGTAGCCAAAAGAGTCATAACATTGAGGAACTTGGTTGGAACACTGGAGAGGAGGACACAGGATATGCAGACTGAAATCAACAGATTCCTGGAAAAATTCGTGGCACTACAGAACAGAGGCCTCCCCAGCATTTTAAGCAGTGTAGGAAGACTGCTCACCCTAGACAATTACAATAAGAGAATTGATGCCCATGCAGTAGCAGAGATTGCAAAACCGCCCAGCACTTCAGCAGACGCAGGGCCAGCCACCGGGCAGACTATGTATGACAGGGTGGAGAACCTATTTTTCCTCATGAATGAAGTTGAGCATCTGTTTGATACACCACCTAACTTCTTCAAATTCACAGAAGCAGATGAAACTCTAGGGGCAATCTTAGCACACCAACTGCCCACACAGGATGCCTGGAGAAATTTGACACAGACAATTTTGTCAGGCCAGAATCAGTAGCGCTAATTCTCCAGGCAAATGAGCATACATGCGCAGGCACAATTTTGAAGAAAGATATCTACAAGGAAGAGGCAGAGGCTGAGCCAACTCAGCAGGACCATTGACTCACCACAAGCAGCAGTCACAATCACAGGTGACAAGTCCAGGATACAGCGTACAAGCCTTAAAGACAGGTCTTCCAGCATTTATTCAGAATATCTCGACCGACTTAGCTGTTTCCAAAGGCTAAAATATCTTCTGACAGAGCATTAAAATGCCTGTACTCTGTAATCAATGCTGTATTAAATTTTGGTCATAATATCTTAAGTGGTTGGTAAGAATGTAAAATCTGAGATAACTCAGAACTCAGATATTTTGTAAATCACCGCAAGTATATATTCACCCTTCACAGCAGTTGAAAGGGGTTGTTGTAATTTTCCTTTGAAGAGCTCTCGCTCGTTGTAAAATTCCCAGAGAGAAATAATAGAAAAGGAGAATGGAATTTCCAAGCTTGGTGTATTTGGTGCGTTGTGATGAATGGTGAATGTTGCAGGATTCCAGTTGTTTCATAAAACAATAAGTCTTCTCATATCTCTGTATTACATGTTTTCAAGTCTTTGTTCTCTTTTATCGTTTCAGATATTTTACACTTAATAGCAAAGTAGAAGAATAGTTCAGGACTTAATCCATGATTACCCTGAACTCAAACTGAGCTATTATCTATGTTTTCCTCAGATATAGTAACAGAAGTGTAATTCTTAGTTGCTGCACTTTGAATCTATATCTTTCACTGTGATAGACATTCCCAGGGATTCAAAGTTTGCCCCTGTGACATCTGTCTTTTCTCGTAACCAGTTTGGTGGAAACAGTTAACAACGAGTGAAAATTCTTGAATGCTTTCATTTGTTTGCCTTACCTGTTTCATGTTTTTAATCAAAATTTGTTCTATGAAACATCCAAATGGCCCTGTAAGTTTCACCAGTTCATCTCAAAGTTTCTAGACACCTACAGCTACAGACTCCATTGCCCAATGATATTTGACTCTCTGAAAATCACATCACAAGAGATCTGAAGGATATTCTTCAACCAAAACATAAACAAAACCAGTGCATAATAGCTAGCCTAAAACCCTATCATAAACAGTTACAAATCATAAAGAGAGAGCCCTCTCTGATCACAGTTTGGCTAGAAACAGTGATCCAAAGATTGGTTAGTGGTTACCCCGGCCGTATTCCCTTGGGAGTCATAGGGAACAACCTGGGTGTTAACATAATTGGCGACTCCACTGGGGACTTAAGATTTTTTCAATTACTATCTATTTTCAAAAGCTACCATCAAGCCTGAAACTAGCCAAGAGGCCTTAGGACTGTTTCTGTAAACACAGGGACAGCTTTAGGGAAGAGCTAACTAGGGAATCTTCATCCTAGCTTTGAAAAATATATAGTCATTCCAGAATTCTTACCTAGTCCTTGTACATACAAAACCTCTGTATAAAGTTCTAAAAGAATACTTAGAAGCTGGCTCCCAAAGAAACCCAAGGCACACTAGGGCAAACCCTGACCCTGATCAACCCATCATTGTTGATAATCCAAATATCATTCCAAAAAACATAAGGAGACAGCAAAAGCAGGAGAAGCCTGCTGATTCAGATATAAGTTCAGACCAACCTATCCTCATTCCAACTCCTTGTAAAGTCCTTTTCCGTTCCACACCTAATTCCCCTAGTTCATCATCAACACCTCAAAGCCCTCCTCTCCCATCTTCACCATCTGCACATACTCTTTCAACCAGTTTCCCGCTTGTTACCCCTGTTATACCTGTGATCCCAGCTGTCCCATTTGTTCCTATTAACCCTATAAATCCCATAAACATGGCTAACAGATATGCACCTCTGCAGATACCAGCCAATGCTCCAGCTCTACCCCAAGACTACCAAACTAGACTCTCATTTTTTGACTCCCAGGGCCCTTTGACAGCTGCCCAGCATGCTAAGAAGATGCAAGATCACTTTGAGACCTTTGAAATAGATGATGACAGTGTCAGGATGAGAATTTTTGTCCAAAGCTTAACCGGGGATGTCAGAACTTGGTTTAGATCCCTGAATGCAAATTCCATTGCAACCCCTGAAGTTCTATACCAGGAATTTACCAACAGATGGGAGAAAAAGAGAGATCCGCACCATATACTTGGTGAATATAACACTATTAAAAGAGGTCCCCAAGAAACGGTTTTGGAGTATTGTGCTAGGTTTAACAACATATACAATGCTATCCCCCAGAACTTAAGGCCCCTCCTGATTTGGCCCTTTATAACTTCCCTGATGGTTTTGATTCTGATATGGCCTATCAGTTGAGAGAAAGAGACCCTCCAACCCTTGCAGAAGCCCAAAGGGTTGCAGTCACTGTAGAGGCCAACCTAATTGCCAAAAGAAACAGGGCAAAGCTGGAAAAGAAGACTGGTTTCAAAGAAGAACCCTCGGGTTTTGATCAAAAGTTGGATGCAATACTAAACAGCATGAAAAGACTAGGTGAAAGAGTGGAATCAGTTGAAAGAAAGTCATCATGGGAGGCACCACAAAACAATCCTCCTAGAAACCCAAATTTTAGGAGAACACAGAACCCAAATATAGGAAAACAAGTGCAGACCAAGATATCAGACCCCCTTTTCAAGAAAATTATGCAGAAACTTCCTCAGCTAATCAGCTCAATGAAGATCCTGAAATCAACTTAATAGGTCTGGATGGTAAAAGTCAGGTTTTCTTAACACAAGAAGACCATGAGGAGGATGAAAGCAAAACATTCCAAACACAATCAGGAGAATCTTTTGACTTTAAACAAGGGTATGATACTGCTGTCTATGAAGTCCATAAACAATACAAACTAAGAAGTCGGACTGTAAATGCAAATCAGCCTGAGAAGGTAAAGGAGAAACAGCAATCTAAAGAAACCTTAGTCACTGAACCTAATGACAAAACAAACTTACCTACAAAAGAAGTAGTGGTTGAGGAAGTCACTGAATTACTGTCCACACCACAACAGCCCACGGCAACCTCATCCTCCCACCCAAATCCGAACATTACCCCTCAAGACATGGGCATGAGGGGCAGGTTCCAAAATCAAGATGAAATCCAACAAGAAGATTTAATGAACAGAGAAAGGACTGCTATCCGTGACTCTAAAATTCAGGTGGACAAACCCTTTGACCTAGGAACAGAGATTGGCAAGTTAAAGATAGCAATTCCCCTTTCAGAGCTAGCCAAGCATGACATATATAAGCAACAGATCAAAAAATCCCTTCAGCTCACCAACAGCAAAGATGATGTAAATGTGCTAGATGACACTCCAGAATTACTGTTTGGCCCAGAGGTAGATGGAAAAACAGTAGTCACAGGGGTTTTACCTTTTTATGTCAGCTTGCATGTTCATGATAAAATACTGCATAATGCAATGTTTGACTCAGGTGCATCTCACAACCTTATGCCAAAAGCTGTCATGGAAAGATTAAACTTGGATATAACAAGACCATACAAAGACCTGTTTTCTTTTGATTCTAGTCAAGTCAAATGCTTGGGCCTAATTAAGGATTTATGTGTGTCCTTGGTTCAATTTCCCAACAAAACCATTTTAATGGATGTTGTTGTTGCTGATATCCCACCCAAATATGGGATGCTCTTATCAAGATCATGGGGAGCCAAACTCCAAGGCTCCCTGCAATTAGATATGTCATATGCAACCATTTCTGTATTTGGGCAACCAAAAAGACTTTATAGGGAAACACTCATGAAGTATATGGTCAGCAGTGAAGAAAAGCCTCAAAATTTTCCAATATACGCTGTCCATTCGGACATAGACTCCTTCATCCTCTTCAATGACAGCGCAAGCTTCTCAAACAATGACATTAAGACCGAAACACTCATACAAGAACAAAACATTGATCAAACAAGTAGCACCTGCCAAATTTCAATCAGCCCAACAATACCCATTAACCCTCCTCTAGTTGTCAAAGATTGTCAAACAAATGATGAAATTATCCTAGAAGACAAATGGGAAAAGAAACCTCAACTCATGCTCACATTGCCATCCCATGACAAGAATGTTAAATCCCCTATTCAGCAAGATAGTCTGTGGGTCCTAGAGTTTGATGGCTCAGTTAACAAGTTAGGGGCAGGAGCTGGAGTATGGATACATAACAAAGAGAAAGGCTATGCAGAAGGCAGGGCTTACAGATTGAAGTTTAGATGCACTAACAACATAGCAGAATATGAAGCGCTGCTATTGGGTCTAAAGCTAGCAAAATCACTACAAGCTCCTAAACTCTCCATCATGGGAGACTCTGATCTAATAATTCAACAAGTGAAAGGAAATTTTGTTACCAATGACAAAAGATTAAGGTCCTATAGGTCTGCTGTAATTGAAATACTAGAGACTTTCTCCGAGTTTGTTATCACAAAGATTCCAAGGGGCCACAATCTCCATGCTCACAGCTTGGCAACATTTGCCAGCACCTTCAAATTCCCACTACAACCCAACAATTGTTTCACAGCAGAGGTCAAATATAGGCCTTCTATTCCAAACAATGTCAAAGAGTGGCAAGTATTTGAGAATGACATGCAAATAAACAACTTTTTAACCTTGCAACAAGAGTTTACAGGATTAAATATTGACCTTGAGACAGCAAGTCAATCTCAAATAGTTGATGGAGCAAGTCAATCACAATTACAGTTTCAACAGTCTGCCCACCCAATGTCACCTAGAACAGCCAAACAATTACTCAGTCCAACCATTTTCAACAAAGAAAACATTCAGCAAATTCACCAAATTGACTGTGAAGAGGTGAGCAACGCTGAAGATGAAATCATACAACTCAAAGACAATCTCCTTCCAGCAGGCCTTACCCCACTAGAGGACATTTTTGACTCAAATGATGTCCCCAGGAAACCAAAGATGCAGCCATTAGATGCAACAATTGAAGAATGTAACATTGGTACCACTGACAAGCCTAAAATAATAAAGCTATCTGCTGCTTTGCCCCCTGACCAAAAACCCAAATATATTGATCTCTTTAAAGAGTTCCAAGATGTCTTTGCCTGGGGTTATGAGGACTTGAAGTCTTATGATACCTCTGTTATCCAGCACACCATTCCCCTCAAGCCTAATCAAAAACCATTCAAACAGAAATTGAGAAGAATCAATCCTGTGCTCCTTCCTTCCATTGAAAAGGAATTACAAAAAATGTTCAAAGCTGGTATCATAGCACCAATCAGGTTTTCTGAGTGGATTTCAAATTTGGTCCCTACAAGAAAGAAAACTGGTGAGATTAGACTTTGTGTAGACTTAAGGAATTTGAACCTAGTGTCACTCAAAGACAACTACCCCTTACCCAAAATGGACCACATTCTTCAAAGAGTAGTAGGAGCCTCAAGAATATCATTGTTGGATGGTTTCTCAGGTTTCAATCAAATCCTGGTACACCCTGATGATCAAGACAAAACTGCATTTACTACCCCATGGGGCACTTTCAAGTATGTGAAAATGCCCTTTGGATTGAAAAATGCAGGGGCAACATTTCAGAGAGCAATGGACATTGCTTTTGCAAAAGAGATTCATGACTTCTTGGTCATTTACTTAGATGATCTAACACCCTTTTCAAAATCTGACCAAGAACACTTGAAACATTTGAGACAAATCTTCATAACATGCAGGAAATATGGTATTTCCTTAAACCCCAAGAAGTCATTATTTGGCTTGGAAGAAGGGAAACTTCTAGGGCATATCATTTCGAAAAATGGCATAAGAATTGATCCAGATAGGATACAAGCTATCCTACAAATGCCTCACCCAAGGAATGTCAAGGAGCTGCAAGGATTCTTAGGAAAAATCAACTTTTTGAGAAGGTTTATCCCAAATTTAGCAGAGTTAATCAGATTACTAAACAATATGCTAAAGAAAGATTCAAAGGTCAAGTGGACCGTTGAAGCAAAGAAAGCCTTTGAAAGTATAAAATTGGCCTTGACTCAAACCCCAGTGTTAACTAACCCTCAGTTTGACAGAGACTTCATCATTTTCTCCTTTGCTTCCCAACATACTATTGCTGCTGTTTTATTACAGAAAGATGACCAAGGGAATGAAAAGCCCATTGCTTTTTTCAGCAGAGCTCTTAGAGATGCTCCTCTAAAGTACCAAATAATGGAAAAACAAGCCTATGCCTTAATCAAAGCTATCAAAGACTTTAGGATTTACATCCTTTACTCCCATGTTGTGGCTTATGTACCAAGTCCCATTGTCAAAGACATTCTCACCCAAGAAAACCTAGAAGGTAGGAGAGGAAAATGGATTGCCAATATACTAGAATTTGACATTGAAATAAAGCCTACAAAGCTGATAAAAGGGCAAGGTTTGGCCAAGTTAATGACAGAAGCAAATTTCCAAGCCTTAGATATCAACCAACTGGACAGTGAAACAGAGCTGGCGACTCCAAAGATCAATGTAGCCTTTGAACAATCTCCATGGTACTCTGATATCTGTTATGTGTTACAAAACCTGTGTGCTCCCCCAGGACTGTCCAGAACTAAGTCTAGGTTCCTAAAAATGAAAACATCTAAATTTTGTGTGATAGATGAGAATCTACTCTGGAAAAACCATGAAGGTATTTTGCTGCACTGTCTTCTTGAGAGTGAAACTGACAATATCATGCAAGAATTCCATGCTGGAGACTGTGGTGGACATTTGTACTGGAAGTCCACTGTAGACAAGATATTAAGGGCTGGTTATTACTGGCCCACTATGTTCTCTGATGTGAAGAAATTCACAACATCATGCCACAAGTGCCAACTGTTTGAAGGCAAAAGACAGTTGCTGCCACTTCCTTTGAGGCCCATTGCAACAGAGAGACCTTTTCAACAATGGGGCTTGGATTTCATTGGAGAAATTCATCCCTCATCTTCAGGACAACACAGATGGATCTTGACAGCAACAGACTACTTCACCAAGTGGATTGAAGCTGTCCCATGCAGACAAGCAAATGATTCAGTAATCATTCAATTTTTGGAAAACAATATACTGGCTAGATTTGGCTGCCCAGACAAGATAATAACAGACAATGCTGCTGCCTTCAGATCCAAGAAAATGGTGAACTTCTGCCATAAATTTCACATTACCCTGGGCCATTCTACAGCTTACTATCCTCAAGGAAATGGTCTTGCTGAATCATCAAACAAAAGCCTGATAAACATCATAAAGAAAGTGCTGGAAGAGAACAAAAAGAACTGGCATAAGAAACTAGTAAATGCTTTATGGGCAGACAGATTAACCACTAAAAGATCAATTGGGACCAGCCCATATGAGTTAGTCTATGGATTAGAGGCCAGATTTCCTTCATCACTAGGAGTGCCGGTTATGAAACTTCTGCAAGAAAGTCAAGCAGAGCCAAATAATATGCAAAGAAGGATTAACCAGATAATCTGTTTACAGCAGACCAGAGAACAAGTTTTCAGCAGAGTGCAGATACTACAAGAGAAACTAAAAAAGGCCTTTGACAGAAGAACTAAAGCAGAAGATTTCAATGTAGGGGACAAAGTTTTAAAGTGGGATGCAAGAAGAGAAGAGAAAGGAAAACATGGGAAGTTTGATTCTTTATGGAAAGGACCATTTTCTGTCCAAGCAGTACAAGGTAATAACACCTACTTCCTAAAAAGTTTGACTGTAACTGAACTGGATGAAGGTCCTGTCAATGGCAGGATGCTGAAGCACTATTTTGACTGTTCACTATGATAGAAATCCAAAGGTTCATTGTATATATGCAGGCTTACATATTGTTTTCTATTTTAGATTGTAAAAAGAGGTTTTCCCAAGTGCTGCACCTAGCAGCAACAGGCAGATAGAATCAGAGGTTCTCCAAGAAAAGGCACACAATTTTGACAGATTATATGCAGCAAATTTCAAAGATTAAGATGGGCAGTCAAGGAACAAGGCAATCTGACCTGCTGTTCTTGGTCTTTCAAAAGAAAAACCATCCCCATGTGGAGCCACTGTTGGATACCTATAGTAATAGGTTTCATATTTCATGATTGGCAAGAGAAAAGCCAAATATGCTCTGCTCTGGTATCCCAAAGATCCCATATTTCCTAGAAAGCAAGAGCTGGGTAAAGTGTTTCAAGTATTGAGGACCTTATTTCAAATTTTGTGGATGATTCAACAGTCTAAACTGGATCATGCCATGTTTCAATTTTGAGTTGTAGAATAGAGAAAGAGGTCTGTCCAAACAGCTTAATCTTGGCAGACAAGTAGTTCAGGTAGAGAAGCAAAGGTTCCCAAAAGTTTAATCTGGGACCTTGGAAGACATAAGGGTAGAAGTAGATAGAGAGAAAAGGAAAAGCCAAAGAAAAGAAAAGGCAATTGAGGGTTGCAAGTCCAAGTGCCCCTCCAAGAAGAAACAAAAAATGCTAGGCAAAATAGTTGGGTAGGCAGTTGTGGTTGCAGAAAGAATATGATCACCATTACACAGGTATCAATAGGTCTCTTGCCAAGGCAATAAATCTATCAGCAAACAAAGTGGTGAATTCCATGAACTCACAGCAAAGAGGATCACTAACTTCTTTTTTTTCCCTCTCTAGTCCATCACTAACACCCCCTTTCTAATTCCCCTCCTTCATTCATATTAACTCCTAATTCTACTATATAACCTCCCCTATCTTACCCCCACCCCTAATAATACTAACACTAAGGTGTATAAAACCCCAAATCTTATGTATATTCCCTCCCCTAGGCATAATAGCCGTGTATTTTTCAAAAGGGACCAAAATGGCATCTGGCCACTTTGGTGAACCTATTCCACCCTATTCCCCTTTGCTGCAAGTTAATTTACCCTCAAATCACCTCTGCATTGATAAAACCCCCTCTCCAAACCCCTTTTGCCTATAAAAACCTTTGCAAAGGTTAATACCCGCCTCTGGCACGTTCCCCAATCCTACCACATTATTGGTTAAGCGAAAACATTTGAAAAACCCATAAAAACCCACAAACTTTAATCTTTTCCGCCCGCAGTATGAAGCGCGCATCTTTCTCCTCCGCCAGCCGTCGGATCAAGCCCATCAGATCCGACGGTCCACATTAATATCGGAGCGCATCCGATGGCGGCACTTTAACCTCCGAGAAAGTGACGTTGCGCCTTGTCACGCCTCCTCCACGCGTCAATCGATCAACCATCTCGGAGCCGAGTCTGACAGCTTCTGCGCCGTACCTAAACCGCCCCGAGAAACCGCGGCGGTTAAGGCCTTAACCGTGACCGCTGCGGTTTGACTGCCACCTACCCGTCGCTGACTCGCCGCCACGTCCTTATCTGCTCGTACCTGCCTTTTTTATTGGTCCACCTCACTGCTGACTGGGTTGCCACCTCACCGCCCCTTTGACCAGTCACCCACTGCCACGTCGCCCGATGACGTCAGCAGAAAAAAGCGCCAAATTGGTAAAATAACCCATATTTACCAATTTTCCCGTGTTTTTTACCACTTTCACTGTTATTACTGTTGGACGCTCTGCATGGCCGTTTGCACTCTAATTTTCGCCAACCAGTCTATTAGCCCGGGCGACCTCCTCAAGCAGCAACTGTGCACCTTTGCTTCAACCTCTGCTCATCGAATTACAGGTATTTAGACCGTTTCGCCCTCCATACGACCTCCATTAAGCTTGAAATTGCTCAGAGGGATAGTAGAACCATAAAAACGATATTTACACCGTTCATTTCCATTTGTTCATCCACCATTGTCATTGTGAGGGCCAAGAAGTACCTGCAGAGCTTTAGAAACCTGCAATTCACATAAAACCACTGTAATTCTGCGTTTTCCCGGCAGAGCTCCTAATAGATATAATTCACCCGATTGGAGAGTTCAATTAGACCACAGAGAAGTTCTGTCACTAGACTCCAGTAGTATTTCAATTGCTATTGAGAGAATTCCCCTTGGATACTCAAAACATCAACTGTTTCCACAGAGAACTGCCTCCAGACTGTGTTTTTACCATTCCACCTGTCCACCTGCAATTCTTGCAACTTGAAGAGCTATGGAGACCCCTATTGCACTGAATATTAAGCCCATCAATGCTCCTCACCAGGAATTAGCATGGAAAGCCCTGGGAGACATGGACTACCAAATGCTGGATTGGTTCCCCATGGGAACCAAGTACAATATTCAAATGTTGAATGAATTAAGAGCCCAGCACCTCAGTGGGGCAGATATCTTGGGGATTTGGGAGTCAAATTTGCCCATATACAACCTTCCCCAAGTCAATCCTATGCCAGAGCTCATTTATAGCTGCCAGGAATGCTATGACCCCAGCCAAAGAGCAATCATTAGCCCCACAGGCCTAGTCTTGTTCCAGATCACCCCAGAGAGCATAAACCAGATGCTGCGCTTCAAAACAGCCAAGAAATTGACCCCTCTATCCATGCAGAATCTAATTAACAGAGGGATCAAGCTGTCCAGTGACCAGATTGTCAAAATCAACCAACTGTTTGTCACACCAGGCTCTGAAACAGTCAGAACCCCTCCTATTGGGTACCAATATCTAAATGAGTTGGGCAGAATGTTGGTGGATCTAATTGGCTATGTCCTAGGATTCAGGGGGTTGGAAGATGTAGATGACAGCATAATGGCAATGCTGTCTATATTTGCCCCTGGTAAGCCTCCAGCTGTGCAGTATGATTATGCAACTTACATAGCAGAGAAAATCCATGAGCAGTTCATGAATTTGAAAAGGGAGAGACTGTTCAGGTACACCTCCTATATATATCATTTATTCCTTTTCAACCAGCCAGCTACCTTCTCTGTTCCTTTGAGGCCACTCAATGCCCAAGGAAGCCCAAGATCAGTTGTTTTCTGGACCTCTATTTTTCATTCTACCTCAGTATCACCCTATACATACTGTGAGTTTATTGATTTATTTGTTCATCCAGCCCTAACAGCGCTGCAAGGTACTCCTCCTCCTAGATTAACCGATGATATGAAGAGGATTCTACATTTGAACAAATCTTACAATATTGGCAACTGGTACTTCTACCAGAACCACACAGTCATTAGGATATATGGCTGTGAATTGAACCCATTTAGGTTGCCGAGGTATGTCCCCATGAGGCTTTTTGCCTTAGAATATTTCAGGCAGTTTGGGAACTCAGATTACCTTCACTTTCAGAGTAGAAACAAGAAGTCACAATTGAAGGTAAGAAACCAGCTAGGTTCCTTCCTATATAACAGGAAAGAGGAAGGGTGGAAAGAGGCAGACAGCATCCTGGAAGGCCTCAGATTGCAGACCAGTTTTGAATGGATTCCCTATGACCCCAATCATTCTATCTCCCTCAGGAGAATTAGATACAAATTGGGCAACTATGCACATAAAAGACAACCTGAAATTGAAAAGTATGCCAATGCACTAGATTGGGAAGAGGGTACACTAGTAGAACAAGTCACTAAGGTAGAATTACTTGAGAAAGAAGCTAGGAATGTGCAAAAAGAAGCTGACTTGGAAACTTGTGGACAGGTGCCCCTCTCCTACAGAAAGCAAATTGGAACAGCTGCTAAATCTTCAGCAGCGCAGCAGCAAACTACTGAGAAGACACCCCAGGCAGCAAGCAAAGACAAAGGAAAACAGGTGGAACAGCCACCTATATTGACAGAAGAACAAGTTGACACCTTGCTACAGCAGCAAGAAGAAATGGAACAGCAAGAACTGGGGCAGCAACAAGAAGAAGCACAGTCCAGTGAACAGCAGCCCTTGCAGCAGGAAAAGGGGACAGATCTACCTAGTTACACTGA
Organism: Pinus tabuliformis; assembly: GCA_031772625.1. NCBI lineage: Eukaryota > Viridiplantae > Streptophyta > Pinopsida > Pinales > Pinaceae > Pinus > Pinus tabuliformis. The sequence goes on from CM062819.1 coordinate 683,100,470, forward strand.
GCAGCAGCCCCAAACAGAGGTGCCTCCCAGGACAGACACCAATGTAGACACCTCAGTCCTCCAAACACCACAGAAGGAGGACTTGACCAGGAAAAGGGAGAGAGAGACCCCCCACACCTCATCCTTCATCAGAGGAGAGAAGAGACAAAGACTGAATGACTCCCAAGAGGAGGACATAGCAGTAAGGCAAGCCATGGGCATGGGCCCACCCAGTGGAGAACTTTCGGCCAGCTCATCTCAGCGTGGACATGACATGACTATGGGAGGAGAGGTCAGCTCCTCCGGTCAACATAGAGAAGGGCAGTCAAGTATAAAGCAGCAATTCATTGACATCAAAAGGAGGAGTGATCCCATAAAAGTGCAGCTGTATAATCACTTGTTAAACCTAGCTCCTAGCAACCAGCAGAGACTCATGTCTGCTTTCGATGTGAGCGAAGGCAAAATGATAATGAGCCACTTCATGCCCACAACTTTGCATCCTCAGTCCACCTCGGACTATCTAAGAACCAACATGGAGGTTCTTGCCAAAGACATACACCCTATGGACAAGATTGAATTACATAAACAAACTGGTGAAATGGTGTATGCCTGCCTGGCAGATGAGACATTGGAGAACTACAAACTAAAGAGCAGCCTGGATAACATAGCTTCTCAGCTGGAATTAGAAAGAGCATCATCACAAGCCAGGGACAATAGGATCAAGTCCTTGGAAGAGGTAATTATAGATATAGGGCATGATCCTAAAGATGTCAAAGGCATCCAAGAACTCCTGAAGATAAGGGATGCAGACATGGCGGCCCTAAGAAAGAAAATCAAACTCCCGGCCACCATCCATCCACAAACAGATGAAGTTGCCCAGCAAAGGCAAGAAAAGGATACTACAGACCTGCTGGTATCCCTATACAAAGAGCTGGTTAGGACTCAAGACCAGCTAGGACAAACTGAAGCTGCAAAGGCAGCACTACAAGAAGCACTGAAGCAAAGAGAAGAGGGCCAACCCTCCCAGCCTCCTCCTGTGATAATAAATCTTGAGGAAGTCCCTCCAAAGACTACTCCTCCTCCTCAGCAAACAGAAGCTACAGCACCAACTACAGCGCCATCCACAGCAACAACAACTACAACATCGGAACAGGCTACTAGTTTAGACATGCAAAAGCTGCAAGCTGAGATCCAAGCCATGGAATATCAAATGAAAGAGCTGGATGAACTTAAGAAAACCTTGGCTAAGGTAAATGAAAAGTTTGACAAGAGCAAACAGAATGAGGCAGCCAAGGAGAGAGAGGTAAGAGCTCTTAAGAGGAGAATTGCTGAACTAGAGAAAGAGCTTGCACTAGAAAAAGTGACAGCTGAAATGAAAGCAGTGCTATGGAGCAACATTGGGCGGTCCATTGCCAACCAGTGGCAATATATTGAGACCATGGATGAGCAAATGGTGCTCATCACTAAAGCAAACAGAGAAATACAGAGAGCCAGGGCAAGCCTTGGACACATGCCAGAAGCTGCTACTAGGATGATCAATATTCTGAACTATAAGACTAGCTCTCAATTAGCTGTCATGGGAATCACCAACAGGACAGAAACAATTGCTGTAGCCAAAAGAGTCATAACATTGAGGAACTTGGTTGGAACACTGGAGAGGAGGACACAGGATATGCAGACTGAAATCAACAGATTCCTGGAAAAATTCGTGGCACTACAGAACAGAGGCCTCCCCAGCATTTTAAGCAGTGTAGGAAGACTGCTCACCCTAGACAATTACAATAAGAGAATTGATGCCCATGCAGTAGCAGAGATTGCAAAACCGCCCAGCACTTCAGCAGACGCAGGGCCAGCCACCGGGCAGACTATGTATGACAGGGTGGAGAACCTATTTTTCCTCATGAATGAAGTTGAGCATCTGTTTGATACACCACCTAACTTCTTCAAATTCACAGAAGCAGATGAAACTCTAGGGGCAATCTTAGCACACCAACTGCCCACACAGGATGCCTGGAGAAATTTGACACAGACAATTTTGTCAGGCCAGAATCAGTAGCGCTAATTCTCCAGTCAAATGAGCATACATGCGCAGGCACAATTTTGAAGAAAGATATCTACAAGGAAGAGGCAGAGGCTGAGCCAACTCAGCAGGACCATTGACTCACCACAAGCAGCGGTCACAATCACAGGTGACAAGTCCAGGATACAGCGTACAAGCCTTAAAGACAGGTCTTCCAGCATTTATTCAGAATATCTCGACCGACTTAGCTGTTTCCAAAGGCTAAAATATCTTCTGACAGAGCATTAAAATGCCTGTACTCTGTAATCAATGCTGTATTAAATTTTGGTCATAATATCTTACGTGGTTGGTAAGAATGTAAAATCTGAGATAACTCAGAACTCAGATATTTTGTAAATCACCGCAAGTATATATTCACCCTTCACAGCAGTTGAAAGGGGTTGTTGTAATTTTCCTTTGAAGAGCTCTCGCTCGTTGTAAAAATTCCCAGAGAGAAATAATAGAAAAGGAGAATGGAATTTCCAAAGCTTGGTGTATTTGGTGCGTTGTGATGAATGGTGAATGTTGCAGGATTCCAGTTGTTTCATAAAACAATAAGTCTTCTCATATCTCTGTATTACATGTTTTCAAGTCTTTGTTCTCTTTTATCGTTTCAGATATTTTACACTTAATAGCAAAGTAGAAGAATAGTTCAGGACTTAATCCATGATTACCCTGAACTCAAACTGAGCTATTATCTATGTTTTCCTCAGATATAGTAACAGAAGTGTAATTCTTAGTTGCTGCACTTTGAATCTATATCTTTCACTGTGATAGACATTCCCAGGGATTCAAAGTTTTCCCCTGTGACATCTGTCTTTTCTCGTAACCAGTTTGGTGGAAACAGTTAACAACGAGTGAAAATTCTTGAATGCTTTCATTTGTTTGCCTTACCTGTTTCCTGTTTTTAATCAAAATTTGTTCTATGAAACATCCAAATGGCCCTGTAAGTTTCACCAGTTCATCTCAAAGTTTCTAGACACCTACAGCTACAGACTCCATTGCCCAATGATATTTGACTCTCTGAAAATCACATCACAAGAGATCTGAAGGACATTCTTCAACCAAAACATAAACAAAACCAGTGCATAATAGCTAGCCTAAAACCCTATCATAAACAGTTACAAATCATAAAGAGAGAGCCCTCTCTGATCACAGTTTGGCTAGAAACAGTGATCCAAAGATTGGTTAGTGGTTACCCCGGCCGTATTCCCTTGGGAGTCATAGGGAACAACCTGGGTGTTAACAAGGCCTATAAACCGGATCAACCAACATCCATGAACACCTTTTCATCATCCCTACAGAAAGCCATAAGAATGAATCTCTCAAATCCCTGAGTTTCTAACCTTGACTGCTTCATTCTAGTGATTTTAAGGCCCAACATACCATGGCCCATTAAGGACATGTGTTCAGTAACATATTTCTCAATTATGCACCTGCTCCGATATGAGTAGGTTGTCCCTTGCTAGGAGTGCACTAATTCTAGAAATTTGGGAAAAATAAAAATAATCCTGAAGATTCCTATTCGAGAAGATTCTAAGAGTTGTTACAACCATTTAAATTGGATAAGAACTTTGAATCCTATATGATCCTACCATTGTGATTTCACCTCTTATCCCTTGATCTCATCCTCCCATTAAGAGTGGATCTGAAGCCTCGATTGGTAAATGGGTAATAATTCCTAAACTACCATCACCTCCTATATATTTACTTCCATTCACAAGCTAGAGGTTGGATTTTTGATACTAATAATACCCTTATGATGTTGCTTTGATCATAATAGAGTTATCATTCCCATGCATTAGACTGATCTCTACGTGGACTTTGTGAAAATGAAGGACAAGTCAACTGGGGTAGATCTCTAAAAGATAAACTTTCACTTTTGGTTGTAAACTTTCTCCTTTTTATATTAATACAAAGAGTATACTATTTTCCTATATGTTTTATGTTATCTTTACAGTTGTATATTTCAATGTTATGTTGGTTCATTGAATATAGTGATTGGATAATGCTACATATATGTCTTAGACCTTTCACTTGTGTTGATTGTTTGTGCAGGTTGTAATTATATCTATTAGAGCTATGGTTGGATCTTACAATCGAAGAGGAGAGAAGAGCTTGAAAAAAATCAAATGTAAGCACCTTTCCATTCTCCAATTTTGATCCAGGTGGATATTGGTGGCCACCTGCCAAGTCCACCTGGACCCCCAGCATTGTTTCTCTCAGCATTTTCAGTTCCTTTAATTGTAGCACAACTTACTATTTTTAGCAGTTTTTCGGGTCCTGAACTTCTGAAGCCATTGTGAGGCCCTAAATGACGTTTTTTGGGAAATATGGGGGCAACATGGGTCCATGGACCAATGGGCCAATGCTGCCCTTCCCAAAGTGGTAGTTCTTGGATAGATCTTTCTAACGAGCTATTGTACGTGTCAAACGGAGATCGTATGCCAAATTTACGACCCTGGGAAGTTGATGTACCAATTTACCCAAACGGGGCCCACAGTTTGGCATTTCATCTTCTAGGGTTAGGTTTTGGAATGTTAAGGGTTTTCCATTGTTTCTCAACAATAAATAGGCCTTCGAGCCTCCTTGTAACACAGTTCAGAGGCATGTAGCCACCACATCTCTTCTTAGAGATAAGCTACCATCGCCCTAGCTGGTTTATTTCCATTACTGTTTGTAAGCATATTTCAGTATTTTACATTAATGAAATGAGGTATTATTTCCGCTGCATATATGTGCTTATGGTTATCTCTGTAATTTGTTGCGTTCCTATTTAAGTCCAGATTAGTGGTATCAGAGCGGTCTACTTTTTCTCTGTTTTTCTTTGCATGTCCCCAACGAGGTCGGGATATAAGGAGTTAGGGCTTGAACTGGTCGAACCTTTGCTCGCAAATCCCAACGCCCTCCCATGGCAGATGAGAAGAAAGATGAGGGCGCAGGAGATTCTATCAAAATCTTGCTCGAAGAAGCCCTCGAGCGACAACGAAACGCGATGATGGACAGCTTTGCCCAGATCCTTCAGCGGCTACCCAAAAGCAATGCATCGTCTTCAAGCAGCTACTCTGGAAACGCCACGCCCTTTAAGGTACAAAATAATTTTGAAATCCCCATATTTGAGGGTCAGATAGACACAGATGCCATAGATAAATGGTTAAATTTGCTAGAGGGTTATTTTTCTGTTCATGACTTTTCGAGTCGAGAAAAGATTGTTTTTTCTCTTCTCAAAGCAGCCCCCCACATCAAGGACTGGTGGGAAACCTACTGCGAGCAGAAGGATGAAAATACCGGCTCACTATTTTTAGCCACACCCACCTGGAATTCATTCTGGGATGCCATCAAGGAGCAGTACTACCCTGTCGGAAGCTATGAGGATGAATACATAAAGTGGACCACGCTGCGGTAGGAAAGGGACCAAGACGTGCTGGAGTTCACCAATCTTTTCCATACCCTTCGCACAAAGTTGGGTATTAAGGATTCGGAGCATCATTTGATACTCAAATACCGCGGCTGCCTGCACGAGTACATCCAGGAAGAAATAGAATTCCTGAACATCTCCTCGCACGGCACAGCATACCGGTATGTCGTCAAGGTCGAGCAGAGGTTTAAACAAAAGAAGCGAGACTTTGGATCTGCGAAACCGAAGTAAGGGAAAGGTGCCCCTAAACCATAGAACAAAGGACAAAACCAAGGTGGGGCAGCCCAAGACAACTTGCCAAAGCCGCAAGCAAAGAACAGTGCCGCAAAGCCGAAAATGGACACGGGAAAATGGTGTGAGTTCCATAAGAGCTCCACTCACAACACAAGTGAGTGTCGAGCCAAGCAGTCACTGGTGGCTGAGCTAAAGGTTTCAAAATTAGATGTATGTTCCGACTCTGAGTCAGAACCCGACAAGGGGAATGACAAAGGGAAGCAGATCATTGATGCGGATCCAATGCCACTATTGCTACTGCCAAGATCCAGAAAATGAACCCAAAGATCCAGAGGAGGACGAGCGTCTCTTCCACTCCCAAATGTGGGTAAAGGGCTCCCCACTACAGTTCATTGTCGATAGCGGGAGCCAAAAAAACCTCATTTCAGAAGAGGTCGTGAAGCGGTTGGGCTTACTGACCACAACACATCCACAATTGTACACCATCGGGTGGCTTCACCAAGGACAGGATCTTCACGTGAGCCAGTAGTGTCACCTTCCATACAACATCAAGCCCTTCACGGATGAGGTATTGTTTGACATTGCTCCCCTTGAAGTTTGTGATGTATTATTAGGACAACCATACTTGTGGAAGCGACATGCTGTGTATGAATCAAGGCCCCGTGCTGTTATTATTACATTGGGAAATAAGTTGTACAGGATACCAAAGGTAGCACCGCCTACCACCATCTCTTTGATTATTGCAAAACAATGCAGTAAGCTCATTTCCAAAACTAGGAAATTTGTTTTCTTGATGATACGCCCTCAAGGAAAGAAGAATACGGTAGCCACGGCCTCCAAACAAGGCCCCTCCACACGACAACTATAGATGGACAAGGTCGTGGAGGAGTACGAGGACATCTTCACCTCCCCCGTAGGGGTTCCTCTGCACTGTCAGGTCAAGCACTCCATTGATCTGACCCCTGGTGCACCGCTACCCAATGGACCAATTTATCGGCGCTCTGTTCTGGAGAACAATTAAATCAAGAGGCAGATTCAGGATCTACTGTAGAAAGGTCACATCCGTCTGAGTTCATCGCCTTGTGGGAGCCCGATCGTGTTGGTACAGAAGAAGGATGGGACTTGGAGACTCTGTATTGACTATCGAGCGCTGAACAAGATCATTGTCCGCCAATAGATACTCGATCCCGCGGATTCATGGCCTCCTGGACCAACTAAAAGGGGAAAAATATTTTAGCAAGATCGATCTGAAGTCAGGATATCACCAGGTACCAATCGAACCCTCTGATGTGTTTAAGACTGCCTTCAAATCCAAGGAGGGCCTTTTTGAATGGTTGGTTATGCCTTTCAGATTGACGAATGCTCCTGCAACCTTCATGAGGCTAATGGATGTCATCTTGCGGCCATTCACCAACTCATTTGTAGTGGTATACTTGGATGACATTCTGATCTTCAGCCAGAGTTGGGAAGAGCACCTCCACCACATCCGACAGGTTCTCCAAACACTGCGGCAACACAAGCTATGTGCCAATTTGGAGAAATGCACTTTTGGCATGACCCAGGTTCAGTATTTGGGATACATTATTGATGAACAGGGGGTGCATGTGGATCCAGCCAAGATCCAAGTCATTCGGGATTGGCCAGCCCCAACCACTTTGATAGAGCTCCGCAGCTTTCTAGGTCTTGCCAACTTCTACTGCAGGTTCGTGTTGGGGTTTTCTCATATCACTTGGCCCTTGAGTCAAGTCACCCAGGTAGGCGTGAAAGCAAAATTATTTTGGTCTAAATCTCAACAGAAGGCATTCATAGAGTTGAAAGATCGCCTCTACACAGCACTAGTGCTCGCATTACCAGATTTACAACAACCATTTGAGTTCGAGACAGATGCCTCTGACTATGCTATTAGGGCAGTCCTTACTCAACATGGGCATCCAGTGGCATATCACAGTGAAACACTTTCAGATATAGTCCGGAAGTATACCACGTATGATAAAGAGATGTATTCCATTGTGCAGGCCTACCGACAATGGAAGCATTACATTTTGGGGAAGGAAACGGTCATCCACACAGACCACGAACCCCTGCAGTTCATACAGACCCAAGGGAAATTGCAGAATGATCGCCATCAAAAGTCGTCTACATACCTGCAACAGTTCCATTTGATATCAAGTATAAGAAAGGAAGCACCAATAATGTTGTAGATTGCCTCAGTCGACCACCGATCATGGCGTTAACCACCGTGCTTAACTCTTGTGGGCACGAGACTTCTTATTGGCCACTTCTCTATAGAAGTGACCCAGAATTTGGCCACACATACCAGACACTCTTGGAGGGTCGGCATGTTCCAGATTTTCACCTCTAGGATGCCCTGTTATGCTTGTGCACATCCTGCACATGTACAACTCAAAGCATCCATGCACATGGGACGAGAGCCTCCCCTATGTTCAGCACAACTACAACCAAGCTCTTCACAGCTCGACTGGCCACAGCCCCTTTCAGGTGGGCTTGGGATTCCAGCCACTATGCCCCATTGATGTGGCCATGCCACTTGCAGCTACTCACACAGGTTCGGCTCATGTCCAGTCCGAAACAGAAAAGGCAACCAGCTTCATTGAGCACATCCAACATATTCGCCAGTAGGTCCATGACATTCTAGAAAAAGCAAATGCCAAGTACAAGCAGCGACATGATCAACATTGGGTGCCACACAAGTTTCATGTGGGTGACAATGTCTGGTTGCATTTGCAAAAGGAACACCTTATTGGAGCCTATCAAAAACTGAGACCAATCCGCTATGGTCCTTACACCATTACTAAGGTTGTGGGAGACAATGAATTTGAGCTCAGCATTCCCCCATTCCTTGGCCTGCACCCAGTGTTCAATGTGGACCGCCTTCGGCCATACTTTCCACCATTGCTAGACACATCCAACATTGCAGAACAACTCACACCCACAGAATTAAATCCAGATTGCATGGAACAAGCTGCAACTGATCGGATCATGGACACACAGATCAATAACACTCACTAACATAATATCCAACTATATCGAGTTGTCAAAGCAGGCCTACTCCTTCACCAGGGCAAGTGGTTCACCAGGGACCAAGTTCAGCAAAAGTTTCCTCATCTCATGGAGGAACTCAATGCAATGGGGACCATTGCTTCCTAAGGGGGGAGGAATGATCCAGGTGAATATTGGTGGCCACCTGCCAAGTCCACCTGGACCCCCACCATTGTTTCTCTCAGCATTTTCAGTTCCCTTAATTGTAGCACAACTTACTATTTTTAGCAGTTTTTCAGGTCCTGAACTTCCGGAGCTGTTTTGAGGCCCTAAACAACGTTTTTTGGGAAATCTGGGGGCAACATGTGTCCATGGACCAACCCTTCCCAAAGTGGTAGTGCTCGGATAGATCTTTCTAACGATCTATTGTACGCGTCAAACGGAGATCGTATGCCAAAGTTACGACCCCGGGAAGTTGATGTACCAATTTACCCAAACGAGGCCCACAGTTTGGCGTTTCATCTTCTAGGGTTAGGTTTTGGAATGTTAAGCATTTTCCATTGTTTCTCAACAATAAATAGGCCTTTGAGCCTCATTGTAACACAGTTCAGAGGCATGTAGCCACCACATCTCTTCTCAGAGATAAGCTACCATCGCCCTAGCTGATTTATTTCCATTATTGTCTGTAAGCATATTTCAGTGTTTTACATTAATGAAATGAGGTATTATTTCCGCTGCATATCTGTGTTTATGGTTATCTCTGCAACTTGTTCCATTCCTGTTTAAGTCCGGATCAAATTTCTTTATGGAGAGCTTTATATTCTTTTCTTTATGTTGTTATAGACCAGGCCACTAGGTCTAGGAAAGGTAATTTTGTTCGTAGTCATAGCTCTTGTATAACACTTAAAATACCATGAAAGGGAAAGGTATAAGTACAAAACGGGAATTTTTTTTGATGGCCAAGAGGAATAGAGTGACATCGTTCAATTTGAGGGTTTTCCTAGAATGAGAAACTCTTCAATTTTCTCTATCACCATGATAAATTCAAGGAAAACAATCCTGTTTTATTTCAAAAACAAGATTCTCACCTTCGATTCCAAATTCTATGAAGATAGTGGTTTAGATTTTGAACTATATCACAAGGAATAGGAATTTTCATGTAAATATAAATCAAGTTAACAAATAACCTAATGTTTCCCTAAGGATTTATGAACATGGTATTAAAGCTAAGGTGAGTGGAATAAACAACGAAAGTATAACTATTGTTTAGAATACTATGGGTTTCAAGCCTATCCAAAAGGAAATATAAATACATCAAACTTGAGATATGAGCATGAAGAATATTTTTTGGCCCTTCAAGAGGGACTCCTATCAAAGTTTGTAGAATAAGCAACTCGAACTATGTTTAAAATTCTAATATTTGTAGCAGGTCCCCGTCGTATGAGCATGTATGATCATTTTGTCTTTAAAATCTATTTATGGAAATGACTATCTCATCTATAAGGTATTTCCATATAATCATAAAGATTCTTATATTGATAAGGTGTTTGATATTTAGATTAAATCAACCCTTGTAATAATTATCTCTTGTTATTTATTCATTTTGGGGAAACCCTAATTTTTAGGCTTTGTTGTTGGGCATATAATAAAAACTTAACTAGTTAGGATTTGATGATATTATCTAGGGTTTATCATAAAAACCCCAGTGAAAGCTGAAATAAGATTCTAGGACTTTAGGAAAAATGATAAATGCTTCCATTATGGTTGAAACCCTAACATGGCTTACTTGATGGATATTTAAAGTTTAATATTAAAATTTCGATGATAATATCTAAGATTTGTAACAAATATCTAGCAAAGGTTGTTGTAAGTGTCTAGGGCATGAAAGTGTAACCCAATTTGATTGCTTATGCTATGACTGTGAACCTAACTAGGTCTTGAGTATCTAAAGATTAATTTTTTATTTAAGGTTTTGATAGTGTTATCTGCTCTCTTTGTGATTACATGATAACCCTTGTTTGATAAGGTCAATCTCATGCTCTTGTACATATATATTTGCATGCATGTATACATATATATAGGTGACACTTGGATCGTTGATGAGTTGAGTGGGTACCATGGTAGATAGCCTAGAGGATACCCTGGTGGATTGATACATTTGTTGTAGCCTGATGGTACCTAGATTGGTCGTGAGCCTAGAATGTGCCTAGATCTATGTGCTACAATGACATGGGCTTAAAATCATGCTTATCATATGCCCTTTTCCCAACATGAATAATACCAAAAGGAATACTTCTTGAGAGTATTTTTTGTGAAAAGTTGCAGAAAGAAGAAGTTACTTCTAGAATGTGAAGAATATTTATATATATTGAATCTCTAAAAAATGGCATCATATATTAAGATAACTTACCAAAGTATATAGTGTCATAAATCTTGTGTTATCTCACCTAAATTGGTGTCATCAATTCCAAACACTTCTCCAAACTTGACTACCTTGTCTTCTTGTTAAATTATTATCTACAGAAGATCAACACATTACAATTCACTCAAAAGCACCATTTCAATTCAGGTATTGTAAAACTTAGAATTAGTAGGTACCAGAATATGCAAATTAAATTTCTTCCTAGAGAAAGAAAGTTCATAAATCTTCCAATGTATTAGATACAAAAGTTATTTGTTGTGTAATATACAATTGTAAATGATTTAAAGGATTGTATTATTTCTATTAAAGGTATTAACTAATAGAAAGTGAACATGTAAGCAATGGGCAACACAAAAATATCACAACTACATCTATCCCTCATCTTGTTACTCATGATATCAACCAGATTCCATCACTTCTGACTAGATAGTGGTGAATATAAACAAATAATGCACCTTTGATTTACTATTTCTCATACCTTCTTCCATCTATTATATTATGTTCTTTCAAGTCTGAAGAAATTTGTAAGTTAGAATTAGTAGGTTGTACAACAACTCCCTTTAAAATACAAAAGAAATGTCAAGTCAGCTCAAATATCTACCAATCATATGACTACAAATACAGTAAGTAGTGCAGTGAATTATGCAGAATTAGAAAGTTATAGGCTTAAAAGTAACTTACCTTGAATTTTAAGTGTAATGTTGCCATTTTGAGCTATTTTCTTCAGATAATTTTTCGACTTCAACATCCAAATTGATACTAGTTGTCCTATACATATTTATGAGACCAATGAGGAAAACTTAGATTAAATTTGACCAAATATTAAATTTATTTACATGAATAAATAATAATTAAAAGGAATTGAGTTCATAAATACCTGAATGAGATCCTATCAGTTTCGAGAATAAATTATTGGAGTAGTTTTATCTTGGAGGAAACCTCCCTCCACTCGACAAAGAAACATTGAAGTCAACATTGAATTTGTTGTTGCTTTGTTGGATCAAGGATTTTTTGCTCCAAGATTATCCAAATCATAATTTATTCTCTACTAAATAGGGCCAACCAGATGAAGGTAGAATATCTCATGGCCCCTCCTCCCTCCCTCACATCACTTTCAATTCCCTAGAACCCAACCTATATACTATATAGGAAATAGTTGAAAGTAGGACATTAAGACACATAACAAAATCTAAAATGTGAACCATACTGTAAATGTGAAATATGAATAATCAAAGATAAACACTATGTCAATAATGGAAATTACAGAATAAACACTTCAATAAAGCTCTTAGTTGATAAAGAGGTACATAGGAGCTGTATTTTATGAGTGAGTCAACAGGGATCAAACTCTAGAGCAGATTGCACACAGATAAGTTGATTCATTCAAGTGAAATGGATACAAGTATTGGACATCAAATGATCATAAATGTTTGAATACCATGTGAAATTCAACACTTAAAGATACCACAAATATGTATTTTACCATTATCATGGGAATCTTTCACTAATTGGTGGTCTTATACACTTTTCCTCTCTCTTTCATATCAACATCAAGGGACTAACTAACAACCTGGTTCTGGGTAAACTCCAATTGACTCTATGTCTATAACTAGCCATAACGTTTCTCGTGCATCACCCCTAGGAGAATTTTCTAATGCTATATACCTATTTTGACGTCGTTTCTTCACATTTCATTCATGGAACCCCAGGGGTGGTTCCGGTCAATCCAATAAGAATTCATTCATGGAAATAAATTCCACATGATAGCATTCTTTGACATATGTGTTAATAATCTAAATCTCTATATTTCTTTACAACTTTCAAAGCTTTTGTTTCATCCTTAATTTCATTATGAATTTTTTCTATATCATTCATTATAAGCTCAATGAAAAAATATTTTTGAACCCCTCTGTAAGTAAGAAATGCGATAAAATTTCTTCAAAGGGATATTGTGCTCATCTTATAGCTAGTTCACAAATTTCCAAGGATTTGATACTTTGGTAACAAGCATAATTTTCATCTCTTTCAACTTTTATCATCGACTCTCGAAAATGGATCATTTTACATGGAAATCTTATGTTAACAAGAAATTTTCCTTTGAACGTATAGCCATTATATAAAATATGAAATTGAATGAGCAAGGGATGAGCCTTTGGAGTCAGATTACTTAAGTGTTTTCCTTCAAATACATATTTTAGACATTGTGAAGTCAAATATTCATATATAAATCTAGTGCCATCAATATGTATTATAAGCTATCCACTGAAGTCATAAACCTCCTTTTTATTCTCATCCAAACATGGTATTATCTTCCAGATGGATAAAATTTACATCTAAGATATCACCTCCAAATGGAATGGTCTTTGAAATAATAAATGTAAACCAAGCTATGTAATTCTTCAAACTAGCAACAATATGTACATGCATAGATAAACATTGTGCCTGATTGATAGATTTGTTAAACAAAATGTATGTATTTTTTTCATCTACTTCTGAAAATGATTCGTTGTTAACAAAGTAACAGTTGACTGATGATGACATGGGATTTTTCCCTTTTTCCTTGTTTCCATCCTTGATTAACCACTATTGGGAGAAGGCAGGTCTAGGTCTTAATGCAAGTGTGACAGGTGGTGTAGTTGGGTTTGTGTGATAACCTAGAAGAGAATCTCCGAAAACGGGGAGCTTAGGATAGTGATGTGAGTAATGGACATAAGTCCACCAAGATAACTCATCGATTATTTATTTTCCATTTGGAAAGATCTTTCTTATGCTAGGTAATAAGAATTTTTTCTATGTTCGCCTTACTGCCTCTATTTATTCAAGTGAAGGTACCTACAACTGTCCAAAGGTGAGATATAGTATGATGATGGAGTGGGTATAAGCCATGAACAATTCCTTTCTTATGGATGTACTAAGGTGAAGACATATAAAGGGGTTAAGGGTATGGGAGGATATTTATACCAAGGTCAGTGAAAGAAGGAATGGTTTTTTCTTTATAAGCAACAAATCAGAGTAAGTAAGCGCACTAGATCTGACAAATACAACATCTTTTTAACATACTTATCATATATTAAGATAACTAACCCAAGCATACAGTGATAGAAAAATAGTGTTTTCTCACCTGAATCGGTGTCATCAATAACAAAATCTTCTCCCAACTTGACTCCCTTGTCTTCCTATTAAATTAATATCTACACAACATCATAAGATTTCAATTCACTCGAAAATTCCATTTCAATTCAGGTATTGTGACGCCTAGAATAAGTAGGTACTTGTTATAGCACCATTTACCACTCTTAGTATTTGTGATTCTTTGTTTATGGCCTAGGGCAACCCCTCCTTCCAGACTTGGTCCAAATATATAAAAAAGAGTGTTTTATTCACTGTACACTACTTTTCCCTGAGCTAAAAGCGTGTACATGCGGGTCAGTCAATACCCAACCCACGTATATGTATTAAAACACTTAAAAAAAAATTCCTTAATTATGGGCGGAGTTCACAGGTTTTTACCTATTGATTACCTCCTATTGCCTGTGGCCCAACTATTTCCCAACTAAAAAACTAATTGGGTGAGGTATAAATAGACCTCTATTGGAAAGCCTTAAGGAGGAGAAGAGATAGAGTTATTATACTGAAATTATCCCTGACTGAGTCTGATGAATCCCTGTGCCTTATGCACTTCCCCAAGCTTCTGGAAACCCTAGTTTCCTTGATTATAGATATCCTCCCTTTTTCTTGAGATATCATGGTGTTGGTGATGGAAGAAGATTGTTGAAGGCTAGGATAGGACGAATCCAGAGGATGGCTCCGCTTGGAGCCAAAAGAAGAAGACACAGGTGAATTCTCTCCATGTTATTTATAGCTTACTGCAATAAAATAAATGTTGTCTTGTTTCCGAAATTAACTATGTTTATGCATCGAATTATGTTTTAATTCATATACAAATGTTGTTTTGATGTATGATCAATCATTTGTTTATATGATATAAAGTCAAATTCGTGAATATGCTTTACTTCTATACTGTTACGTATGTCCGAATTGAATGATTTTCAGGTTTCAAGAAAATCGGGAGTTGCAGAGGGTTTGAACCCTGCGGGACCTACTCGAACGAAGGGAATCTGGGTATGGTCACTCTTATGTAGTTTGTTAATATAAGCATCTTGCCTGAGCTGTATGAGTATTTCTTGCTGTAGTTTTCTTCTGCTCTGTTGGGCTTCTAACCCAAAGCCCTAGGGTACTTATTCCCGAAACAGTACTAGAACGTACAATTTAGATTTTTTCCTAGAGAAAGAAAGTTCACAAAGCTTCCAATGTATTAGATAGAAAAGTTATTTGTTGCTTAATATAATATTGTAAATGATTTTAATGCTTGTATTATTTTTGTTGAAGGTATTAATTAAAGAGAAACTGAACATGCAAGGAATGGGAAACACTACAAGATCACGATTACATGTATCCCTCATCTTACTACTCATGATATCATTCCTGCTCCATCATTTGATTAGACAGTGACAAATAAAAACAAATAATAATCCTTTGAATTGTCATTCCTCATACCTTCTTCCATATGTGCCAATATGTTCTTGCCAATCCAAAGAACTTTCTAACTTGGAATTACCAAGTTGTACAACAACTCCCTTTATAATGTATAAGAAATGTTAAGTCAGTTCAAATATCTACCACTCATATGACTATAAATATAGTAACTAGTGCAGTGCATTATGCAGAAGAAAAAATGAATCAACTTGAAAGTAACTTACCTTGAATTCTAAATGTAACATTACCATTTTAATCTATTTTCTTTCGATAGTTGTTCCACTTAAACATCCAAATTGATACTATTTTTCCTACACATATTCATGAGACCAATGAGGCAAACTTAGATTAAACTTAACCAAATATTACAATCAATTGCATGAATAAATAATAATTAACATGACTTGAATTCATGTATACTAGAATGAGCTCCTCTCTATTTCAAGAATAAATTATTGGAGTAGTTTAATCTTGGAGAAAACCTCCCTCCACTCAAAGAAGTAACAGTGAAGTCAAAATTGAATTTATCTTGATTTGTTGGATTAAGGGTGTTTTGATCCAATATTATCCAAATCATAATTTATTTTATACTAACAGGGCCAACCATGTGAAGTTGGAAACTCTCATGGCCAATAATAATTTAAATGTTAAATTATTATTGGCCCCTTCTCCCTTGCATCTTCCACAAGGGATCTCCACTCCCTCTCTAGAACCATTGGAGGTCACTCATACTTAGGGTTATTATCTAAGTGAACCATATATTGGTCACGCAAATGTTTTAAATATAAGCCTAACTTTGTGGTAACTCCATTTTTGTTGAAGGTACCCTCATTGAGCAAGCCGACCATCTTGTTCATAAATTCATCCTTCAACTTGGAACTTTGTTATTTCCAGATTGTGCGAATGGTGGGCCTAAATATTTAAAATATTAGGTCATAAAAATGCCTATAAAATACATTGTTTCCTACAAAATGGTATTATCATTAGTTTAAAATAATCACAGACTATACGCTAATTTCAATTATATTGTACTTAATATTTAAAACACTTCTTAAGTACTTGGAAGTTTCTATAATTTCATGGGGACACGGTCGTCATCTACCAAAAACATAATTAGTAGTCTCCCATGCTAGTAACATAGGAGGATCAAAGAAATCTCACTTCAAATTGTGCAATGGGATCATGTTGTGCATCCACAACATCATATGCAAATCCTGGCATATGTTGTTTAGTGGGGTAGTACCTAGTGTGTGTGGTTCAGTGGCTGCACGAGTCTCACTGATTGGTGGATTGCTCATAGGTGGATCATCGAAACTACTACCAATGTCGCCCCCCATAGTCATAGCATGAGGATCATACTCAATCAAAAACTCCTATAAAATAAAGAGTTATTTTTTCTTATAAAGGAGCATATAATTAAAATCATAAATAAATAAATGGGATAATTAAATGATTTCCTCACCCCATAGTGATGAATTTGACCCATCAGGGTTTTGATCTAACCTATTGTCTCTTCTTTCTTTGGCTCAATCATAACTAAATAACTGAGTTTCTTGTTTAATTTCATTTGAATCTTCTTTATTATTTGGATTGCATCAGTGGAAAATATATATATCTATATCTATATCTATATCTATATATATATAAAATTGCTTCATCACTAAGCACTTCCTCAAGAGCATCAGTGGACTACTCTAAGGATGGTTCCTTCCCCTTGTCACCCTATTTATCAAATAAGTATAATTTTTAATTTCATTCAACCATCTTCAACTATAAAGATCAATAAAAATTTTCATTTTTAACATAAGAGGGGAAGTTTAGCTAGTTAAATACTTTCTTGTAAATATTATGATACCTTGAAAGTTCATTATGACACATTAAAAAAATATCAAGAAATTCATCCACACGTTTTCATAATTTTATTAATAACAAAATCACTACTAAAATATGTACAAATTTATATAGAAACTTCATGTTATATCTTGGGAACTTGTATCAAAGAAAGAAAAAATATTTTTATATGGAAATCTAGTGTTACCTCGGGTCCGAAATTGCAATAAGTGCTTCAAGTTTTCCTGGAAAGGACAAAGGCTAGAAGATCCCTAAACATCATGCAACATTTTGATTTAGTATGGCATCATGGATATAAGCATATGATAGCATCATGTTTACAAGTCTACTTGGTTGAGTTTCTTGCTAGCATCTAGTCTTTTAAAAATAAAATTCTTGGGGACCATTTTGCATAAATAGTTGTCCATCATTGTTTATCATTATGTTATAGGAAGTCTTTCTGCTAATATGGATCATCGTGATCTGGTAAGATTCATCATCTTGGAAGGATCTTGGAAGAGGCAATATGACATGATCAATATATATTCTGTATTGTATAGAAACAATACTTTTACATGGATGAAAGAATGCATTCAGTCAAGTTGCAAGCTCATTGCAGGATACAAATAATTAAATGATTGTGTGAAAGATTAAGAATGCATGTTCAACGTAAAATTTGGAATATAAGATTCATACAATCCTGTAAGGAAGGTCGGTCATATGCATAGAGAATCTGTCATTTAGTTATATGATGCCCAAAAATATGAATTTGACTTGCTCTAGAATTGATAAAATGCTAAGACTTTCTCGCTAGAATAAATCTCATGGTTATATTATTTTACGTACAATTACATTGTTTTTTACTTGCCACAAGGTTGTTTTTATTTAAACTTGATCAACCTACCACAATATTATAACCATGACATATTAAAAAGTTTCCTTAACTTATAAGATGAGTGACAATATATTGTATTAAATGAAAATAATAACATATAATAGACATTGCTTACAAGGTTGATAAAATAGAATACATATCACCCCCATAACAGATACGTTTGTATATATTTGATTCAAATTGTAATCAATGAGAAACTCTTCCCCTGCAACTATTGATTTTATGGCACATATGAATACGCGGTTTCCTTAACACCCCTCAAATATGCAATTGGGTTTCTTATTTTTCATCACAGGACGTGTATTATTTATAAGCCATGCAATATTCCCTGTTTCTTTTGGCCTTCCATCAATATACATAGTTGCACCTTTATTTTGATCATTGTATTTTAGTTTTATATAATTTGCGGTCACACCATATCTTCACATACTTTTGGTATATTGGACTAGCCATACCAAATCATTGTAGACGTAATAGGGTCCTACATATTCCATCTATTAGTGTTAGTATTTCCAGCCTTCCTCCAGTGATCAAATATGCTCTTACAAAGTGGTCTCAGAGTGTCAAGGTCAAATTTTGTCATTTCAGTAACTCTTCAAGCAAACTTTGGTCACTAGGCATTAGGTCTAGGGTTTGCTTTCACTCCTTCTAAAATTGCCCAAATGACAATCTATGTCACTATTCAGCTGAGTCTATCATCATTCATAGGGTTGTCATTATCATGTCAGTGTCTAATGAGTCATTTTACACCTTGTTCATGCTTCAGTTACGCCCAGGCAAGGTCATTTCCCTCTCCTAGGGTTTTGAAGGCAATATCTCTTGGACGGTCAAATCATTAGCGAAACTTGTATCCTGATGTTCATACACCTTCCCCTATCCTTAAAATACCTTATCAAATGCTTCCCATCACTGAGATCCCCCAAAATCCTCATTTTTGCACAAACCCTAGTTTCTTGCTACAACCTGGCAATTTTCTAGGTTGGGCCTGTGTTTTTCCCTTTTGGACCCCTTCCCCTCACTCAATCTTTGAGATTCCACTTTCCCCTGCTTCCTAACATTCCTCCCTACTCCCAAAAATTTCCTCAAGAATTTAGAAGCCCCTTATCCCCTTCATTTCGCTTCATTTCAGCAAAATCCCTTGTTCCACACATCGGGAAAAGTTTCACTCAAAAGCCGTTTCAGAGTAATCAAAGATGAATTTTGGAAAAATGAGAGAGTTTTTTGTCCATAACATGCCAAAGAAGAAAAACCTCCTTCACTTTTTACACAGGTGTCATGGTTTTAGAGAAATGTAAAAATTACAATCGCCAGATCCAAGGAGGTTGGCCAAGGCACTAAAACGACGGAAAAGGTCCGATCCACTCCAAATTTTGGCCAAAGCCTCTTTGACTGAGCATGGTACTTTATTGGGGACTCCCAGCCCAAATTTCAAGAAATTTGGAGAAAATTTTGTCAATTGTGAATTTTTTGTGCCAAACACAGGTTTTCTTCCCCAACACGTAGCGCGCCGCGCGCGACCCTTTCGATGGGCAACTCCATTTCAGGAAAACTCAACATTTTTGGATTTTGCATGCAAAAATACACTTTCTCAGCAATTTCCAAGAAATTTCACCAAGTTTTGAGCCTCCAGAAGGTCAAAAAACATGCAAACAATGACTTTCTGCCACCTTTTTGACACACAGGAAGCAGTCTTGGGAGATTTCAATTTTGGAGGGGCCCATGTCCACCAAATTGAGAAATTCTACTTGGGTTGGAAAGTAGACATCCAGTCCTTTCCAAAAAGCCCACGTTTGCCTCATTTGGACACCTGGAAGTGCCTCAAAAGCAGCTCCAAAGGCGCACGACGCGTTCAGGATCAGGGCGCGACGTGTTGGGCAGTTTTCACAGAAATTCACCCACAGCTCAGCAAAACGCAGTTTTGACAGGATTTGACTTTTTGGAGTAGATTTTTATTTTCCTTGTTGTAAATTATGTAATTTTATGATATTTTGACACTTATTTATCTCTTCTAGAAGATTCATTCATGAGATAGGCAAAAATTTAATGAATGAATTGGTTTCCTAGCTTATAGAGGCAAGTTGTTTTGACTGCCTAGTTTTCAGTGCTCAGTTTAGAATTGGTTGAAATAGCTCCTAGGATAGTGAGAGCGACCCCTAGAGCCAAGGAAAGATGTTAGATTGCCTATATTATGTACTTTCTTGGTCATTTTCATGGTTGGACTCTTGAGGGAGAAAGCTCTATTGTATTACTCATTGTATCTCTGCAATTTTGGCAAAGGAAGAAAGACTAGGGTTTTGTAGTCCTTTTTGGGATTCCTGTGGTTACATGTATTGATGGTTTGTTTCTCTTTGTACTTGTAGGTTTGTTATGTGAATCATCTTCTTACTTTTCCTTCTGCAAATAGGCAAATGAAGTGTTAAAGTTGAATTCATGATTGTCATGCTCTGCTTTTAAGTTTGCTTAATATTTATGTTTTCATCTGTCTAAAGAGAACTCTTGAAGGTTTCTTGCTCTCTTTAGCTCCTCAACGGTCATTCCTATCCATTCACTTAATTCAAAGGCATCAATACAGTCTCCTACCTTGCTCCAAAGAACCCCCTGCAAAAACTGTGTCCAATCCCCGCACCCAAAATTGCCTTTTCCCGATTTTCCACCAAAATCCTAAAAATCTCAAATCAAACCTTTTATCAATTTACTTGCCTAAAATCAGTGTTCTTTATTGGTTATCTCGCCCGTTGAAGATCTCTACCGAGATAGACCGGAGAGAGCCCTCTCCTACCCCGTAGGGCTAGCTACGAGGCTAAGTGGTTTGATGTTGCCTTGGAGTTTACCTTTCTCAGCCTGAGGTGAAATTTCAAGCCTAACATATTGGTGACCATACTGGGGAGAAAAAATGGCTTGCTTGTTGATGTCATTTGTTTTATAAGCTAAAGACGGAGCCTGAAGTTATGCCAGGTAGCCTTCGAAACGCTTTTGCTTTGCATTAGAGGAAGTAGATAAAAGTTGCTTCAGTCAATCTCCAGTCTAGCTTGTAAACGTGACATCTAACTTGTTAATTTCCCCAGTACATGTATCAAGGTAAGATCTGATTGTTGATGGTGGAAAACGATCAGACACTTGAAAGGCTGAAATCATTCACTTGGCGACTCTAAATCATTTTCGAGATCAGATCCAAATACTCCACTGGAGGATGATCCCGACCTGCGAAAACATGAAAGGACAACATGGACAGATCAGGTATTCAAGTTGGAATTTCATCCAAGACATTTTGTTCTTTATCATAAATTATTTCTTCTCTTTTCCCAAGAATGTCAAGAAGGCTTTGCAAAGTATACTATGCTTGAGAAAAGATCCTCGGCCTGCAGTTGATTCCTTCCCTTTGAAGATTGTAAATACCAAAGATTTGCATGCCTTTGAGCTTGATCAAGATCCTTTTTCAGAATTTTGTGATGACCATCTTCAAATTGATGAGCCCCAAGCAACCAAGACTGATTCTATACCTGCTGTACATACCCCTACACCTTGTAAAATTCCAGATCGGTATAAACCTCTTATTTTACCTTGTGTTCTCCATGCTTTCCCCAAAAACAATGATCTATACTTGTCGAGGTTTGATGGTGAAAGTAAGAATGTCAATGCTAAGCAACATGTGCAGAATTTTGAGTCTTTTCTTGACCTTTTTGAAGTTGATGAAGAGGATGTGAGTATTAGGCTTTTTGCTCTTTCTTTGCAAGCTAAAGTGAAGAGTTGGTTCAAAGCCCCGCCTGACGCGAGCATCTCAAATTTCCGGCAGTTCATCAAAGATTTTCTCGATAGGTGGATGATCGGGCAGAACCTTTTCTTGATTGTAGAAGAGTACAACCAAATGAAAAGACTACCAGGGGAGACAGTACAACAGTTTTCAGCCAAATTTAACCAAGTTTATTATTCGATGCCAGTTGATATAAGGCCTACTCCTAGATCTGCTCTCTTGCACTATCCGGGTGCCTTTGATCTGGAGATGGAGTTTCAGCTGAGAGAAAGGAATATTGCAACACTTCACGAGATGCAAAACAGTGCAGTAAATGTAGAGGCGCATCTACTGATCCGACGGGCAAGGTTGAAGGAAGAAGAGATGAAAAACATAGATCCGGAAAAATCAACATCTCTAGAGGTGAAGCTTGACATTTTGGTAAGTGAAGTGGAAAAGATGATGGACAAGATCAACGCAAGAAATGATTATGATGTTCAAGCTCATGGCTCGCTGATTGAAAAGGAACAAGTTTCTGATCCAAAACATCTTCTTTCTTATCCCAGTTGTCATAGATCTAATAATGATTGTCTTATAGATCATCTTGGAGAAGAGAGATCTATTGATATGACATGTATGATTGATGATGTGTTTTATAGTGATGATTTGCCTCATTTTGATCAATATGATGATGATTATGTTCTCCAAACAGAAGTTACTATTGCAGACGAACAAGCAGCTAGTTTGTGGGAGGAGGAAGAAGTTCACTTACAACAGCTCAAGTACAATGATCAACCGATGCATATCAGCTATGATATTGACGAGGAAAGTGCAGCAAAGTTTGAGGTAAGTGATGGATCTTTGCCTTTTTGTTTTGATTCGTTTCAGTTCATCAGAGATAACTACCATGCAATCAGAAATCAAATGTCAACAAGTCTTGATTTTAATCATCTTGAGAGCAATGAAAATTTTGTTCAAGACTTCTCATATTCAGATTTGCAACCCCCGAAAGCCATTGATTGTCAAGTTGCAGCTGAAGACTTGGAAGTGGACACACATGATTTAATGATTCAAGGTGACTCCATACCATTCTGTTTTGAATCATTTCAATTTTTGAAGGGTAGATTGCATAGTAAATCTTCAAATGAACAGCCTATAACAAATAAGCAATCACTCAGTTTCAATGTTGAGGATGAGACAGATAACAAAATTCTTGAGCAGCCTGTAGCATCAGATTTGCAGCCACCAAATGAAATTGAAGGGCAGATTACAGATGAAGCTGTGGAAGACGAAATACATGATTTGATGATGCAGGAAGATTCTATACCCTTTTGTTTCGAAGCATTTCAGTTTATAAGGTAGAATCTTCGTAAGGTCTCTCAAGAAAAAGATGAACAGCTAGAAGGATGTCATACATTTTCAATGGATACATTACAACAATATTTTCAAGTTTTTCATGATCCAATAGCTGATGTTTTGGATGAGGTTTGCAGTCAAAGTCTTTCTCCATTGACTACATGTGAGCTTGAAAAATGTGCTGACATGATCCGGCAGCCGGTTTCTTTGTCATTTTTAGCAGAGGTCTTGTCACAAGGCTCAGATCAAAGTTTGCATTCATGGTATGAGGAAACGAGAAGTAATCCATTATATGAGCTAAGTTCCAGTGTGCTTGAATTTCAAGATCCTTATGCAGTGTTTTTGGAGGTGGATGGAGAATTCATATCATTCTATGAATCTGTTTCTAAGTTGTCATGGGAGTTGCCTTTCAGTAGTTCTCTCTTGTTGTTCATAAGTGAGCACTTGCGGACAATTCGAACAGTAGATGGGATACTTACTTGGTTGCACTGGTTATTTCATTTCACTTGATCAGGTGATGAATGAAACTGTTAGAGTAGGTTGTGATGAATAACCTCCCCTTTGAGCATCATTTCTAGTTTGTTAGTTGTGTTTAAGTATTGAGTCAGTTTTTAGTTGAGTGAGAGTCAATTTGTCTCATCCGAGTCATCAATTTTCAGTCATGCATTTTAGTTTGAGTTTTTGACTCCATTGCCCAATGGATAAGGCGCTGGTCTGCTCTCCCAAAGATCTGCCGTTCTTGGAACCTCCAAGGAGCTGCCATCCCCATTGGAGCCAATGTTAGTGTCAATCTTTCCAGCCTTCCTCCAGTGATCAAATATGCTCTTACAAAGTGGTCTCAGAGTGTCAGGGTCAAATTTTGTCATTTCAGTAACTCTTCAAGCAAAATTTGGTCACTAGGCATTAGGTCTAGGGTTTGCTTTCACTCCTTCTAAAATTGCCCAAATTCCAATCTATGTCACTATTCAGTTGATTCTATCATCATTCATAGCGTTGTCATTATCATGTCAGTGTCTAATGAGTCATTTTACACCTTGTTCATGCTTCAGTTGCGCCCAGGCAAGGTCATTTCCCTCTCCTAGGGTTTTGAAGGCAATATCTCTTGGACAGTAAAATCATTAGCGAAGCTTGTATCCTGATGTTCATACACCTTCCCCTATCCTTAAAATACCTTATAAAATGCTTCCCATCACTGAGATCCCCCAAAATCCTCATTTTTGCACAAACCCTAGTTTCTTGCTACAACTTGGCAATTTTCTAGGTTGGGCCTGTGTTTTTCCCTTTTGGACCCCTTCCCCTCACACAATCTCTGATATTCCACTTTCCCCTGCTTCCTAACATTCCTCCCTACTCCCAAAAATTTCCTCAAGAATTTAGAAGCCCCTTATCCCCTTCATTTCGCTTCATTTCGGCAAAATCCCTTGTTCCACACATCAGGATAAGTTTCACTCAAAAGCCGTTTCAGAGCAATAAAAGATGAATTTTTGAAAACTGAGAGAGGTTTTTGTCCATAACAGGCCAAAGAAGAAAACCCTCCTTCACTTTTTACACAGGTGTCATGGTTTTAGAGAAATGTCAAAATTACAATCGCTAGAGCCAAGGAGGTTGGCCAAGGCACTAAAACGACGGAAAAGGCCCGATCCACTCCAAATTTTGGCCAAAGCCTCTTTGACTGAACATGGTACTTTATTGGGGACTCCCAGCCCAAATTTCAAGAAACTTGGAGAAAATTTTGTCAATTGTGAATTTTTTGTGCTAAACACAGGTTTTCTTCCCCAACACGTAGCGCGTCGCGCGCGACCCTTTCGATGGCCAACTCCATTTCAGGAAAACTCAGCATTTTTGGATTTTTCATGCAAAAATACACTTGATCAGCAATTTCCAAGAAATTTCACCAAGTTCTGAGCCTCCAGAAGGTCAAAAAACATGCAAAAAATGACTTTCTGCCACCTTTTTGACACACAGGAAGCAGTCTTGGGAGATTGCCATTTTGGAGGGGAAAATAGCAACCAAATTCAGAAATTCTACTTGGGTTGGAAATTAGACATCCAAACATTTCCAACAAGTCAACTTTTGCCTCATTTGGACACCTGGAAGTGCCTCAAAAGCAGCTCCAAAGGCGCACGACGCGTTCAGGATCAGAGCGTGACGTGTTGGGCAGTTTTGACAGAAATTCACCTACAGCTCAGCAAAACGCAGTTTTGACTGGATTTGACTTTTTGGAGTAGATTTTTATCTTCCTTGTTGTAAATTATGTAATTTTATGATATTTTGACACTTATTTATCTCTTCTAGACGATTCATTCATGAGATAGGCAAAAATTTAATGAATGAATTGGTTTCCTAGCTTATAGAGGCAAGTTGTTTTGACCGCCTAGTTTTCAGTGCTCAGTTTAGAATTGGTTGAAATAGCTCCTAGGATAGTGAGCGCGACCCCTAGAGCCAAGGAAAGATGTTAGATTGCCTATATTATGTACTTTCTTGGTCATTTTCATGGTTGGACTCTTGAGGGAGAAAGCTCTATTGTATTACTCATTGTATCTCTGCAATTTTGGCAAAGGAAGAAAGACCAGGGTTTTGCAGTCCTTTTTGGGATTCTTGTGGTTACATGTATTGATGGTTTGTTTCTCTTTGTACTTGTAAGTTTGTTATGTGAATCATCTTCTTACTTTTCCTTCTACAAATAGGCAAATGAAGTGTTAAAGTTGAATTCATGATTGTCATGCTCTGCTTTTAAGTTTTCTTAATATTTATGTTTTCATCTGTCTAAAGAGAACCCTTGAAGGTTTCTTGCTCTCTTTAGCTCCTCACCGGTCATTCCTATCCATTCACTTAATTCAAAGGCATCAATACAGTCTCCTACCTTGCCCCAAAGAACCCCCTGCAAAAACTGTGTCCAATCCCCGCACCCAAAATTGCCTTTTCCCGATTTTCCACCAAAATCCTAAAAATCTCAAATCAAACCTTTTATCAGTTTACTAGCCTAAAATCAGTGTTCTTTATTGGTTATCTCGCCCGTTGAAGATCTCTACCGAGATAGACCGGAGAGAGCCCTCTCCTGCCCCGTAGGGCTAGCTACGAGGCTAAGTGGTTTGATGTTGCCTTGGAGTTTACCTTTCTCAGCCTGAGGTGAAATTTCAAGCGCTAACATATTGGTGACCATACTGGGGAGAAAAAATGGTTTGCTTGTTGATGTCATTTGTTTTATAAGCTAAAGACGGAGCCTGAAGTTATGCCAGGTAGCCTTCGAAACGCTTTTGCTTTGCATTATAGGAAGTAGATAAAAGCTGCTTCAGTCAATCTCCGATCTAGCTTGTAAACGTGACATCTAACTTGTTAATTTCCCCAGTACATGTATCAAGGTCAGATCTGATTGTTGATGGTGGACAACGATCAGACACTTGAAAGGATGAAATCATTCACTTGGCGACTCTAAATCATTTTCGAGATCAGATCCAAAGACTCCACTGGAGAATGATCCCGACCTGCGAAAACATGAAAGGACAACATGGACAGTTCAGGTATTCAAGTTGGAATTTCATCCAAGACATTTTGTTCTTTATCATAAATTATTTCTTCTCTTTTCCCAAGAATGTCAAGAAGGCTTTGCAAAGTATACTATGCTTGAGAAAAGATCCTCGGCCTGCAGTTGATTCCTTCCCTTTGAAGATTGTAAATACCAAAGATTTGCATGCCTTCGAGCTTGATCAAGATCCCTTTTCAGAATTTTGTGATGACCATCTTCAAATTGATGAGCCCCAAGCAACCAAGACTGATTCTATACCTGCTGTACATACCCCTACACCTTGTAAAATTCCATATCGGTATAAACCTCTTATTTTACCTTGTGTTCTCCATGCTTTCCCCAAAAACTATGATCTATACTTGCCGAGGTTTGATGGTGAAAGTAAGAATGTCAACGCTAAGGAACATGTGCATAATTTTGAGTCTTTTCTTGACCTTTTTGAAGTTGATGAAGAGGATGTGAGTATTAGACTTTTTTCTCTTTCTTTGCAAGCTAAAGTGAAGAGTTGGTTCAAAGCCCTGCCTGATGCGAGCATCTCAAATTTCCGGCAATTCATCAAAGTTTTTCTCGATAGGTGGATGATCGGGCAGAACCTTTTATTGATTGTAGAAGAGTACAACCAGCTGAAAAGACTACCAGGGGAGATAGTACAACAGTTTTCAGCCAGATTTAACCAAGTTTATTATTCGATGCCAGTTGATATAAGGCCTACTCCTAGATCTGCTCTCTTGCACTATCCGGGTGCCTTTGATCCGGAGATGGAGTTTCAGCTGAGAGAAAGGAATATTGCAACACTTCACGAGATGCAAAATAGTGCAGTAAATGTAGAGGCGCATCTGCTGATCCGACGAGCAAGGTTGAAGGAAGAAGAGATGAAAAACATAGATCCAGAAAAATCAACATCTCTAGCGGTGAAGCTTGACATTTTAGTAAGTGCAGTGGAAAAGATGATGGACAAGATCAACGCAAGAAATGATTATGACGTTCAATCTCATGGCTCGCTGATTGAAAAGGAACAAGTTTCTGATCCAAAACATCTTCTTTCTTATCCTAGTTGTCATAGATATGATAATGATTGTCTTATAGATCATCTTGGAGAAGAGAGATCTATTGATATGACATGTATGATTGATGATGTGTTTTATAGTGATGATTTGCCTCATTTTGATAAGTATGATGATGATTATGTTCTCCAAACAGAAGTTACTATTGCAGACGAACAAGCAGCTAGTTTGTGGGAGGAGGAAGAAGTTCACTTACAACAGCTCGAGTACAATGATCAACCGATGCATATCAGCTATGATATTGACGAGGAAAGTGCAGCAAAGTTTGAAGTAAGTGATGGATCTTTGCCTTTTTGTTTTGATTCGTTTCAGTTCAACAGAGATAACTACCATGCAATCAGAAATCAAATGTCAACAAGTCTTGATTTTAATCATCTTGAGAGCAATGAAAATTTTGTTCAAGACTTCTCATATTCAGATTTGCAACCCCCGAAAGCCATTGATTGTCAAGTTGCAGCTGAAGACTTGGAAGTGGACACACATGATTTAATGATTCAAGGTGACTCCATACCATTCTGTTTTGAATCATTTAAGTTTTTGAAGAGTAGATTTCATAGTAAATCTTCAAATGAACAGCCTATAACAAATCAGCAATCACTGAGTTTTAATGTTGAGGATGAGACAGATAACAAAATTCTTGAGCAGCCTGTAGCATCAGATTTGCAGCCACCAAATGAAATTGAAGGGCGGATTATAGATGAAGCTGTGGAAGACGAAATACATGATTTGATGATGCAGGAAGATTCTATACCCTTTTGTTTCGAAGCATTTCAGTTTATAAGGTAGAATCTTCGTAAAATCTCTCAAGAAAAAGATGAACAGCTAGAAGGATGTCATACATTTTCAATGGATACATTACAACAATATTTTCAAGTTTTTCATGATCCAATAGCTGATGTTTTGGATGAGGTTTGCAGTCAAAGTCTTTCTCCATTGACTACATGTGAGCTTGAAACATGTGCTGACATGATCCGGCAGCCGGTTTCTTTGTCATTTTTAGCAGAGGTCTTGTCACAAGGCTCGGATCAAAGTTTGCATTCATGGTATGAGGAAACGAGAAGTAATCCATTATATGAGCTAAGTTCCAGTGTGCTTGAATTTCAAGATCCTTATGCAGTGTTTTTGGAGGTGGATAGAGAATTCATATCATTCTACGGATCTGTTTCTAAGTTATCATGGGAGTTGCCTTTCAGTAGTTCTCTCTTGTTGTTCATAAGTGAGCACTTGCGGACAATTCGAACAACAGATGGGATACTTACTTGGTTGCACTGGTTATTTCATTTCACTTGATCAGGTGATGAATGAAACTGTTAGAGTAGGTTGTGATGAATAACCTCCCCTTTGAGCATCATTTCTAGTTTGTCAGTTGTGTTTAAGTATTGAGTCAGTTTTTAGTTGAGTGAGAGTCAATTTGTCTCATCCGAGTCATCAGTTTTCAGTCATGCATTTTAGTTTGAGTTTTTGACTCCATTGCCCAATGCATAAGGTGCTGGTCTTCTCTCCCAAAGATCTGTTGTTCTTGGCACGTCCAAGGAGCTACCATCCCCATTGGAGCCAATGTTAGTGTCAATCTTTCCAGCCTTCCTCCAGTGATCAAATATGCTCTTACAAAGTGGTCTCAGAGTGTCAAGGTCAAATTTTGTCATTTCAGTAACTCTTCAAGCAAAATTTGGTCACTAGGCATTAGGTCTAGGGTTTGCTTTCACTCCTTC
The DNA here is from genome assembly GCA_031772625.1 of Pinus tabuliformis. Lineage (NCBI taxonomy): Eukaryota > Viridiplantae > Streptophyta > Pinopsida > Pinales > Pinaceae > Pinus > Pinus tabuliformis. Next base: position 683,130,231 of record CM062819.1, read on the forward strand.
TAAAATTGCCCAAATGCCAATCTATGTCACTATTCAGCTGATTCTATCATCATTCATAGGGTTGTCATTATCATGTCAGTGTCTAATGAGTCATTTTACACCTTGTTCATGCTTCAGTTGCGCCCAGGCAAGGTCATTTCCCTCTCCTAGGGTTTTGAAGGCAATATCTCTTGGACGGTCAAATCATTAGCGAAACTTGTATCCTGATGTTCATACACCTTCCCCATATCCTTAAAATACCTTATCAAATGCTTCCCATCACTGAGATCCCCCAAAATCCTCATTTTTGCACAAACCCTAGTTTCTTGCTACAACTGGGCAATTTTCTAAGTTGGGCCTGTGTTTTTCCCTTTTGGACCCCTTCCCCTCACACAATCTCTGATATTCCACTTTCCCCTGCTTCCTAACATTCCTCCCTACTCCCAAAAATTTCCTCAAGAATTTAGAAGCCCCTTATCCCCTTCATTTCGCTTCATTTCGGCAAAATCCCTTTTTCCACACATCGGGATAAGTTTCACTCAAAAGCCGTTTCAGAGCAGTCAAAGATGAATTTTTTAAAACGGAGAGAGGTTTTTGTCCATAACAGGCCAAAGAAGAAAACCCTCCTTCAATTTTTACACAGGTGATGGTTTTAGATAAATGTCAAAATTACAATCGCTAGATCCAAGGAGGTTGGCCAAGGCACTAAAACGACGGAAAAGGCCCGATCCACTCCAAATTTTGGCCAAAGCCTCTTTTACTGAACATGGTACTTTATTGGGGACTCCCAGCCCAAATTCCAAGAAATTCGGAGAAAATTTTGTCAATTGTGAATTTTTTGTGCCAAACATAGGTTTTCTTCCCCAACACGTAGCGAGCCGTGCGCGACCCTTTCGATGGGCAATTCCATTTCAGGAAAACTCAGAATTTTTGGATTTTTCATGCAAAAATACACTTTCTCAGCAATTGCCAAGAAATTTCACCAAGTTTTCAGCCTCCAGAAGGTCCAAAAACATGCAAAAAATGACTTTCTGCCACCTTTTTGACACACAGGAAGCAGTCTTGGGAGATTGAAATTTTGGAGGGGCAAATTGAAACCAAATTCAAAAATTCTACTTGGGTTGGAAAGTAGACATCTAAACCTTTCCAAAAAGCCCACTTTTGCCTCATTTGGACACCGGGAAGTGCCTCAAAATCAGCTCCAAAGGCGCGCAACGCGTTCAGGATCAGGGCGCGACGTGTTGGGCAGTTTTCACAAAAATTCACCTACAGCTCAGCAAAACGTAGTTTTGACTGGATTTGACTTTTTGGAGTAGATTTTGATCTTCCTTTTTGTAATGATGTAATTTTATGATATTCTGACACTTGTTTATCTCTTCTAGAAGATTCATTCATGAGATAGGCAAAAATTTAATAAATGAATTGGTTTCCTAGCTTATAGAGGCAAGTTGTTTTGACTGCCTAGTTTTCAGTGCTCAGTTTAGAATTGGTTGTTACAGCTCCTAGGATAGTGAGCTCGACCCTTATAGGCAAGGAAAGATGTTAGATTGCCTATATTATGTACTTTCTTGGTCATTTTCATGGTCGGACTCTTGAGGGAGAAAGCTCTATTGTATTACTCATTGTATCTCTGCAATTTTGGAAAAGGAAGAAAGACCAGGGTTTTGCAGTCCTTTTTGGGATTCCTGTGGTTACATGTATTGATGGTGTGTTTCTCTTTGTACTTGTAAGTTTGTTATGTGAATCATCTTCTTACTTTTCCTTCTACAAATAGGCAAATGAAGTGTTAAAGTTGAATTCATGATTGTCATGCTCTACTTTTAAGTTTGCTTAATATTTATGTTTTCATCTGTCTAAAGAGAACTCTTGAAGGTTTCTTGCTCTCTTTAGCTCCTCACCGGTCATTCCTATCCATTCACTTAATTCAAAGGCATCAATACAGTCTCCTACCTTGCCCCAAAGAACCCCCTGCAAAAACTGTGTCCAATCCCCACACCCAAAATTGCCTTTTCCCGATTTTCCACCAAAACCCTAAATATCTCAAATCAAACCTTTTATTAGTTTACTAGCCTAAAATCAGTGTTCTTTATTGGTTATCTCGCCCGTTGAAGATCTCTATCGAGATAGACTGGAGAGAGCCCTCTCCTGCCCCGTAGGGCTAGCTACGAGGCTAAGTGGTTTGATGTTGCCTTGGAGTTTACCTTTCTCAGCATGAGATGAAATTTCAAGCGCTAACACCATCCATTCAATTAATCCACCGTAACACATACTTTTATGCCATCCATGGAAAATAGCCCCAAACCATGTAATGATGATCGGGCTCTGTAGTATAACCTTTCATTGATAGAAAATTTAGTTTTTATTTCAGGAAGAACCTTGGTTACCCATTGTTTCACTAGATGTTTGTACCTCAAAGGAACCTCCATAATATTCATAAGGGATGCTGAGAAACATCTTGACGAAACCAAAAGAACATTATAATAGTAAAAGTGAGTTACAAGGAAGTACCAATGATTTACAAGCAAGTACCAATGAGTTACACGGAAGTTCCAAGTGAGTTACTAGTAAATGTCTACAATGAGTGCAAAACTTACGGTACCGATGCTGCAAAATATGTCTCAGTGAATCCACGAATTGTTTGAAATGTTCACCAAAAATGTTTTCCACAAAATCCTTGAATTTACAATGGTTATCTGTAAGAAAACATCTAAAACCCACAAATATATGCAAATGGGAAATTTAATACTTTCAAAAATATCCTTGAGAGACACATTTGCACCCCTTGATTTTCTCAAGTAGTAACAGTGTCTAAAAAGGATCACATTTTTGGTTGTCAATGCCCTAAATGGTGATTTGATTCCTCATTCTAATATTAAGCTAATATGTAAGGAAATCATTAGTAGAAGAATAGAAACTTGAATCTTAGATTTAATACCAAGCTAATTTGTAAAGAGATCATTAACAAAGCATGAGATACTAGAATAATTCACCAAAGGAAAAGAATTTTTTTTATTTATTCATTTTTAGGTTTTACTTACATGTGAGATGAGATGGTCCATTGTGAGTGGTTGGATTTATTATTTAAATAACAAATGTGTTAGCACATAAAACTACTCTTTCTGATTAGCCTTTTCCATGTTGAGAGTAATACTGGGGTCTTTAAATAACATCATTTTTTTGGTTTAAGTTGGTGTTTCCTTTTAATTTAGAAACACTCATTTGAATGATATAAGAATTTGGCAATACCTTTTAATTTGGAAGTGCTAATTTTAATGATAGAAGAAGAAGGCACCTCCAAATCAAAAGGAGGTGAATGGTACCCCTAATGAAAACAAAAGCGCTTCCAAATTAATATACACCTCACGATACATATTGTTCAATAGGTTTCGCTACCGAAATATGAGCCACGTGTTTAGATGATTTTAACCAGTCAAATGGAATTCTAGTAAGGAAAAATGAAGACTAAAGTTAAGTGGAGCATGATGAGTGTGTGAGGTAGCATAACAATCATCATCGTTGTGTGTTTTGACTTGTCACCTAAGGGTCTAATGTTTTTACGACAAAGGATAAGAGTTTGAGAATCATTACCATTGCTTGTGAGAACCCATGTGAAGGTCTAAGGATAATATAATAGCCCAATAAAAGAGGGAGAAGCCCTATAAATACCGAGGAAGAAGTTTGATAAAGATTTTTTGGTTATTGATCACCTTCAATAACGCTATGGCTGCCATGACAAGGATAGTTGTTAACTAATAATGGGCGTCAAAGTTTAACCAAGGTTAGGGGAGGAAAATAAGGGAATATGCCCTAAATGGTACTTCTTAGGTTCAACTACCATTAAAAACACATCCAACCCACAAAACATTCACTCTCTTTGGTAATTTCCAATTATGAGTGTTTTACTAGGGGACATTATGACATTATCAATAACATTAATGGGCATTTTGGTCTTAACAATGATCAAGGAAGGATAACAAAGACCTTGGGAATTTAATAAAGCTTCATAGTTGAAGAATTTTGAAATATGGATTAAGGCACCACATATGACCTTTATATGGAATTATTGGCCTTCAAATGAAATATGGCAACCATTTATTGGGTTTAGGAAATAATAATGAGTTTTGAGGTTTATATCATTGTTGAAAAGGAAAAACGGGGCCTTATGGAATAAAATTAACCTTCTAGGCCTTAAGCACTATCAACAAGGTCTACAAACATGTCACAACATTTCCTCTATGTGAGGTGTTTCGACTCCAAGTGATATTCCAAGAGTCATTTCGTGGCTTTTCACAAAGAGGATGAGTAGAGGGCCCTTGACTATGTTTTGGAGAGGAAAACAGGTTATTTTCCCTAGAAGAAGGTTTTAATGCTAAAGAATTTTTTTTGAAACATTTAAAGGGGAGGGAGTTTTACATATTTTTTTATTTTATGTAACAATAATGCATACATGTTTTTAATGTGTGTGCATTCCTATGGATTCAAAAAGATATGTGGGATTTTCTCTTTTTTGTAACATGGTGGTTGAGTTGGCTTCATAAACAAAAACATGTTAGTTTTTCTAGCCACCTAATATTATCTTATTTTTTTACGAGATTCCTAATATGGTCCACATATTCATGATTAATGAAACTACACACTTATAAAGCTCTATATTTGGATATCATACAAAAGAGATATCTAAGACCTAAAAAGTAAGAGAAAACGATTGATTATGGTAGGAACCTCAAAGCCAATCTTAGTGCTTGACATCACAATTTAAAAGCATCAATAATTTTATTATTTTTTTTTAAAATAAAATTAGTATTAAAAGAATCCCAAATGTGGTGGTGCATAGGAAATTATTCTTATCACAACTAAGAAAATCGTTAAAAGAAATTTTGACATTTAGGTACTAAACTAACATCTTAATGCAAATATATGCAATAAAATGTAGAGGAAATGCAACATGAATTTTTTAGATTTATTTTTCATATCTATACAAATTTTCAATAAATAAAAAATATATATTTCGAAAGCAAATTTGACCCAACTCCAAAATATATGACAATCCAACAATTTTAGCCAATTCCAGTCTGATTTAAATATCAATCAATGTCTAGGGAGGATGGAGTAGGAGGGGTTATTTTTCACCTCGATGAAGAAAGATAAATTTTCTTGGGGCTTAGGGGCGTTGACCAATAACTAGACAAAGTAATATGCACTTTGGAAAGGTTTGGAATTGGCTCTCACCAATAATTTTTGGTCCCTAAAGGTCTTTTGATATTCTAATATCATCATTCAACGAGTGTTATTAGATCATGAGAATGATGATCCTTGGCTTCCTCCAATATTTCATCGAATTAATTTTTTGATTAAGATTTTTTTTAATATATATTTCCACCATATCAAATGAAATATGAATGTTGATGCTCACCTTATGGTAAATCGGGGTGTATTATTGAAGTGTGAGGAATTAAGGATAAATAGTGAGGATATGATCATCAAAGCTCCACCATAATGTATAGTCGGATGGGAATTTTTCGAGCCTCAAGGATTATTAAAATTGGGAATATAAATTTCAGTATAATAATCGTGCCAAACACCTTTGAGTTAAGAACCTTTTTAAATAAGTGATACATACAACACACATTCCATTATTGTAGAGTATTTGGCCCTCTCAGCCACCTGTACCAGCAACACAAGTATAAATTTAGCGAAGGACAGATGGAAGAGTTGTGAATTTAATAATAGGGTATACCAAATGTTCAAGCACATATCCACTGGTCTAGAGTATCAGTTTAGTGGTAAGTAGTGTTTTGAAAACCAAAGGTTTAGAGCTGAAAATGTAATGGATCCAAAAGTGGTTCTGGAAAAAGCATCATCCTTCAATGTAGAAGGCCTCTAAAATTTGGGAAGCAAAGGAATGTTATCATTATATAGAGAGTGCAGGGTAGTGGAAGATTGAATTACAAAGTTAATTCAAATTTTAGTTGTTCTAATCCAACAAATTCAAAGAATTCAGGTGGAAATGGAGTGCAAAGAGGGGGAATTGGGTGAGGAGTTGAACACCATTGTATCTATGCTTGAAGGAATGGTGGAATTCATGACCACCTTGATATATAGTACTACTAAGATGCAATTGATGAACACGTGCACCTGTAAGGAACTATTGTCGTGATGGTTAGGTCTATTGGAGCTTAAAATGGAGTTTATGCAGTTAGTTGTTGATATGCTAGAGTTTAGAGTTGATAATATTGTAAAAATTGGGGATGAAGGTGGACCGATGCACAATCAAGCTTTCTTCGATGATATTGAGGACATGATGAATGGGGAGTTAATGGATCATGATGATGACATCATGAACAACATCATCAAGAGTCAAGAGCATCCTGTAGAGGGCTTCAAGGAAGATCAAGCAGCTCCAATGAGGGATGATTTGTAATGTTTATCTCTAGTTTTAGTATGGACATATGTACTACCGATACCCATATTATAATGGAATAATTTGGAGGTTATATGGGAGAAGTGTTTTTAGAATAGTATTAAATAGTAAATTAAAAATATATTATGTAGAGGGGTGAGAATTTTGGAGAAATGGAGATTTTGTGGCACAAGATGTAAAAGGTTCTGGCCTTCAAACCATACATGAATTATAAATGTATGGTTTGAAGGCCAGAACCTTTTACATTTTGTGCCACAATATATATATATATATATATATATATATATACATCAATGTCATATTGCAAGGAATTGATGTCTTATACACGCATCCCTCATATTGTTGCTAATCTGGTAGATGCTTGCTAAATTACAATCTACTTCACTTGAATATAATGGATGGAAATTGTTGGGGAGGGTTTTGGAATATTCTCTCCCTTCAATGACTTCATCTAATTTTTGCTTCTTCTTCTCCATTTATGCTACCCACTGTTCTAACTATTGATTGATCTCTAAGATAATGGCTACAAGTGTGTGTAGAAATCCTTGAGGTTAGGCATAAGATTCTCTTCTTACTCACAAGTGAAGCTAAAAAAATCCAAGAGATTGTTCTTAGACCCTTTGTACTATGATTCTTGGTTTTTGAAGTTATATACACATATTTTTTTAATACTTAATCTCTTCCATTATCTTAAGATTGTCTCTTCGTAATCTTGTGCCAAGTTGCAGGGTCTAATCCATTGGAGCCCTATCGACATGTATTTAAAGGCTTTTGTACAACATTTTTTTTACTTGGCCACGGGCCCAAATAGGCCTATCTTCCTTGGTCGCAGATGCAATGAGGTTTTTTATATTGTTGTAGGTGATTTAAGAGCTAAAAATATGCATTTTACAATCGTTCATCCATCATCGCAAGGGTTTCTTGCTTTGTTATTGGATTGGATCACTAGGAGGTTACCTCTAGCCTTACTTATAGGTCTTGGAGGGCTGACAAAATTATTGCATTTGATTCTCATAATAATCCAATTTTTTTGTATGCCCAATCAAAATTATTGCAAGCGTTTATCATTCTTTCAACTAGGAAAGTTGTCATTACATCATTGAAAGGATTTGTATTTAGTTAACAGTCTAATTGTGGTTGATTCTAGGCTAGTGTTTCCTAGTGAAGTAGTTACATTTCATGTTTGAAGGTAAAAAAATATCATTTAAGCACTTAACTAGGCATACCAGCCCTTAGAGTGAGGTCGCAAAGCCTTGTGCCCTTAATTCTTCTCTAACTATCATTTATTACAAACTATGCTAACATATCAAATTTGAAGTGTTGCATACTTAGGATTGTAGGTTTTAAACCCATATTAGAAATTACCTGCATGCAAATTCTAAAACACAGAAAATAAACAATGCGAGAGCATAACACATAAAACACATATACATAGAGATTTTCCCCTAGATCCCAAAACCGGGACTACCATCTTGATTTTTCATTATTTTCCTTTCAATTTTACAATAAATATTTATACATACCGAAGCATCCAATACCACGGACCCAAAACCATCACGTCCAAAACCATGCATGAAAAATCATGCACAAAACCATAGGTAGATCCGCCCAACCTAATATAGGGTCCAAAAACAAAATTTTCTAGGGCGTTGCCCCAGACCCCTCAAACCCCCTATGACCCCCCCGCTACATAATCGGCACAACAAAGGGGGGGATCTACCCCCTCTCTAACCCCTCGGTTAACTACGTGGCCTAGTCGTGGAAATAATATAACACAACCCAACATTCTCCCACTTGTTGTTTTCTTTCCACAGGGGGCCACAAGAGAGCTTAGTCATTTATCCAGCACTGCAATGCCCATTGTTTCTCTACACCAAGAGAACTTCTCAGAGCTCATAGATTTTGTCAATGCATCTACAATATTCTTCAAAGTGTCCACCTTTACCAACAACACCTTTTTGTCTTCTATCATATCCCTCACAAAGTGATATTGAACATCAATGTGCTTTGTCTTCAAATGATATATGGGGCTCTTTGCCAAGCAAAATGGACTTTGGCTATCACAGTGTATCCTTATAACTCCTTGTACTAACCCCATACTTGAACACAATCTTTGCAAACAAACTGCTTCCTTGCTTGTATGAGTGGTTGTCGTGTATTCTACCTATGTAGTTGATAGTGTCACTATAGATTGTTTCTTACTCGTCCAACTAACTGCACCTCCAAATAGGTTAAACACATACCCACTTGTAGATCTCCTCTAATCCAGATCTCCAGACCAGTCTGCATCAACAAAGCCATGAATATCCAACACTCTGTCCAATCCAGGTCTTCCTTGGTAGCACAAACAATAATCATTAGTGCCATGCAAATACCTGAAAACCGGCTTCACTGTTGTCCAGTGATCCTTCCCTGGTTTTCACATCAACCTGCTCAATACTCCCACTGCATATACAATGTCTGGTCTAGTACATACCATCGCATACATCAGGCTACCGACTGCACTTGCATATGGAACACGGGACATGTCCTCTTCCTCTTCTTGTGTATTGGGACACTATTCAACAGATAACTTTACACCTACAAGAATAGGAACCTTCATTAGTTTACTATCCTACATATTAAACCTCTGCAATATTATATTGACATACTTCCTCTAGTTTAAACAGAGCTTCCTCTTTGTCCGATCTCTTTTAATTTCCATTCCCAAAATATAGTTTGTAGCACCAAGATATTTCATGTTGAATTTGGAGGGAAAATGGGTTTTCAAATCCTGGATAATTCCTTTGTCATTTACCACCAGCAACATATCATCCACATACAAGACGAGATAAATAACACGGTCATCAATTAATTTAAAATACACAAAGTGGTCTGCTTTGCTTTTGATGAAGCTAAGTCCCTCTATAGATGTATCAAATTTCTGATACCACATCCTTGATGACTGTTTTAACCCATACAAAGACTTCTTTAACTTGCATACCAGTTCTTTCTTACCCTTCACCACAAAGCCTTCAGGTTGCTTCGTGTAGATATCCTCTTCTAGATCCCCGTGAAGAAATTTTGTCTTCACATCCATCTGTTCTACCTCAAAATCAAAAGCAGCAGCAATAGATAAAAGTAATCTAATAGAAGTTACCTTGGCAATAAGAGAAAAAATATCACCAAAATCAATTCCCGACACCTGGGAATAACCTTTTGCTACCAATAGAACTTTGTATTTCTCCACCTTTCCTTCTGCATTTGTCTTCTTCTTGAACACCAATTTGCTGCCAATGGGTTTCCTTCCAGCCGACAACTCCACCAAATCCCAAGCCTCATTTTTGTGAAAAGATTCCATTTCATCAACCATGGCCTCTTTGTAGAGTTTTCCATCCTCTGAATCTACTACTTCCTTCATAGTTATGGGATCATCATCAATAATAGATAAAGGAAAATTTGAATAGAAAGCAGATGGACTATACCTTTCTGGCTACCTTCTTTCTTGAGCTGATCTTCTCACACCCGAAGTTTGTGGCTCTTCGTCTTCTGATTCCTCCTCTGTTGTAGAGTCTGATTCTTCCTCCTTTAGCTCAAACACTATCTTCTCAGGTTCCTTTAGTTGGACTTCATGTTTAATAACATATATCACCTCTCTGAACACCACATCTCGGCTATACACAACCTTCCTTATTACTGGGTTCCAAAGATTATAACCCTTTAAACCATCCTTATACCCAATAAAGATGCACTTTTTATATTTACTATCCAACTTGGTTCTTTTATCCTTTGGAACATGTACATATGCATCACATCCAAATACCCTTAGATGTGAAAGAGAGGGTTTCTTACCAGTCCATACCTCTTGTGGAGTCTTATCCTCCAACCCTGATGAAGGTGATCTGTTGACTGATAACATGCTCTCCCCACCACCTTTGCCCAGAATTCCTATCCTCACCCGGCACCACTAAGCATGCATCTTGCCCTTTCCATCAACGTCTTGTTCATTCTTTCTACAACTCCATTTTTTTTAGGTGTGTGTGGAGTAGTCTTTTGTTATGCTATACCACTCTTCTTACAGAATTCTTCAACTTCCTTGCTACAAAACTCTCCACCGTTATCTGTCCTCAACACCTTTATCTTCTTCTCTGTCTAGTTTTCCACCAGAACCTTAAATTTTTTAAACCAGTCAAAGACTTTAGATTTCTTCTTAAGGAAATATATCCATGTATTCCTTGAGAAGTCATCTATAAATGATACATAGTACACAGACTTACCTAGTGATGGAACCTTCACAAGTCCAAACACATCACTGTGCACAAGTTCTAACATTTGTTTCTCCCTCTTACCACCAGAGTGGAAACTCACCCGATTCTACTTCCCGTATAAACAATTTTCATAGAAATCAAAATCCAAAGAGCTATTACTCATACCTTCTACCATACCTTTACCGTGATGTATTTAAAGGCCCTTCTCTCCAATATGTCCAAGCCTTTGATGCCACAGCATGGTCTGCTCTCCAAATGCCACTAGATTTTCTACTCCACTTTTAGGAACCACAGAACTGTTGCACCCATCAATAACAGTGCTACCTTGCAACTTGTATAGAGTTCCAATCAGAACTCCCCACATCAATACCAGTGCTCCCTGAACCATTTTGCAGGGATCCTTCTTGAACACTGTTTTTACACCTGCATCATCCAGCTTGCTTACAAAAATTAGATTTCTCGCTAATGCAGGAATATGCAGAACACCCATAAGTGTTCTACCCATTCCACCTTGCAAATTCAATGTTACTTTTCTGCAACCAACATTCTAGCCTTCCTTTCATCCCCCAAGAAGACATCACCACCATCATATTTCTCATACTCATAGAACCACTCTCTATGGGGAGTGAAGTGAAAGGATGCACCTGAGTCAATCAACCATGCCTCATGATCTACATGTGTACTTGAAGAATCCAAGTACACATCCCCACCTTCATCTGAGGTGGTTTTCGCCTCTGTAGAAGGAGCGTCATCAGATCCCTTTCCTTTATCAGGAGCTTTATATTTACAGTCCCTTTTGTAGCTCCCTTCCTTTCCGCATTTCCAACACACCACCTTTACAGGTTTTCCTAGAGATTTAGATCTCCCTCTAGATTTAGATCTCCCACTCGATGGCTTATTTTTGTTTTTGTTCTGGGACCGTCCTTGTACAGATAAGGCATCACCATTATGGATCTACATATTTTTCCATCTCATCTCCTTCGTCAGCAAGGATGAGACTATTTCATCAAACTGCAAGGGAGTTGTATTTCTACCTATTGCAATAACCAGACTATTCCACGAATCTAGTAGAGAACACAAAAAACTGATGCACTTATCTTCATCTGAAATTTTAATATCAATAGATAATAACTAAATTATCATCGTATTAAATGCGTTTGGATGCTTTATCACAAAGTCTCCATCTTTCATCCACAGGTTATACATCTTTTTTCGTAAGAACAGTTTATTCACCAGAGAATTGGATTAGTACAAAGTCCCTAACTTGTCCCACAAAGCCTTAGCCATAGCTTCCCCTGATACATTCAACGATACTGAATCTGAGACACACAATCGTATTATGCTCTTTGCTTTCTGATCTAACTTCTTCCATTCTTCATCGGACACTACCATTGGTTTAGTACCCAGATCTACCACGATCTACTGATCTTTGTCCACCAACAGATCCTCCATCTTGATTTTCCACAACTCAAAACTCTGACCATTGAATTTCTCGATCTCTATATTTCCACTACTCACCATCTTCTTTCACCACCAGAATTGATCTTGTAGATCTCCCACTAAACAGTGTCTACCACAGGCTCAAGCCAAACCTCTCAACAACAATGGCGTCCCCTTGAAGCCAAAATAGCTCTAATACCAAATGTAGGTTTTAACCTCGTACAGAAATTACCTGCATACAAATTCTAAAACACAAAAAATAAAAATGCGAGAGCATAACACATAAAACACATATACACAAACATTTTCCCCTAGATCCCAAAACCGAGACTAGCATCTTGATTTTTCATTATTTTCCTTTCAATGTTACAATACACATTTATATATGTAGAAGCATCCAATACCATGGACCGAAAACCATCACTTCCAAAACCATGGACCAAAAACCATCGCGTCCAAAACCATGTGTGAAAAATCATGCATGAAACCATAGGTAGGTCCACAACCTAATATAGGGACCAAAAACAAAATTTTCCAGGGTGCTCCCTTGGACCCCATAGAGGGGGGTTACTTGCACCCCTCAAACCCCTTGTGACACCCCTACTACCCCATCAGTGCAATGAAGGGGGGCCTCCGCCGCCCCTCTAACCCCTCGATTAACTACGTGGGATAGTCGTGGAAAGAATATAACACAACCCAACAAGGATAATCCCATTGAAACCTAATAATCATAGGCCTAAAAATATAAAATATTGTCACACATAAATAATAAACGTTAAACTATCCATAATCTAAATTGAAGGAGGAATATACACACTAGGAGACTTTAGGAGGAATATAATTACTAGGCCCAATCAATTCTCCCTCATAATTTCTTTTTCCTTTCTCTGTAGGAGGGATCTTCGCTCATGGAAAAAGGAGGGATTTCACTTGTGAATGTGGCAAAAAGGGAAATAACTCAGAAATGTAGATGAATCTCCTTCAAAATTTTGATTAATGGCTTTCAATGAATTCCCTCTTGATTTTAAACACTCTTGAAATTAATGCATTCAAGTTACCTTATGCGTAGGGGAGAAGAAAATACACAATTTGTTTTAAATTTAAATTTTTTACAGATGTTCACCAAAGAGACTCGGTCTTATCCTTCAAATAAATGTAGTGAACCCCTTGGAAAATTAAATATGACCTCTAAAAATTCAATGCCTTGCATAGAAGATAGGCTAAAAAATTAATTAATTTTTTATAATTAAACTGCAAAAATTCTAAGCCCTGGACTCTTAATGATTTTGATAATTCTCCAAGTAAGAAATGTTTCAGATTTGACACTGAAATATATAATTCTTAAGCCCTTGGCTAAGAGACATTTTCTTCCACAAAGGTCTGCAGTTCTTTTGATAATATGTGATCTTAGAGCCGAGGCCCCAATTTTGTGTTGCTTGGGTGAAAGGCCAACTGAGCAATTGACCTTTGATTAAACCTTGCAAAGGAATATATTTAAGTTTCCTTACACTTAGGGGAGAAGGAAATACATGATTTGTTTTAACTTTAAAAATAATTATAGATGGCCACCAAGGAGACTCAGTCTTTTCCTTCAAATAAATCTTATATCCCCCTTAGAAAATGAAATATGACCTTTGAAAATTCACAACCTTGTAAAGAAGATAGGCTCAAAAATTTTAATTAAATTTTTATAATTAACCTGCAAAAATTCTAAGCCCTAGACTCTTAAAGGTTTCATTCTCCAAGAAATAAAGGTTTCAGATATAAGAGTGAAATATGACTTTCTTTAGCCTTGGCTAAGAGACATTAACTTCCACAAAGGTCTAAACATATGTGATAGCAAAAAAAAAGAATAATCAAATTACCTACTTACCGGCATATTGGTTTCCCCTATGTGCCACCACCTGCCCACAACTTCCACCACTGCCAACATCTACTCACACATGCCACCACTGCCAAAAGATGCCACCACCTGCTTGAATTCCCTTGTGCCCTCGTTCACTTTTTAAAGGCCCTGCTCAATTAGATATACTGAATCATTTTTGATTAATACTCTAATAATAAATTACTCCACGACATTATACCATATCTATATATATATATATATATATATATATATATATATATATATATATATATAAGACCATTAGGGCTTATGTTTGAGAAAAATTCATTATCAAATATTTCTTTCAATTTGAGTGCATTTTTTGGATTCCTTTTAGCATATTATTAGGTTATCAACTATGTGGAGATGGTGATCTCATTGCTTCTGCTAAAATTGTTGTTTTCCTAAACCTATTGGCTTCTACTGGCATGCTTACAATGTGATCGACACTAGGCCATACTGAGTGTTGGGTATATAGAACCCACCTTGCTTTAAATGAATGTAACTTTGGTTAAATTAACATAGAAAGAGGGATCATGATTGACTATGTCTAGTAGTTTCTCATCTAATGATCAAGGTTTATTTTATCAGCCCATCCTCTACCTATAAGTAAGGACTATGCATTAGTGAAATACATTCATTCATCATCATTGTTGTAGAATTGAATATGTTGTGTTGCACTTTCTTATCTTTCTTATAGAATTCACGATAATAACATTGATGATATGGTTCCAATTTTTATGATTTTTATCCCTTCATTTTCAAATTATTTATCAATTTTCCTCTCTTGAATAATAACACATGAAAATGTTGATGATGATGAAAATGGTGATGATGATGATGACGATGATGATGATGATGATGATGATGATGATGATGATGACGATGACGACGACGATGATAATGACAATGATTGTGATGATGTTGATGTTGATGACAACGAAATTGATTTGGACCTAAGTTTGTCATTTATGAAATCTACGACTTAGTCATTTGAAACTAGGTTTATCTTTGGCTCCATTCACAAGTCACTCTAGATGAAAACCTTCAAAAATTATTAGATGAACCAAAGTTAAAATTGGAGATGATGGTATAAACCTAAATGATCTTCTCTTTGTTTCAAGAATAATATATTCTCTATTGAACAAGGTCAACCACATGAAGGTGGAGGATCATATGGCCCCTCCTCCCCCCCTCACATCAGTCTCAATTCCTCGATACCTAATCTATCTACTATAATATAATTGAAATAAATACAGTAACAATCGGACATAAAAGCTAGGAAAATAACAATTTAAGGTGAATGAAAGAGAACAAACCAACTTAAAACATATAAATACACACCTAATACATTTCAAAATTTTCATATCATTGATATTCTTCCTCATCCAACTCACCATCTGTATCATCCAGTTCAAAATTCATGTTCAAAGGATTCACCATATCAACATCATTGTCATCATCTATATCATCATATGTAATATTCTCTTCTACATTTGGTTCAAATCTTCAAGTTCTTCACCTGGCACAACATTAGATATATCATCCAACTCATTCAAATTAACATTGTATATATTAACATATCCTTGAACTTCTTTGATGTCTTCATATGACCCATGAAACCCCTTCTCCTCCACATCATCATATTATTCAATTTTATTTATTTCTTCTGCTACATTATACTTTATTGACCTTACTCTTGGATCATATATAATAACATATGACTAACCCGCTTTGCCTAGAACCTTTACATAAAATACATGTTCACTCTGGCTTGGAAGAAAATAGGGCTATGATCCTAGCTCAAGATTCCTTGTATCAACCATGGTAATTCCATTAGCATGCTCAATAATAGTTGTATCAGGGTCATGTTCATGGATTCATAGCGTAAACCACTTGACATCAAACAAGACTACTTTGAAATATTCAAAGTCACACTCAATTATATCATGCAAATACCCATATTATCGATTGTCAGACACTTTTCGATGTCTTCCACCTATAGAGGAAACAATGATAGCTTGAATTACTATAATTATCCCACTATCAAAAAAATTCGTCTTTTCATTTAACCTTTTGATGCGAAATTTTGCATATTTCGCACCACATTTTGTTGTGGTGTTTCAACTACAATATGTCAAACACATAAAAAATGCATTGTCAATTGATAAATATATTTATACTTAGAAAATTTGCAAATTAAGAAAAAAACACCATATTCTTGCGTGATAATGTTTTAAACCATATGCTAAATTAATTTCCCTTCCTGAAATAGTGGTATCTCCAATACATTGAGCATATTTGACTAATGTACACACACAACACCATGATAACTTACCATTATTATCTTGTTTGCATCGTTCAATCCATACCTTCATCTAATTAAGATTGTCTACAATGTATTGTTAGAAAATTATATATTACAGAGAAATGAAACACGTAAAATATCGCAGAAATATAAACACAGAAAACACATAAAACAAGAGAGACACAGATATACGTGGTTCACCTAGTTTAGGCTATGTCCACGGAGAAATAGCCAGTCCTTCCTTTTATATTATCTGACAAACTGAAGAGGTACAACCTACAGCATATCCGCTGTAATTCCCTCTTCGCTCTCATTCTCTTGTCTCTTCCTCACTCAGAATATAGATATACATAGATGAAATACAATTCCCTCATATATAGCGAGGGTTGCCTTCTAGGGCAAAAAACCCTAAATTAAACATAACTTCTTCCGTCAAATCTCCCCCTAATGAACGGCCCAAATTGACTACAAAATTACAACATTTTACAAGGAAATTTCACATCTATTTTTAGCTTCAGGGGCACTGCCCCCGATCCCCCCACGAGGCGAGGCCTCCCAAAGGTCAAAGCCAGCCCCCCTGGACCCCCCCTACAGTGAATATTTTATGGGCAGCAAATGGGGTCCAATGTGGCAATACCTTTGAATACAAAAGATAATCAGGCTGCACACCCAACACATATAATTTTTTTTCATCCCACTCTCGACTAGATGTATTAAAATACAAAAATTCACATATATATAATTAGTTACCATGTTATACCTTCATAATAATGGATTATGCAAGAAGAATAAAAAATTAAATAAGTATAATATACACATAAAAAAAATAAAAAATAAAAAATAAATAAATCAAATGTACTATAAATCTCCACTATCTACTTACATCTCACTATCCTCATTCTACCTTTCCCCAACAGGTGCTCCCCTTAAAATTTGTCGACGGAGTTGACATCCCAAATGTGATCCAATACATTAATATTTTTTCCTATTGCAAGACTATATTCATGAATATAAACTAGGTTTTGATGTACCATATATCCCTCTACCATATAACCCTCATGACATGATCTATGTCTGACCAAAGCCTTCAGTGATTTCAACTGCCTCTCAACCATCCACATTGACATTGTGTGTGCAAGTCCACAATTTTCAATATCCTCGACTTGTTGTATGAGGTAGTGTTCTTGTGCATTGAAAAATGTTGGAGGTAGATACTTTTGCATTTCACACATTAGACGAGGAATTTGTTTCCTCCAATACTTCATATTTTCTTTATCGATTTCTTTAGATGAAAACCATCTACAAATGAAGCAAGAAAATCATAGGTTTCAACAAAAAATTATATAGTACATGATCACAAATAAAATACATGCAGACAAATATAAGTTGCACGAGAAATTATTGAATATATTACACTTTTCACATACATATCCACTTACCTCATGTATTTTCCAAGATCATATATAACTTATTTGTAATTGTTGTAAAATTTGAATGGGAGAGACAGAGGTAGAACATACTGTAACCAAAATAATGATCGATCATTATTTATTACCAAATTAGTAGAAAAAAAGACACTAACAAGATGTTTCACCAGTGTACAAATATATACACCAAAATAATTACCTTAATGAAAATATGTCAATCATGAGTTTTTACCCCACCTAATTAACCTTTATTTGTTAGGATATTCTTTATGTTAATGCATGTTATGATATTCTTCAAAGATTCCATTTTGCAGGGTGCCTGCAAATCTGTTGCTCAGATGGCAAATCTAACTTCACCATCGCATTCCTTGTGAAATTTCGTGAAATTTGAATATAAACATGACATCATTCTGATAAGTGAAATTTTGCCTCCCAAGGAATATTCACCAATTTCAAGGTTCCACACCCTCTTTTCTTGGGAAAGACTCCACCCTAGTCATGGTTCCATTCGTCTCATGGTTCTGCGCTCTGGAAGTCTCCTGTTCGGTTCCCTTCCCCATCCAAATGAGAAAGGCATGTTTTTAAGGTTGAAGGGTGGTAGAAGTTACACAATGCCCCACCTTGGTGTTTTTGTTAGGGTGGAGAGGTAGATGCGGGCAAGTTACGGGTTCCAACCCCGCCGACCCCCAACCTTGGTGAGTTATTGTTTCAATTGACGTTAAAATTTACCATATGGTTTTTTTTAACCATAATTTTAAAAATGATGTGGTCAACCGTTTCAACGTAGGTCCAAACCATAACATTTGGAATGAATTTTATTTGGTGGTCACAAATAAATTAACCAGCAGTTAATAACATTTGGTGGTTAATGTGTTTTCGGTTATGTTGTTTGTATATAGTGGAACTGCCTGAGTGACGGGCCAGCCCCACCAGGCTAGGCAAGTTCAAACCCCACTAGTTCCAACAATATGTGGTGTCATGGGGTATGGTATGGGTCATGACCTTCCACCCATTTGACTGTATTTTCCAGATGGAAAGAGGGTGGCGGGGATTATGGCCCACCCCCCATTTTTAATTATTTTTTTCGTTTTTTAAAAATGACGTGGTCATTTTTATTTTTTTCAAAAATAAAGGCCACTAGAAGATTTAAGCAGGCAACAATTTCGCCCACCTGGTGCTTGGATTCCGTGCTATGGGTCTTGGTCAATTTGTAGGATCATTAAGCATTCGACTTACCAAACTTTCACCAAAAATTTAACCAATTCTATCTTCTTCATATGAACTTGGATTTTAATGCCATTCACACTGTTAGAATCAGGGCGATGTGCACATCGATCTGGTCCTAGTTCGAAAGCAATTTGGCCACTTTGAATTTTGAGCTATTATAAACCCTCTTTAACCTCTGAGCGTGTCTAGAGCCACCTGGATCATTTACTAACTTTGATAATCACCAACTATGACCCTATATTTTTCAACATCTTTTGGAAAATACCCAAGAAACATGTTGGTGCATAATTATCTATGTTGGCAATGCTACATCATCAGACATATGGAAAGACTAAAGTGGTGTATCACATGGTGGTACATTTTCTTCATATGTACAACCACAAACGTCATAGAAATTGTGATGAGATTTTTCCATATATCCAACATAGATATGATAGAGTTCAATAAAATTCAATTAGCAAGATTCCATTTCAAATTCATTTTCGATTTTAGTCTTCATTTCCTATCAACTTAGCCAATCGACTAACCATTTATTTTGGTATATTCCATGAATAATAAGAAATTCACAAGCCATTAAATTTCAAATATAGGGATTTTGAGATTAAAATACAAGCATAAGAGATGCCACATCAAGATACTGAAAAAGCTAAATATTGACATGACAAGCACCATATTCTTCCTTCAGTCCAATGGGATCAAGTCCAGTTACATATGGAGAAAGAAAGGTTATGTGGCTTGTATAGGAAACTAAAGCCTTTATGATATGATCCTTATACCATTCTTGAGAAAATTGAGGAAAATTCCTTTAAGTTTATCTTTTTTCCATACCTAGGTTTTCATATAATATTCAATGTGGACTTTTTTCAACCCTTTTTTCTACCCTTACTAGTATATACAATGTTATATCCTAAAGATCCAAAAGAAATCCACCTACATGTTTGGAATACACTTATAGTTGACACTACAATTGGATAGTAATAATGCCATACAAGGATGATAAAAATTCCCTTATTTAATGTTTCTAAAGAATAGCAACTCCCATAATAAGGAAATTGGTGCAATAACATTGAGTTGGCACACAAGTTTCCTCATTTATATAAGTAGTGAATGGAGATAATTTCCAACTAAGGGGGGGGATTTTTATATGTTCCAAGGCTCAACTAACATTTTTTGAACAACCACTAATCTCATTAAAATCTTTGATCAAAGCTTACAGTTGACTCCTTGTAGTTGATCCCTAACTTAGTTAACCCACACATTCCTTGACTGGGTCACATAATGCATCCTTCAAGAAGGATTCTTAATTATCCTACTTCCCTAAGAGAAAGGATGAATTAGCACATGTTAGGAAACAACATGGATATTCAACAATCACAAAGAAAGAACGAACAACTTGACATCACGTCTCCTCCTCTTATTCTTCTAGTTGATATCTAGCAAGAAGTATTTAGGTATTATGATCAGTTATGTAACTATATTGTAACTATAACATAGCAGATAAGAAACCAAAACGATTCTTCAAGCATGTATAAATGTATATAAGCATTAGTAGAAGGGTTTCTCTATATTTTATCATATCAATTTGACTTGCCTTTGTTGCTCAATGCAATTAAGTCTATCCAATCTTTACACCCTTGTTTAGGGTGTTTCTTATAGAATTAGAAGATCAACATTCTGAAGTGACTCATTATTACATTGAAATTTTTCTCTTTTCGTACGTCTCCATCAATTCTTTGATTACATATTCATCTCATTGGTATTATTGTTCATTACTTTCAATTAATTCTAGTTGAATGTTTATTTCTTGGTTTTTTTACATAGTCTAACTTTATATTCTTTTTCCATAACATGAATTAACTCATTTTGTTGATTATGTTGTCCCCCTACAAGATATCAAATTGGATGGGAAATGTGTCATGTCTAGGATTGTGGGAATCCATGGGACACAATGTATTTTAATAATTCTACTAAATAGGACAGTAATACTTCAAGATGATATTTGAAAAATTCAATGTAGAAGTTCTATCCATCACATGAATCATTAGGTTGAAGTTTAAGGATATAAAAATGGATCAAATGACAAGGTAAGAAGTGGAAAAGAGAGGGTCTTAAGTTGTCTTATATGCATGGTTGGTTAGCTTCATTATATGAACTAGAATAATAAGAAAAGAAATAAAGGGATTAAAGGTTTCACACAATGTTTCTTAGCTACAAAGAATATTCTCAAAAAGCCTTTGGCTTCAAATACCACTAGTTAAGTTTTTATAATTCATAATGTACTTAGTTAGTCTATGAAGGATTTTATAATCTAAATCAAGCCAAGCACTATGTTGACATTCTCTAGCCTTAGGAGGGAGATCTATATGAATGAATTAGGGAAAGGCACACAATTGTATGGAAAAATGGCTTTATTAGAGTGGAAGCTACAACCAATTGAGCCTTAGGTATCATAAATTAAAAGTGGACTTATTTTGAGGATGTTTGATTATTGTTCATTGAACTAATGATAAACTTGAATGGTTGAATTATACTAAAGGTCAAGGGATAATAATCAAGTAAAATCCATAAGAACAAGACAATATGGTTAGTGAGAGAGGTAGTTGTTAATTTGGAAGCTCAGTGACAAATTCCAACCATGGGATGGGAAAGTCTCTTTTTGTGTTAGAGGCCACATGTTCATAGAAAGACAGGTTGGCCCAAAAGAGAAATTGGACACCCATGGATTTCATTAAATACAAGTCAAGTGACACTAATTTGGACCTCATCATTATGATCATTCTTCTTCCTTCTTTGGTTTGGTTCACACAGGTTTGATATGATTCATGGAAGTTCTCTTGCATAGGTCTAAGATTGTAGGGTTCGAAGCTCACATGTGTGCTAGGGTTTTGGTTTTCGACTGTAGGCTTGTCACATATTATTTTCAGCTACTGCTACATGCAGACCAAATCATTCATGCAATTGAAGCCTTTCAGATGCATACACATCACATCATTTATGCAGTTGGTACCTAGGGTATGGTTTTATCAATTGACCGTCGATTTTGAAAGTTGACCATAGGCTTCTGAATCGGGGTTTTGATTATTAACACTATTGGGTTCACCTTATAAATGTTTTTTAGCTGATTCTTTTTTATTTGATAGAATTATGGTTGAAGATATGGATCATTATGCTCTCTCTTGTAGAATCATTCAATGAAAATATAATAAGAAGAATAATTTGAAAGGGGTTTTCCCGTAGTGGGTTCTGCCCTGGTCTCCGATCAATCCTGGTGTCTCTATGTGTGAATTATTTTCTTCTATTGTTCCTTTATGTTCTGGTTCAATGATGATGTTGTTTTTATTTCTATATAATTTCATATGTTGTAAATGAATAATGATATGATGTTGTGGGGTGAAATTAATTGTAATTAAATAAATACAATTATCTAAAGCAAAGAACAATATAGCCCTAAGAAAATTTAATATGGTATTATAGTTGGGCTAAAGAAAAGTCATTGAAGATCACCCCTATGAAGACACCTTTGATGGAAGCAAGAGAATATGGGAGAGACCTAAAATAATACTAGGTCTGAAGGAACCCCTAGAAAATTTGGTTAGTAGGGTTTGATGGATATATGAGGTTAGGGCTTGGAAGAAACCTTGAATTATGGCAATGGTTTGAGATATCCAATCTAGAAACCATAGAATTATCATTAGGGGATTTTTGAGGCCTAAAATGGCTAAGAAGAAAGTACAACCAAAATAAACTTTATAAGAACTAATAGGATTTAAGATGAAGATGTCAACCATGGGGGATGATTCACCATTTTTGGAGTAAAAAAGCAAAAAGATTAAAAATCAATAAAATAACAAAACTACTTTTTCAACTTATCTCATTAAGGTTTTACTCAAATTTCGAGTGGGAGTACTCGTTATCTATAAAATTTAATTCCTCATCCGAGAAGTACCCATGTTGCATACTTTTGATGGATCCTGCTACACGAAAAATGAGAAATACATGAAAAAGCGTGATTGCAATAACGTTTTTCATGTATTTCTTATTTTTCATGTACCAGAGTCCATTGAAAGTATGCAACATGGGTAACCCTTGGATGAGGAATCAAATTATGCATCCAACGAGTGTTCCTGCTCAAAATTTGAGTAAACACATAAGGAGATAAGCTGAAAATACAAGTTGAAGAAATAGTTTTTTAGTTTTTCCCTCTAAATTTTGATGATTTAATCTAATATTATTTTATTATTTCCACTATTATTTTATAATTTCCTTAGGAGGCCCATTTTAGACCTCAAAAACCCCTAATGCAATGTGAATATGTTCAAGCACTTGTGACAGATTTGATGTAGCCCTAGATGTCATAGTCTCAATTAGGACTTGGTTATTGATGAAGTTGAATATATGGAAGGAAAAGGTGTTATGTGGTCAATGATGTTAGAGTCGGTCTGGTCAGTCCTCCGTCAGAGATCAAAACTCTTTATGCATTTCATTTTTAGGAGTTGCGCTCCATTCACCAAGCTGCATTCCGCTAGGGGCATGCCATAATCTGACG
This sequence comes from Pinus tabuliformis, assembly GCA_031772625.1. Classification (NCBI taxonomy): domain Eukaryota; kingdom Viridiplantae; phylum Streptophyta; class Pinopsida; order Pinales; family Pinaceae; genus Pinus; species Pinus tabuliformis. The sequence continues at coordinate 683,153,711 of CM062819.1, forward strand.
GAAAAGGTCTTGTTAGTCAGTTCCCCTCATGTCTGGCACCTGCTAGCTCAGGTCTTTTGTCAAGGTTCACTAAAGTCCATGACAGTCAATGTTCGATCCTTTAATGGACAAGAGTCATTTTCAGTCATTAGGTCTAGGGATTAGTCAATTCGGTCTTCAACCATGTCCAATAAAGCCATGCAGGCCAGAGTGAGGCCCTTACAAAGTTATGATTCAGAGAGCTTCATCGTCATGTGGACAAATTTCGAGTGTTCTTCAAAACTCTGTTTTGAAGAAAAGTAAAACAGTGTCATTTGTGTGAAAATTTTCAAAAGGTCGCCAATTGATTTCTTCAGATGCAGTCATGGTTTCCATGGCCAAATGCCTTGTCATGCAACCCCTGCAAAGAGTGCCGAAAATTTCATCATTTGAGAAAAAAATTCAAAGGGAAAGTGAAAATCAATGTTTCTTTAAGTAAGTGAAAAAGTGTCAAAACATAACATTAGAAAAATGGGTTTTTGAAGAAGAAAAAATTTAACCCATGACTTCCAAATCTGTATATACAAGTTTCCACCAAAATCAAAGCCATTGTGCAAATAAAGTTCATAGGGAGACATTGCAAAGAGTTTGAGAGTGCATCGTGTGTGTTTGGAGCAAAGTAGGAGGCAGTTTTTAGGGTGCGGCGCATATACACAAGGGCGCGACACACACAGAGGGCGTGGCGCACACAAAGCCACCCCTCAGTGCACTTTTTCAACGGGCGCGACGCACTGGGTTTTGCGCATGGCGCACACCCACAAAGGGCCAAAACCGTGCCAAATTTCCTAAAATTTCTTGTGAAGCCCCTCAAATTGACAGGTAGGCTCTATGACATGACGTGTTCATCAAAGTTTATAAATGATATGGTGGTTTATGGCTATGTTTGAATGCAACAAAACTCATAAAATCAACCACAAGAAAACACCAAAGGCCATTGTTGCTAGGGTTGCATAATGGTGGTATTGAGGCCAAGGTTCCATTTTCACCCACCATTTTTCCCTCACCTACCATTTTTCTCTATCCTCCCTTTCTCATTTTTCCTATTATCCCTACACTAAAACACTACCAAACCCTATTCTCCTTCCCCTCCTCTTATTTGTCAACATAACACCCCAAAAAACCCACCCTATCAAATACCCAAACCCCCTACATATCCCTAAACAAACTTCTCCCCATAACCCCTATTCCCATCACATTACGCCCCTCCTAATACTCCCTTTTGTTTCATTGTTTCCCTTGGTGGCAGATATCACAAAAGCACCTAGCTTCACACCATCATCAAAGGGTAGCCTAAGTATAGTACACACAGCAGTCATGGCATCACAACATTCATCAGAGTATGAGATGGAGACACAAAGTGATTCATCCTCGGAAGAACAGGCTCCGAGGAGACAGCACAAGAATGGAAAACACGTTAGGGATGAGCCCACTACCCTCACCGAATTGCAGGCTTGCCCTCTTTCCATGTCATGCTTCCAGCAACTATCATGTTTTGAATTTTGTCAAAGGGTGGCTAATGTTAGAGTTCATCATGAGTTGGTTCGTCTTTTTGTGCTTCACCTACATGGAGGTCAGTCTATCTTGGCCGGGGTCACCTTCACATTGACACCCGAAACTATCTCAGTGGCAACAGGCATACCCAATGTTGGAGAACAGTGGCATAAGAAAAAGAAGGTGGATAGGCAACACTATGAGCCTTACATTAAGGCCAGATTCTTGAGGCATCTCACAAGAGTCTTTCCATTTAGATATTTGAGAGATGAATATACCCCGCTCATGAAATTGATCATGAAGTACTTCAGCTATGAGGGGAGCTTCTCTTGTCTATATGCCTACCACATCAGGTTTCTCATGCACTTTACCAGCGTGCGGATGATGAACCTCCCACTTTTCATTTGCAGGAACATAGAGAGGATGAACACCTTCATGCAGCATAAGACCCCTCAACAGCAACTTAACAGTGTTTATCACTTTGCTCTTCTTAAGATTTTAGTGGATCGTTAGTTGGGATTGCAGGGCATTACCTGGGATGACTTCATCTCTCATGACCTCTTCAGCACTTCACAGGTATCAACAGAGGTTAAGCATGAGGGTGAACCTTCTCATCGTTATGAGCGCCATGAGACTGCTAGCGTGCCGGTTTTCATCACCTATCAGAGATGCAGTAGGCATCTGTTTGCAATAGAAAAGAGAGTGTTATCTCCACCCGAGGTGGAAGGGGCCTCGCTTCCGACATCAGCACTACAGGTACAGGATAGAGGTAAGGAGCCAATGTAAGACAAGGGGCCTTCAGGTGAACCATCAGGTGAACGAGAGAATGAATTCGTTCTCCTTCATGATGATGATACAGATACAGATCCGCCAAGTGCACAACTTAGAGAGATCATCCAGGAGTAGCAATCAGAGATCGAAGCCTTATCCCTTGACTTGGAAAGGGCTTAGTGGAACTTGAAATATCTAGAGCAGAGGAACAAACAGCTTGAGGATTAGCAAACGATCATGAAGCTACAAAACATTTGTGAGCATCGCCAAGCTGCACAAAGGAGAAGAGTTCAGCTCATGTCATTGGAGCAAGAAATTAATGAGGATCGGGAGGCCAATCTCGACAGAGTCAACATGCACTTAGAGAGGCTGCTGGACAAGGCAGACAAGGACCATGCATTGCTGAGACACACGGCTTTCCACTACATGGCGCCAAACAAAGTGCGCAATGTCCAAATCAGGAATTTGAAGGCGAAATTGAGGAAGGCAATCAAGAAGAAATAGAGGCAAAGGGAGCTGAATCGACTTCAAATATTCGCCAAAGCTTCTTTGGCCCAGCATAGCACTTCATAGAGAACTTCCAACCCAAATTTCAAGAAATTTGGGGCAATTTTGGTCACATGGCAAAATTTTGGTCACAACACAAGTTTTTCAGTGGCGCGATGCTTAGGATTTGGAGCTCCAAATGACAAATGGCTTGTATTTTTTTATTTAGCATGCAATAACACGACTATTGGTGCTTGGACAAGAAATTTGGGCATGATTTGAGTCTTCAGGAGGTCAAAAACACTCAAAAAATTACCTCTCTGCCCATATTTTGACACACAGGAAGCAGTCTTGGGAGAATGAATATTTGGAGGGGAAAATGAGCACCAAATTCAGAAATTCCACTTGGGTTGGAAAGTAGACAGGCCAGGATTTCCAACAAGCACACTTGGGCACATTTTGGACTCCTGCGGGTGCCTCAAAACAGCCTCCAAAGTGGCGTGGCGCATATAGGGAAAAAGGCCAAATTCACCTTCGTTTTGCAAAATTTCGATTCGCGACTTTCTCCAAGTGGGACCGCTCATCTACATTTCAATTTTTCGGCACCTAAGGTGGCATTTAAAGTATTTTCACTCCATATTGGCTTCTATCCAAGTGGCACTGGAAGGCAAACAGTCACCCAAGCCATTTGTCATGTTTGTAATGCTGCACCTGTAGCTAATGGTTGGCTTTCCACCTCCATTTTGTAATAATTCGAGTAACTCCCCAACCCTTGGGCATTCTATCTCTTCATGGCACATTCTATATATTGTATGCAAACTATTTGCAAAGGGTTGGTTGGCTTGTAACTTCTGGGAGACTGTGGGAAAGAAACTCTGTTTCTTCATTGTATATTTTGACAGAGGATTAATGAAAGGCAGCGGCTCTGTTTCATGAGATTCATGTGGTTGTGAGCATAGCAAATGTGTCTCTTATGTTTCATATGTATTTCATTATGTTTCATAGTTCATTTCATATTCATTTCCAGTGAAATTTTCTAAGTTAGATAAGGTAGAATTCAATTTTATTGCTCTGCCTGTGGGAAAATTTCATGTTCAGTGTTCTTTCTTCTGTTGAAAAGGATTCATGTATGTATGCCCTTTTCACCCTCCTAAGAAATCTCTCCGTTCCGTGCTATTTCAAACTAAATTGCTAGGCTTTCGGCCTGTCTTGCCTCACGAAGTAATCTGTGCCTTTGTATTTCATCCTTTGCTCATTACTGTCCGTTTGTCCCATACCATCCTAGAAACACAGTCATTCATAAATATCGCTTCTTGTATCCATATTGACTTACTAGCCTAAGATCAATATTTCACTATAAGGCATCTCAGACCATATCTTTTATCTATTCACTGAGCTTGACTGGAGAGAGCCCTCTTCTGTTCTGGTAGGGCTAGCTACCAGGCTGAGCTTGGTTTGTGGTTACCCTGAATTTTGCCTTCCTTCAGCCTAAGGTGAATTTAGGTGCTAACATAGTGGCAACTCCACTGGGGACGAAATTAATCCCCTTACTTCTTGATAGTTCTAAGCTTCCGGATGATAAGTTTAGGATTGGATAGGCTGAGTAGGTTGGTTGTGTCCTTTGATTTTTCTCAATAGCACACTGGCTTCGAGACGATATACCAGAGCCAATCCAGACCCAGATCCTCCTCATATCTACGAAAACCCCAATTTGATTCCAAGACTCCTTCGTCAAGAGAGCACTATAACTCCCGTGTTCAAATCCCCTTCATGTCCTGAAATTTTTTAGTATCTTGAAGAGCTTGAGTTTGATGAGCGATTTGAAATATCATTGTTCGAGACCAAATCCGAAAGGGTTGTTGACTATACTGCCCCCAATCCACAATTTCTTGTAGACTTGGAGACAGAAAGGGCTAACAGGTCAATTGATAATTACATTATAGCTCAGCTTCAAACTCCAATTGCTAGCCCCTTACAAACTGTGCACACTCCTCCAACACCTCCAAGGAAAATTCCACCAAGAGTGATGGTTGCCCGTTTTTCACCCCTTGTTCCGCCTCAAGTTCTAGATGATATGCCTGCAGATTATCAAACCAAAATCCCATTTTTTGATGGCACTCCTAACAGCATTACTACTCAGCAACATGTGGACAGAATGGCAGATTTCTATGAAATTCATGAGATCGATGCGGAGAATGTGGCAATGAGAATCTTTGTACAGACATTTGCAGGTGAAGTGAGGAAAGGGTTCAGAGGTTTGCCGGCGGCAAGTATCGCTACCTTGGCTGACCTACAAAGACAATTTTTAAACCGATGGGAAGTGAAAAAGAATCCTCTTCAAATTCTGGCGGAATATGAGCAAATCAAACAAAACACTGGTGAGTCGGTCCAAGACTATTGCGTCAGATTCAATTCAGTTTATAATGAAATTCCCGATAATCTAAGGCCACCTGTGGGACTAGCCATGGTGAAGTTCCTGGACGGTTTTGATGCTGACATGGCTTATCAATTAAGAGAGAGAGAATTGGTCACAATGGAAGACATGTAGAAGATAGCGGTCAGCGTTGAAGCAAATCTACTGTCCAAGAGGGCTAGAGAAAAAGTAGAAAAGAAGGTCACTATAAAGGAAGAATCTTCCTCGGTAGATTAGCTACTTCGGAAGGTGGATCAGATGCTTGAAAGGGTGAAACTTAATAAACCGGAGCCACAAGTTATAAATCCTAACTTTCGTGGCCAACAACAACCAAAATATAGAATAAGACAGAGAGATCAGCGAGCCCAAGAGCAGACAACACAATAGCCAGTTCATACACCTTTGCAGCAAAATTGTGTGCATGGACCGGAGTCAGATGAGGACGGGAATATAATAGGTGAAGAAAAACACCTCTTTACCCCTGATGATTTGCCTATTTATCTCACTGAGGATGAGTAGCATGCAGAGAGTTCGACTGTACACAAAGATGTAGATTTCATTCTAGCAAATGACACCATCTTGGAGGAAGAATCAGATGAATACCAAAGAGGCTATATGAATGCTCTGTCCGCCCAGCAGCAGCGATATTCACTTAGAAACAGAGGTGTTCCGGTCAAACCAATTCAGAAAAGGAAGGATGTTGAAGCATCAAATAATGATTCATCAATTGTACAAAGGAAAGGAAAGGAGGCGGTTGATCCGGAGAGCAGCAAATCACCATCAGCAAAACAATCACATCAGCAAGTTGCATTGAAAGAAAAGGAAAGGAAAGAAATCCCAATCAAAGAGGTAGAAAATATTCCCGCTTTTAATTTAGAGAATGAGATCTATAAATTAAAGGTATCCATCCCCTTGAATAAAATAATGAAGAACAAGAGTTATAGAGGGCAAGTATCTAAAATGTTGAATTTGGACCAAATATCCGACATGGTGAATGTCGAAGATGATCAACCTGAAATGATTTTTGGGCCAGCATCAAATGGTGAGTCTCCTGATAGTGATGTGCCACCCTTTTATATCAGTTTAAGATTGCATGATTTTGTGTTACATAATGCCATGTTCAATTTCGGAGCTTCTCACAATCTCATGCCCAAGGCGATCATGGATAAGCTTGGTCTGGACATCACCCGGCAATACCATGATCTCTATTCGTTTGACTCCAGCAGAGTAAGATGTATAGGACTCATCAAAGACTTGGTTGTGAGTCTGGATCAGCTCCCAATGAAGAATGTTTTGATGGATGTTGTTGTAGCAGATATTCCTCCCAGGTTTGGCATGCTTCTTTCCAGGTCTTGGGTAGTGAAAATGAAAGGGACACTACAGCTAGATTTCTCCTATGCAACGATTCCGGTGTTCGGCCAAATGAGGAAATTGTATCGGGAACAAAAAATGAAATACATGATCACAAGCAAGGAGAAACCAATAAATCATCCAATTAATTATGTACATACAGATTTAGAGTCTTTTGTTTTGTATTCAAATAGTTTCAATGATATAGATAGTCATCTAGTAGAAGTATATGATATTCCAGAAATAACAAAAAATTTCAGAGGAGTTTTAAAGAAAGAAGAACAAGAACGGGAGAACACCATTGGGCAATCAGCTAAAAGTAATGGACAACAAGCAGACAAGGCACAACAAACAGATTTTCAACACTTGCAAGAGGAGGAAGAGGGTTTGTGGACCATGGATTTCAATGGAGCAGTGGGAAATGATGGCACTGGAATTGGAATTTGGGTACGCAGTCCTTTCTCCGCCCCGAACAAAGTCCCTAGTAACGTGCGGGTATGCTCTTACAAGTTGGCTTTTGATTGTTCAAACAATGAAGCTGAGTATGAAGCTCTGATTGCTGGCCTAAAGATTCTAAGAAAGCTAAATGCTAAGAGGATTTCAGTATATGGCGACTCCGAATTGGTGATTAAGCAGGTCAGAGGCGAATATCAAGCAAAGCATCCTCGGATGCGGGCTTACCGTAATGCAGTCCTAGACATCCTAAAATTATTTTCAGAATACACCTTGACATGTGTGCCTCGTATACAAAATAGCATTGCTGATGCTCTTGCTAAGGCAGCAAGTAGTTTGAAGATCCCAATGAACTCTAGCAATAAATTTGAAATCCATGTCAAGCATCATCCAACCGTTCTAGACAATCAGAGATACTGGCAAGTTTTCCAAGATGATGAGGAGATTAATGATTTTCTGCAAAACAAAGGCAAGTTCAAAGAAACCTCAATTGATGTGGAAAATGATTATGGTAAAGGTAATGGTACAGATGATGTGCAGATCAATGAAATGGACGTGTTGCAGCTGAAAAATAACGTTATTCCTAAAGGCTTGACACCTTTAGAAGAACTCTTTGGTCAAGATGATGTAGCCCGCAAGCCAACATTGCAGCCAACAGAGAAGGGTGTCGAAGAGGTCAATATCGGAACAGCTGCTAATCCTAAATTGGTAAAAATTTCCAAAGCATTACCACCAAAGATCAAGGACAAATATATCAGTTTGTTGTCTTCATTTGCAGATGTGTTTGCTTGGGATTATTCTGACTTAAAGACATATGATACCAATATAATTCAGCACACTATGCCCATCAAGCCCAATCAAAAACCATTCAGACAGAAGTTGAGAAGGCTAAATCCAAAGTTACTGCCATCTATTGAAAAGGAGATCAATAGGTTGTACAAATCAGGGATCATTGTGCCCATCAGATTTTCATATTGGATTTCTAACTTGGTGCCCGTACGAAAGAAGATAGGTGAGATTCACTTATGCACTGATTTTAGAAATCTCAATAAAGTTTCATTGAAAGAGAATTATCCACTACCCAAGATGGACCATATACTTCAGCGAGTAGTGGGAGCATCTATGTCACTACTTGATGGTTATTCCAGATATAACCAAGTTTCTATCCATGAAGATGACTGAGACAAGACAGCATTCACCACTCCATGGGGAACCTTTCATTACACTAAAATGCCTTTCGGTTTGAAGAATGCGGGTGCCACATTTCAGCGTGCAATCGACTTGGCTTTCGCAAATGAGAAGGATGTCTTTTTGGTGGTGTACCTGGATGATTTGACAGTGTTTTCCAAATCTGATGAAGAGCACGTGTACCATCTAAAAACTATCTTCCAAAAGTGCAGAAAATATGGCTTGTCGCTGAATCCGAAGAAGAGCTTGTTCTCCATGGAGGAAGGCAAAGTAATCGAGCACATTATCTCAAAATATGGCATTCGTATTGACCCAGCACGTGTGCAAGCAATTCAGCAAATCGATCTGCCCCGGAATAAGAAAGAGATACAATCTTTCAATGGTAAAATGAATTTTCTACGCCGCTTTGTACCTAATCTTGCTGAGCACCTAAGAGAGATGACAAACATGCTTAAGAAGTACATCCAAGTGAAGTCGACGGAGGAGGCTATAAAATCTTTCAATTTAGTCAAATTGGCTCTTTCTTCAGCTCCCGTTCTAGTCAGCCCGGACTACACTCAGGATTTCATATTATTTTCATTTGCTTCGGAGCACACTATGGCAGCTGTGTTATTGCAGAAAAGAGATGATCATGAAAGACCCATTGCGTTCTTCAGAAGAGTTATAACAGATGCAGCCGTAAAATACAACATCATTGAGAAGCAAGCCCTTGCACTTGTGAAGGCATTGAAAGACTTGTGGGTATATATTCTACATTCTCATATTTTGGCCTATGTTCCTAACGCTGCTGTCAAATATGTTTTAGTGTAGACCGATCCGGAAGGAAAAAGAGGAAAAAGGATTGTAGCCTTGCTGGAATATGATGTGGAAATAAAACCCACAAAGCTGGTCAAAGGACAGGGATTGGCAAAGTCAATGGTCGAATCAAACTTACACGCCTTGGACATAAATCTGATCGCTGCTATGTCCGATGAGAATGAGGAAGGATCGTCAATTCAGGTATCTGAAATGTTTGCTCTTTCTCCATGGTATTCAAACATCATATATGTGCTTCAAAATTTGTCACCACCACCCAGCATGACTAGAAACAAAGCTAGAACTCTCAAATTAAAGGCTGCCAATTTTTTCATTCTGAATTCTGCACTTTATTGGAAAGATCCTGGTGGCGTTCTTTTGAAATGTTTGGTGGAAGAAGAAGCAAAGCAGGTCATGGAGGATTTCCACGAAGAAGATTGTGGTGGTCACCTTTTTTGGAAAACAACAGCAAATAAAGTTCTGAGAGCAGGATACTATTGGCCAACATTGTTTGAAGATGTATATAAGTTTTTCAAGAGCTATCATAAATGCCAGATTTTTGAAGGGAGGCAGAAATTACAGCCTTTTCCGCTTAAGCCCATTGAGGTGAGTGCCCCTTTTCAGCAATGGGGATTGGATTTCATTGGTGAAATTCATCTTGCTTCTTCCGGTCAACATAGATGGATCCTCACAACGAAAGATTATTTCACGAAATGGATCGAGGCAATTCCCACCAGGCAAGCTACTGATGCGGTAATCATTTCATTCCTTGAAAATAACATCTTGTCTCGCTTTGGTTGCCCAAATAAGTTAATCATTGATAACCCAGCAGCTTTCAAATAAAAAAGGATGGTAGAGTTTTGTCATAAATATCACATCATTTTGGGTCACTCAACTGCCTATCATCCGCAAGGTAATGGATTGGCGGAGTCTTCGAACAAATCATTAGTCAACATCATCAAGAAGCTGCTGGAAATAAATAAGAAGAGTTGGCATAAGAGGTTGGTCAATGCACTTTGGGCAGATCGGGTTAGTCAGAAGAAATCCATTGGTACGTCACCATTTGAGCTTGTTTGTGGAGTTGATACAATATTTCCTACCTCTCTCGCTGCCCCGGTAGTCAAACTTCTTCAGGAGGCCGGCAGTGAAGATGATCCCATGCAGAGAAGGTTGAACCAAATGGTCCACTTGCAGCAGACCAGAGAAGAAGTTTTCAAGAACACATCCAAATTACAGGAGAAGATCAAGAAAATTTATGACAGAAAAGAAAAGGCAGATAAATTTCAGTTGGATGATGTAGTGCTGAAGTGGGATGCAAGGAATGAGGAAAACGGTAAGCACGGAAAGTTCGAGAATCTTTGGAAAGGTCCTTTCAAGATTGTAGTATATCGGGGTCAGAATGTCTCTCTTCTGAAGGAAATGAACGGGGAAGATTGTCCAGGAGGGCCGATCAATGGTCGGCTGCTCAAGCGGTACCATTTCTGAGTTATTAATGCTACTTCCACTATCATTGTAAATACCATTTTTATTTCAGTTTGGTTTGCGTTTGTCAAGTTAGTCTTCAAGTCATTTCAATGTCAAGTTTGAGTCAATTTTTTGGTCATTTTAGTTTCATAAATGAGTCATAGTCCTATGTTGTTTGTCGAAAAAATGACTCCATAGCCCAATGGACGAAGGTAATGTCTAGCTCTTCCAGAGATCTGTTGTTCTTGGCACCTCCAAGGAGTTACCATCCCCCATTGGAGCCAATGTTAGAGTCGGTTTGGTTAGTCCTTCGTCAGAGATCAAAAGTCTTTATGCATTTCATTTTTAGGAGTCTCGCTCCATTCACCCAACTGCATTCCACTAGGGGCATGCCATAATCTGATGGAAAAGGTCTTGTTAGTCAATTCCCCTCATGTCTGGCACCTGCTGGCTCAGGTCTTTTTTCAAGGTTCACTAAAGTCCATGATAGTCAATGTTCGATCCTTTAATGGACAAGAGTCATTTTCAGTCATTAGGTCTAGGGATTAGTCAATTCGGTCTTCAATCATGTCCAATAAATCCATGCAGGCCAGAGTGAGGCCCTTACAAAGTTATGATTCAGAGAGTTTCATTGTCATGTGGACAAATTTCGACTGTTCTTCAAAACTCTGTTTTGAAGAAAAGTCAAACAATGTCATTTGTGTGAAAATTTTCAAAAGGTCGCCAATTGATTTCTTCAGATGCAGTCATGGTTTCAGTGGCCAAATTCCTTATCATGCAACCCCTGCAAAGAGTGCCAAAAATTTCATCATTTGAGCTAAAATTTCAAAGGGAAAGTGAAAATCAATGTTGCTTTAAGTCAGTGAAAAAGTGTCAAAGCATAACATTAGAAAAATGAGTTTTTAAAGAAGCAAAAATTTAACCCATGACTTCCAAATCTTTATATACAAGTTTCCACCAAAATCAAAGCCATTGTGCAAATCAAGTTCATAGGGAGACATTGCAAAGTGTTTGAGTGTGCATCATGCATGTTTGGAGCAAAGTAGGAGGTAGTTTTTAGGGCACGACACATATACACAGGGGTGTGGCGCACACAGAGGGCGCGGTGCACACAAAGCCACCCCTCAGTGCATTTTTTCAACGGGCGCGACGCATTGGGTTTGGCGCACGGCGCACACCCACAAAGGGCCAAAACCGTGGCAAATTTCCTCAAATTTATTGTGAAGCCCCTCAAATTGACAGGTAGGCTCTATGACATGACGTGTTCATCAAAGTTTATAAACGATATGGTGGTTTATGGCTATGTTTGAATGCAACAAAACTAATAAAGTCAACCACAAGAAAACAACAAAGGCCATTGTTGCTGGGGTTGCATAATTGTGGTATTGAGGCCAAGGTTCCATTTTCACCAACGATTTTTCCCTCACCTACCATTTTTCTCTATCCTCCCTTTCTCATTTTTCCTATTATCCCTACCCTAAAACACTGCCAAACCCTATTCTCCTTCCCCTCCTCTTATTTGTCAACATAACACCCCAAAAAAACCACCCTATCAAATACCCAAACCCCCCACATATCCCTAAACAAACTTCTCCCCGTAACCCCTATTCTCATCACATTACTCCCCTACTAATACTCCCTTTTGTTTCATTGTTCCCCTTGGTGGTAGATATCACAAAAGCACCTAGCTTCACACCATCATCAAAGGGCAGCCTAAGTACAGTACACACAGCAGTCATGGCATCACATCATTCATCAGAGTGAGAAGGAGACACAAAGTGATTCATCCTCGGAAGAACAGGTTCCCAGGAGACAACACAAGAGTGGCAAACACGTTAGGGATGAGCCCACTACCCTCAACGAATTGCAGGCCTGCCCCCTTGCCATGTCATGCTTCCAGCACCTATCATGTTTTGAATTTTGTCAAAGGGTGGCTAATGTTAGAGTTCATCATGAGTTGGTCTATCTTTTTGTGCTTCACCTACATGGAGGTCAGTCTATCTTGGTCGGGGTCACCTTCACATTGACACCCGAAACTATCTCAGTGGCAACAGGCATACCCAATGTTGGAGAACAGTGGCATAAGAAAAAGAAGGTGGATAGGCAACACTATGAACCTTACATTAAGGCCAGATTCTTGAGGCATCTCACAAGAGTCTTTCCATTCAGATACGAGAGATGAATATGCCCCTCTCATGAAATTGATCATTTAGTACCTCAACTGTGAGGGGAGGTTCTCTCATCTATATGCCTACCACATTAGGTTGCTCAAGCACTTTACCAGGTTGCGGATGATGAACCTCCCATTTTTCATTTGCAGGAACATAGAGAGGATGAACACCTTCATGCAGAATAAGACCCCTCAGCAGCAACTTAGCAATGTTTATCACTTTGCTCTTATTAATATTTTGGTGGATCATCAGTTGGGATTGCAGGGCATTACTTGGGATGAATTCATCTCTCGTGACCTCTTCAGCACTTCATAGGTATCAACAAAGGTTAAGCATGAGGGTGAACCTTCCCATCGTTATGAGTGCCATGAGATTGCTAGCGTGCCAGTTTTCATCACCTATCAGAGAGGCAGTAGGCATCTGTTTGCAGCAGTAAAGCAAGTGTTATCTCCACCCGGGGTGGAAGGGGCCTCGCTTCCGATGTCAGCACTACAGGTACAGGATAGAGGTAAGGAGCCAATGCATGACAAGGGGCCTTCGGGTGAGCCATCAGGTGAACGAGAGACCAAATTCGTTCTTCTTCATGATGATGATACAGATACAGATCCGCCAAGTGCACATCTTAGAGAGATCATCCAGGAGCAGCAATCAGAGATTGAAGCCTTATCCCTTGACTTGGAAAGGGCTAAGTGGAACATGAAATATCTAGATCGGAGGAACAAACAGCTTGAGGATCAGCAAACGATCATGGAGCTACAAAACATTCGTGAGCATCGCCAAGCTGCACAAAGGAGAAGAGTTGAGCTCACGTCATTGGAGCAAGGGATTAATGAGGATTGGGAGGCCAATCTCGAGAGAGTCAACATGCACTTAGAGAGGCTACTGGACAAGGCTGACAAGGACCATGCATTGCTGAGACACATGGCTTTCCACTACATGGCGCGAAACAAAGTGTGCAAGGCCCGAATAAGGAATTTGAAGGCAAATTGAGGAAGGCAATCAAGAAGAAAAAGAGGAAAAGGGAGCTAAATCAACTTCATATATTGGCCGAAGCCTCTTTGGCCCAGTATAGCACTTAATAGAGAACCTCCAGCCCAAATTTCAAGAAATTTGGGGCAATTTTGGTCACATAGCAAAATTTTGGTCACAACACAAGTTTTTTCTCCGCTTAGGATTGGAAGCTCAAAATGAAAAATGGCTTGCATTTTTGGATTTAGCATGCAAAATCACGACTACTGGTGCTTGGACAAGAAATTTGGGCATGATTTGAGTCTCCAGGAGTTCAAAAACACTCAAAAAATGACCTCTTTGCCCCTATTTTGACACACAGGAAGCAGTCTTGGGAGAATGAAGATTTGGAGGGGAAAATGAGCACCAAATTCAGAAATTCCACTTGGGTTGGAAAGTAGACAGGCCAGTAGTTCCAACAAGCACACTTGAGCACATTTTTGACTCCTGTAGGTGCTTGAAAACAACCTCCAAAGTGGCGCGGCACATATAGGGAAAAAGGCCAAATTCACCTCCGTTTCGCGAAATTTCGATTCACGACTTTCTCCAAGTGGGTCCGCTCATATACATTTCACTTTTTTGGCACCTAAGGCGGCATTTAAAGTATTTTCACTCCAGATTTGCTTCTATCCAAGTGGCAATGGAAGGAAAACATTCACCCAAGCCATTTGTCAGGTTTGTAACGTTGCACCTGTAGCTAATGGTTGGCTTTCCACCTCCATTTTGTAATAATTCGAGTAACTCCCCAACCCTTGGGCGTTCTATCTCTTCATGGAACATTCTATATATTTTATGCAAACTATTTGCAAAGGGTTGGTTGGCTTGTAACTTCTGGGAGACTGTGGGAAAGAAACTATGTTTCTTCATTGTATATTTTGACAGAGGATTAATGAAAGGCATCGGCTCTGTTTCATGAGATTCATGTGGTTGTGAGCGTAGAAAATGTGTCTCTTATGTTTCATATGTATTTCATTATGTTTCATAGTTCATTTCATATTCATTTCCAATGAAATTTCCTAAGTTAGATAAGGTGGAATTAAATTTCATTGCTCTGCATGTGGGAAAATTTCATGTTCAGTGTTCTTTCTTCTGTTGAAAAGGATTCATGTACGTATGCCCTTTTCACCCTCCTAAGAAATCTCTCCATTCCGCGCTATTTCAAACTAAATTGCTAGGCTTTCCGCCTGTCTTGCCTCACGAAGTAATCTGTGCCTTTGTATTTCATCCTCTGCTCATTGTTGTCCGTTGGTCCCATACCATCCCAGAAACACAGTCATTCATAAAAATCGCTTCTTGTATCCATATTCACTTACTAGCCTAAGATCAATATTTCACTATAAGTCATCTCAGACCATATTGTTTATCTTTCCATTGAGCTTGACTCGGAGAGAGCCCTCTCCTGTTTTGGTAGGGCTAGCTACCACACTGAGCATGGTTTGTGGTTACCCTGAATTTTGCCTTCCTTCGGCCTAAGGTGAATTTAGGTGCTAACAAATGGAAAATCATCACTCTTGAAGGCTGGTTCAAGAGGGATATGATAACCTCTAATTGAAGATAAGTACTTTTTCAATTTATGTTACTTCTTTATGTCTTTACTTTTGTTTAGATTTATTGATTTGATCATTGATTATGCTTCTTGCATGTATATTTGAGTATTTAGATAGTTCTAACCTTTTGATAAGATGTGATAAGTGTATCCTTTTTGAGGATCATCCAAGGTGTAATAAAATATGGCTAATGTAGGAATAGAAGAGCTAGTGATGGAAAGTAGGCACCAGATGAAGGGTTGACAAAGTGCTCCATCTACTAATGTTGAATAAGAAAGTGCACAAGTATCTGAATACTACAAGGTATGTATGTTGAATTGTTTCGAAAGTAAGTTTGTTTCATGGTACTTGTAATGAGATGGTGTACTTGGTATTAGACAAGTATCTTAAGTCATGGTAAAGCTACTTAAAAACATTGATTTTTGATATATTGGTATACTTGATATTTGGAAAAGTATCTTACATTTTAGACATGATGGATTTCTAGATTTTATGAAGCAATCTAGGTGCATTATTTTTGATATGGTGACTTGATACTATTTTTAATGCTTGTGATAAGCACAGTAACCATGATGATAGAAGTGTAACAATAATATTGATATTCAAGGTCTTCAGGTTGACCTTGTTTATGTTTTGAAAAGCTCAGTAAATTGGACAATTTGATAAATATTGATGCCCTAACCTGAGGGTTGCGTAATATGATAAAGAAGTGATGTGGTTATTATAATCTCTGAAGTATGATGATACACCCGTCATTTTCCCTAATCATATGAATCTAAATCTTGATGAAAATTTGATGTCATGTTCATATGTGATGATGCTAACATGTTATGACCATAATGGATACATGTTTTAGAATATGATCTAACACTTTTTCTAATGCATGACAATATTATGAAAGATAGATTGACATTTCAAATGATGATGACTGAAGTGTCTTCCCATTTATAGGAAGAAACTCTCCATACAATCCCTACACCTATTATCATTTTCATTAAATATACGGAAGATTCTTTACTATTGAAGTAAGATTTTTGACATAAATAGACAAATATATGATATTGTTGATCTGCAACAAATTCTAGTTTGAGAAGAGAGGGTTTCCCTTAGTCTAAGATTAATCACACAGAAGAGGGCTTATTAGTGTGGTTATAAGCCTCACAACCACATGAAAGAATGTTTATGGGTGCAATTGTTGTTGTAGGTCACAAAACAAAAGCTTTATGTAAGAAATAAGGAGTGCACTAGGAGTATGACAATGCTACAAATATGGAGCAAATAATAAAAAGTCTTAAGAGTAGGGAAGTTTGAATGTTTGACTTAATATAGATAAAGTGGAAGTTTTGACTAAACTTATGTTTGGAGGGGACCAAGATATGCATTTTAGTGTGCCATTTTGATTTGATAATTGAAACTAGTATATGATTGCAGGGGTTTGACAAGATTTAGCTTATTGACTTAATTAACATAGATGAGAAATATTGGCTTGGATATTTGATGATGCCTTATAAATTTGACATGATACTTGATAGTTCATATATATTTTTTGGGTTATGGGTTGATTGAACTCACTTTTGTAACAAATTCAGGTTTTTTTTCATAACTGATGGTTTTCCCTGATGACCGTGTTATGTGGGAACAATGACTTTTAGTGACTAATAATGGTATCCAATAGTGATTATGTATTGGCATCATTGGATTTCAAACATTAGTTGAAATATAAATTATTATGATTCAATATGTGGCGATTTTTATGAATTGAAGAAACTTATATGATTTTTCCTCGATTTATGCATTTATAATTAGTCACAAAAATGATGATTGTAAGGATGACTTGATGAAGTTTGGCTTGATATTATAAATGACAATTGTTGATAGTTCAAACAGATAAGGTTGTAACCTGGTACTTGGATGTGAGTTCTACTTGGGGACTTGGATTGAAAAGTTTGTCACAGTGATATTGGAAGAAAAATTTTATGACTTTGATATTAGATTTGATTTGACATCTAAGGCTTGATTAGCTGACTTAGTTGATTTGATTGCAAAGTGTTGATTATTGTGAGGCTCAATATATTTGTTTGATCAGTATAATGTTTGTTTATAACATTGTATGGTTTGAAGAAAACTTCCTGAGCCTGGTATGTCTACATTAATAGTTACCTAGTGAAACAAGGAAGATGTGCCAATCCAATCCTCAACTTCAAATTTGGTCCAAGGTATGACTTTGATTTTTTTTATATACACTGATGGTCTATTATTGATAGGTAATGATTCTTCAATGATCAAAGTAAGATGGAGTTGGCTTTTTAAGATCGAAATGAAGAATCATGGCATGATGAATTACTTTACGAAGCTTTGAAATGAAAATCTATATCGTGAAGCTATTAAAGAAAGTGGAAATGTCAATCCTTGGACACCCCAATTGAATTTCAAGAAGTTATGAAGAGATATTGTTGAGCCTGACTTGACAACTGATAGTTGATTGATGCATTGATGTTTTGTCTGAACACCTATCTGTATATATATTTTTTGTACATAACAATCCGAGTCAATTCATAATTAAGCCACTCCATAGACATTGGTTTTCCGCCAAGTACACTTCGAGATATTTGAATGGGATGATCAATTTTGATCTCGGGTACTCTTCCTATGATATGTGACGGCAGGGATGTATTGATGCTATTTGGGATTGTTATTGATAATATGAGCACATCTGGGTGCTACCTTAGTGTTGTCTCTACCAGACACAACCTTAGATTTCTTACAAGACCAGTGCCTTGGCACATCTAAATTCTATGTATCTCATATGATCCTCAAGAAACTGAAGGCATGATATGCATCTTCCACACATAGTAATTACAAATATAACAATATAGACATAAAAACATGGGTTGGTTCCTTCATCTAAGGATATAAGCCATGTATTTATGGTATCCTTTCAAATATACAACTAAGGTAAAAACAAGTGGAGGCCAAGTAATCAAGGACTTAGAGTTTAATCAGATTTTGCAAAATAAAGAAAGAAGAGAAAGATAATAATAACTCATCACATAAAGCTTGAAACATTAAGAATTCTATACTTATCTGAGCTAAAGATAGACAAGTGGATGTAAGAAGAGTGAATGCTATGATTTTAGGAAGGGCACATTTAAATATATAATCTTAGACTAGCATACAGGAGTATGTATTGACTAGTTAACACCAATGAATCAGTAAGAATATAAGAGATATTTCTAGCAGCTACAATTTCTTGAAACCAGAGAGGAAGTGTGAACATAATGGAAGTTTAACAAATAAACAACATATTGTAATACTGGAATATGGGAATCACCACTGTTTCATTCATATTCAGAAAGATGTAGATATGGAATCCATACAACTTCAAAAGCACATGCAGTTTTTTCCTAGAATTCAAAACCTTTCTTCAATGTTTCTTCCTCCCTTTTATAATGAGAGGGAGGGTAAGAAAATTAGTTACAGAAATATATTTAGGTGGAAATTTACAGCCGTTTGTATGAATGGTTGTCTCAGCATAAATCGTCTAACTACTACAACAGGGAGATTCCTTTCTTGAACGAAAAACATAATAACAATACAATGATTAAAAAACAAAACAAAATTAATTCATCGCAATTGAAATGATGGTTTCTGGAAATATCTTCATGCCACTCTTCTTTGCTAGCATTTGGTCCTAGCGTTTCCTGCTAAATCATGGTTAATCCTCTCTCAGTCGGTTCTGGGTCACTTTCAGTGTTTAACAGCCTCTCACACAGCTGCCAACTCATACCCCCTTTTAACTTTATGATAGGTAATATCGATGCCCTGAAAAGTATGGTTTCATGTTTCATGGAGTACCCAGGAGCCTTTCGAATGTTGACCTTTTAACACATGAACATCATGAAATAGGTGAGCCTGACTTCCCTTTACGCCCTTGGGAATATATCCCCCTTCTGCTTCATCTTTTATGTGATCAAGGGATTGAACTGAGTGCTTATTCCTTTTTGGCGCTAAGGCTTTCAATTGTTGTGCGGGGGCATTTTACTTTGTTACTTGAAAAACCTTTAATAAGCCCTTACACCACTTCGGCTGATATCCCAGGCACGAAAAGCTTATAAAATATAACCTATGGAACATCGCTCTAGGGGGGCCTTTTTCTTATCGCAATCTCAATCCCGCATCCAGCGCTGAATATAGTTTCCCTTAAGTCTTTCAACTAAGCTGTTATGATTTCTAATATGCAGGATGACATTATCTTTTCCATGTGTCACCCTATGAGTGGTGACACGTGTCACCTGGAAATGACCCCACAGGACCCCTCAAAATGTCGAAACCTAGCGACATGTGTTCGCCTGCCACGTGAGAATTCGTACTACCACGTGTCCTCCATACTGCCACTTTTCATCCATACTATCACATCATTGGTGATGTCAGCTGCCATGTCTGCTCTAAGAACCAATCATAGGTCACCATGTGGCCCCCTGGAGGAGAGAGAAAAAGGCCTGCCCGACCTTGTTTTTTCATGATTTTCCTTTGTATTAGGTTTTCCCCCTGGCAATGCACCACTTTATCATGATATCGGTAGTTTGTAGGTCTTTTTAAGTTGAAACCCCACTGATACACCGATCGCCAATGCCACATGGAGGAGAGAGAAAGTGGGCAACTCACCTTGGTTTTGTCGAGTGTTTTCTTTGTAAATATTTTCAGCCCTTTCCCAACGATACAACATTATATCGTCGATCGGCCCCCGTAAGTATTTAAAGTTTTGGATTAATCATGTGCCCTAGGATCCCATAGATAGCCGATTTCCGATTGCGATTGGTCCCCCAGACTTCCGATTGTGATTTGCCCTCCATATTTAGTCATTTTTGGTTTGCTTGTCTTTTCCAAGGTAGACCTTCAAAATGCATTATCTTTTGCTCCAGGAGTCCAATTTTGGACTTCCATATACCGTTGGAAAGCTCTTTCTGAGCACTACGCAATGGGGATGGTTTTGTTCATCTTTGAGACCATCTCTGGCCTAAGAAATGGGCTCCAAATTTCACTACTCTTGGGCAACTTTGACCATTTGAAACCCAATGTACGGAGTGACAACATTGGCTCCAACTGGGGATAGTGCCTTGCTAGCAAGGTTCTGAGGACCTATATACTAGTATTATTTCCTTCCATTGGGCATGGAGTTATTATTAAGCAAAATATAATTATGTGAAAAGGACTTTTCTAAAAATAAACTAAAAAATTCAAATAACAATCTCAACATACACACCGAATATTTACAATGAGAAAGAGACAAATATATCTAATTCTGAAAATAAAATTTTAGAAACTAACCATTTACAGGCAGTTCCAGCAGTTCACCATCCAAGTTTTCAAGCATGTAGGTGTTGTTTCCCCTTTCTTCTGCAATCTTGAAAGGGTCGAACCATAGTGGATCAAACTTCCCATGTTTTCCTTTGTCTTCTTGCTTGACATCCCATTTGATAACTAAATCTCCTTGCTGAAGAGGTCTATCCTTAGCCTTCTTGTCAAACAAATATTTCAACCTTTGATGGTAGTTTGATAGTTTGATCTCCACCTACTCTATGTTCTCATGAAGCTCCATCAGATGATTCATTCTTCTAGTCAAGGCGCTTGGTTCTTCCTTAGCTTCTTGTATCAACTTACTTACTAGCATTACTAATTGGATAGGGAAGACAATAGCCTTTCCATATACTAGCTCAAAGGGTGATTTCCCAGTGGATCTTTTGGGTGTGACATGGTTAGCCCACAGAGAAAACTTTAGTTGAGAGTCCCAGTTCCTTTGATTTTCAGTGATGATCTTCTTTAGAGCTCTCATGAGAGTTTTATTGGAAGATTGAGTGAAGCCATTCCCTTGAGTTAGTATGTACTGGAGTATCAATAATGATGTTGAATTTGTGGAAGAAGCTGGTGAACTTGACAGATTTGAAGACCTGTGAATTATACGTAATTATTTTAAGAGGACACCCAAAGCGGGATAGTATGTTCTCCTCCATTAATTTTATCACCATTAAATAAGTACCATTCCTAGCTGGGATAGTCTCTACCCACATGGTGAAATAGTTAGTGCCTGTTGAAATCCATTTGTGTTGGCTGCTAAAAGGTGGGTTGATTTCCTTGTTGAAGTCAAATCCCCACTATCTAAAGGGCTCCTCTACATGCACATGAATTAGGGGGAGAGGAGCAAACCTCCGTCTTTCAACAAACAACTGGCATTTTTGGCATGAATTGACCTTAGAATAAACACCTCCAAACAACGTGGCCCAGTAAAATCTTGCCTTGAGGATTTTGTGTGCTATTGCCTTCCAACCGTAGTGTCCTCCACAGACTCCCCCATGGAAATATTCAATCGCTTCATGGGTTTCTCCCTCAACCAAACACAGCAGTAATACCCCCACTGGGTCCTTCTAGTAGAGCAGTATGTTGGATATAATGCATTTATGTGCTTACAATCTCAGACTCCAGTACTTTGATATATCCAATCCGAATGGGCATGTTAGAATCAAGTGGTAATGAACAATGTTATTATACCTTGGCGATCCCTCATACTTAGCACAAAACTTCTATTTAATCATTTTAATTCTGCACTGTTCATCCTCTGGACTACACTCCTATATGATCAAGCTTATCCCTAAAGCTTGGCAGTTGGATTCAGAAAAAATCTTGGCCAACCCCTAGCCTTTGGCGAGTTTGGTAGGCTTCATTTCCAGCTCATATTCACATATTTTAGCTATCCATCTTCCCTTCTTTCCTTTGTTGTCTCCCTTCACCAGAATGTATTTGACTGCAATCTTTGGGACAAACATTTTGATTTAGGATTGCAGTACATACATACATAATGACTTCATCGCCTTGACCACTGCATAAGAATGTTTCTCCAATATATCATACTTTAGCTCAGTGTCCTGAAAAAGGAAATCAGTTTCCCGTAACCTTATTTATTTTTTTGTAACAGCACAATGACAATGGTATGTGGAGACGCGAAAGAAAAGATGTAGAAGGGCACTGAATAATTGGAGTTGACTAGCACTGGGACCGCATCCAAAGCTTCTTTGATCCTTGTGAAATAATCACGGGAGACAGAGCTCCACTTAAATTTGTTCTTCTTCTTGAGCATATATGTGATACCTTTAACTATCTCTGCATAGTTGGGTATGAGTTGCCTTAGGAAATTTATCCTCCCAAAAAAGGATTGGATTTATTTCTTATTTCTGGGCAAGAGAATAAGGCTGATGGCTTTGACTCATTTAAAATCAATATTTACTCCTTGCACTACTACGTGTCCAGGCAGCTTCCCCTCACTCAAGGCGAACTGAGATTTCTTCGAATTCAAAGAGAGGCCATGCCTTCTACACTTCTCAAAAGTGAGTTTTAAATGGAGGATATGCTCATCATCAGTCTTACAAAATATTGTGATGTCATATAAATAGACTACCACATATTTCTCTTGCTCACCCAAAAAATTTATGTCCATTTCTCCCTAAAATATGGCCCCTGCATTTATCAACCCAAACGACATGCATGCGTACATGAAGGTTCCCCACGGGGTGGTGAAAGCAGTCTTTCTCTGGTCTTTGGGGTGGACTGCCACTTGGTTATATCTTAAGAATCCTTCCATCTTGGACATTTTGGCTACACCTACTACCTTTTCTAATATATTATCCATCTTGGGCAGAGGGTAGTTATCTTTTAGGGATGCTCTGTTTAAATTCTAGAAGTCCACGCATAGCCTTATCTCTCTTCTCTTTTTACGGAAAAGGACCAGATTAGCTACCCAATCAGAGTATCTTAAAGGTACTATGATCTTGGCCTACAACAACTTCCTTACCTCTTTTTCAATGCACGGGAGTAAGAGTGGGTTTATTTGTCTGATTTTATATTTGCATCGCTTCATCCCACTCTTCAAAGGAATCTTATACTGAATAATATTTGTATCAAATGATTTCAAATCATCATAAGATCAAGAAAATGAATCTTTGTAAGTTTTGAATAGATATAAATACATATGTTTGTATTGCAAGGGGATTCCGTTCAACAACCTAATCGTCTGGGGTTCCTCCTCTGATCCGATGTTGTTGTCTTCTACCTGCTCATCCTTCTCTAGGGCCATTGTTTGGACGCTATGTTATCTTTATTGAAAATTATTTCAATTTGAACAAGTCCACGAGGGATGGTGTTCCCTTTTAGTTGAATTTTTATTTTCCCATCCATTGTGTCTTTCCACGGAGTGGCTTCTTATTCTGCTTCTTCTTCTTCTTGATCGATGGTGGAGTGGGAAAACTGCCCAATGAATTTTATGAATATTTTGACCTGCTTGTCATCTTCGAATACCTACTAGTGTTTAACATTATCAGGTATTGAAGGCATGTGTCTGACTTCTATCTCATATATGAGGAGTGGATTCTGTGGGGGCCTGAAAGTGCTTGCAGCTACCACAAGAGATTCAACCATCTTGTTTTATTCCCTGGGTAGAAATTAGATGTTAAAGGCCAGGAAGAAATTATCGATTAAGTCCCACACTTCAGTACGTCCTTAGTCTAGGGTGTTTGGCTTGGCATTGATCTTAGATTTTCTTTATGACCATCTCAAAGTCTTCGTATACTGTAAGGCATTCAATATTCATCTTTTTTTTTATTTGTATCTCAAGATTCAATGCTTTGTATTCGGCCAGATTGTTGGTTGCTTAAAACTCCATTTTCAATGAGAGGGGTATCAGGCTTCCCTCCAGATATACCAAAAACATCCCAACTCCATTTGATCTTTTGAGTTTTCTCCCTCGAAGTATAATTTCCATATTATATTTTCACTTAGTCGTAAGTGCTCTGACCACCCTACTAGGTGTATTGATGTTTCTTCTAGGAAGGTCTTATCCTCTTCTAGGAACATACATGAGATGTCGCTATCTTTCCCATGCATTGGGGAGTTTCTTGAGCCTTTAGCTGGGGTCACAGTTTTCACAAACTGGGATTCTCTGTACAGCCTTGTTTGCTCACCTCTAAAAGTGAGAATGGTGGCACAAGTCAGATCTAGCTTGATAGAGCCACCTACCTTTGAACCCTAAGATCTGGATAAGAGAATTCCAAAACTAGGAGGTATTATCAGCCACCACTATATCCATTACCACACTTTTCACTGGGATCTGAGCGAAATTTGCCAACAAATCCTTTATCCTGCCTAAGAACTTGACTCTCTTGGAGTCAAAGGAGTACAAATCATTTTATGGTATAGTGATTTCCAAGCCCAGCTGTTCCATTACTGGTAATGGCATGAGGTTGTGTGAGGCTTCTAAATCTAGCATGCAATTATGCAACAAAAGGTCATGGATCACTAAACTCACATAAAAGGGTGTGTTAGAAGGATCCAACTCTTCCACATGCGGCCCAAAAACGACCATTGGCTTCTCCTCCTAGAGGTTTAAACTATCATGGGCTGGTGCTTAGATAGAGGGATACATAAATTGAGAGACCTGAGATTTATAACTAGGCTGCTTTAGAAGCTCAGTCAAGGGAAGATGAATTTTTACCTTCTCAAGATCAGGTTGGACTTTTTCTGTACCTCCTAGCTTTGTTCCTTCTACCTTGCCACTGGCAGGTTTCGGCAGAATAGGCATCTCTTTTTTTATATGTCCCTCTGAACTAGTTCTTTCCTCATTAGAGGAGACTTTTATATTGGAGGGGTTAGGAGTCAGCTTACCGTTCCCTTTATTCAGTACTAGGGGAACAACTTGAGGAGTAGCTTCCCCCTTGTTTTGCTTCTCTCATCCTCTTCTTTGAAGATCTTAGATCATACTTACATTGTGGTTGCGCTTGCTTGATCTCTACAAACTGTTTGTAATAATAGTCCATATCTTTCTCTTTTGTTGTTCCTTCTCTATCATGGTTGGCCTCTTGGTGAGCCATATTCTCATATTATTCTTTAGTAAAAGAATAATACATATTTCCCTTCATCTCTTACATATTCGATTATTGTTCATCAGGACAATCTTCTAAGTATAAAACATGAGGGATCTAATCAAGCTATTCCTTTATCTCCCTTGGAAGTAGTTGTAGTGGAGGCCTTCTATATTGAGGGTTATAGCCCAAATTGTTGACTTCAGTATTTTGTCTGGCAAGGTTCTTGTTATCAATTTCAAGCTTTCCAACCTTTTGTGTTAAAATGCCGATGACTTTCTCCATCTCGTCCCACTTCAAGTCTAATGATTCTTTATCTTGACCAGAGGAGGATGCCTCCTCTTTCCATCTTTTGGGTTCAGTAGTTTCTTTCTTTACCCTTAACTTGCCCATCGATACCATATTGGCTTCCACTTCAAGAGCATCAGTCTGAAGTTGGTCTGGAGAGAGAGACTTCCTCTCTCTCAGGGAAAAACCAACGTTGGACTCAAAAGCTCCCAGAAAAACGACAAGAGCGGTAGTTGGAGGAGGTTTTATGTCAATAGGCAAGTTATTGTGCTACTTATTGAATCTTTTGATAAATTTTGAAGTATCCTCCTTTGGATTTTTTCTTAGGGCATTAAACTTAATGAGGAGGTACTCATGATCGCTATTTTCTCCCCATTTCTGGGCGAAAGCATTTTCCAGCTCTTCCCAGGTAGTGATGGAGGCATCGGGTAGATCTTTGAACCATTTTTCGCTTCTCCCTCGGGACTTTGTACAAAACATCTCATGACCACATCCAACTGATCCACATCTAGGATGTGAGAAAAAGAACTAAAGGCTTCAATGTGACACTTTTCCATGTTATGATCTTCCCCATTGAACCTAAGCAGTTGCTTTAGGTGGCTCTCGGGCATTGCACTCAGAGGCTGAGGTAAATTAAGAGGTGTATACTTACTTAGAAAAAATACCAGGAGAACCATATGGATTGGTGGAGGGGGATTAAAATTTGCCTGAGGAACTAGGGTCAAGACCATAATGGTTAGAGGAGAAGCAGGCTATGTTAGGGCCTTAGGATTAAGTCATGAGTAGTGAGAAATAGTGGGTTGAGAATTGGAGGTGAAGGTGGCAAAGGATGATGAGATGGTAGTACAAGTAGGGGGAGTTTTCTCTTTCACGACTTTCATGGAAATTAAATTTTATGGATCAAATACAAATGGGGCTTTCTTTTGGGATGTATCTGAGAAAGTATGAGGCCTTTTAAAAGCCAAGGTTATAAATGATAATGAGGGGGGTGTCGAGCTGCCATGATTATATGAATGCAATCAAAACAAACTTCACTCACCTACACAAAGGGTGTTCAATTTGTGGTATCCCAGGGGAAAATCCTTCAATAAGCTCCTTGGCAACGGTGCAAAAATATGTTGTCTCTCCCAGAGATAACCTTGGATTTCCTACAAGACCAGTGCCTAGGCACATATAAATTTTATGTATATCATATGATCCTCAAGAAACTAGAGGCATCATATGTATCATCCACGCATAGTGATTACCAATATACGAATATATACATAACAACATGGGTTGGTTCCTTCATCCAAGGATATAAGCAATGTATTTCTTGTATCCTTTCACATATACAACTCACAGTAATAAGGAAAAAACAAGTGGAGGCCAAGTAATCAAGGACTTACAGTTTAACCAGATTTTGCAGAATAATGGAAGAAGAGAAAGAGAATAATAACTCATCACATAGAGCTTGAAACATCAAGAGTTCTATACTTATTTGAGCTAAATATAGATAGGTGGATGTAATAAGAGTGAATTTTATGATTTCAGGAAGTGCACATTTAAATATATAATCTCATAGTAACATACAGACATATGTATTAAAAAGTTAACACCAATGAACCTATAAGAATATAGGAGATATTTCCGGCAGCTACAATTGCTTGAAATTAGAGAGGAAGTGTGAACATAATGGAAGTTTAACAAAGAAACAACATACTATAATACTCGAATATGGGAATCACCACTGTTTCATTCATATTCAGAGAGATGTAGATGTGGAATTCATACAACTTGAAAAGCACATGCAGTTTTTTCCTAGAATTGAAAGCCTATCTTCAATGTTTCTTCCTCCCTTTTATAATGAGAGGGAGGGTAAGAAAATAAGTTACAAAAATATCTTCACGTGGAAATTTACAATTTTCTGTATGAATGGCTATCTCAGAATAGATCCTCTAACTATTATAGCAAGGAGATTCATTTCTTGAAACCAAAACAGAATAACAATACAGTGATCAAAACAACAAAATGAAATTAATCCATCACAACTAAAATGATGGTTTCTGAAAATATCTTCATTCCAATCTTTTTTTCTTCCATTTTGTCCTGGCGTGTTCATTCTAAGTCATGGTTAATCCTCTCTTGGCCAGTTCTGAGTCACTTTCAGTCTTCAATAGCCTATGACACAACTGCCAATTCATATTCCCTTTTAACTTTTAGTTATATAATATTGGTGCCTTGAGAATTTTGGTGTCATTTTTCATGGAGTACCCAGGAGCCTTTCGAATATTGGCATTTTAACACAAGAACACCATGAAACAGGCGAGACTGACTACCCTTTATTCCCTTGGGAATACAACCCCTTTCTGCTTCTTCTTTTATGTGATCGAGGACTTGAATCTAGCGCTTAGTCCTTTGGGCACTAAGGCTTTCAATTGTCGCGTGGGGGCCTTTTCCTTTATTACTTGAAAAACATTTAATAACCCCTTAGAGCACATCGGCCGATATCTCGGACAAAAAAACCTTATGAAATACATCCTATGGAACATCGCATTTTGGGGGGACCTTTTTCTTATCACATCCGGCGCTGAATACACTTTCCCTTAAGTTTTTCCACTAAGCAGTTGTGATCGTTGATATGCAGGATGATGTCATCTTTGCCACATGTCACCCTGTGAGTGGTGACATGTGTCACCTAGAAATGGCCCCATACGACCCTTATAAAGGCCAAAACTAAGTGACACATGTCCGCTTGCCACGTTAGCATCCGTACTACCATGTGTCCTATGTACTACCACTTTTCATCCATACTACCACGTCATTGGTGATGTCAGCTGCCATGTCTGCTTTGAGGACGAATCATAGGTTGCCACATGGCCCCCTCAACAAGAGAGAAAAGGCCTGTGCAACCCTTTTTTTCATGCTTTTCCTTTGTATTTGGTTTTCTCGGCCCCGACGATGCATCACCTTATTGTGATATTGGTAGTTTGCAGCTCTTTTCAAGTTGAAACCCCTCTAATCCGCCAATCATCGATGCCACATGGAGGAGAGAGAAGGTGGGTTGCTCACCTTGGTTTACCGAGAGTTTCCTTTGTTAACATTTGCATCCCCTTCTCGGCGATGCAACATTATATCATAGAGTGCCTACCATAAGTCTTTAAAGTTTTGGATTAAGCATGTACCCTGGGATATCGCCGATAACAGATTTACGATTGCAATCTCCCCCTTGGACCTCCAATTGCGATTTTCCCTCCATACTTAGAGATTTTTGGTTTGTTGGGCTTTGCCAAGGTAGACCTTCAAAATGATTTATTTTTTTCTCCAAGAGTATATTTTTGGACTTTGATATACCATTGGAAAGCTCTTTCCAAGAACTACGAAATGGAGAGGGTCTCATTTAGCTCTAAGATCTTTTATGGCCTGAGAAAGGGGCTCCAAATTTCAATGCTCTTGGGAACTTTGACCATTTGTAACCCACAATGCAGTGAGTGACAACACTTAGTATGAGATCTGCCATGATATTATTGGATGAGAAGTCCATAAATTTTAGCACTACGGAGGTTGAGTACAATGTTGTCAGCATGGCTAGTTGTGAGGCATATTGAAGAAGCTCTTTAGAGAGTTTTTTTAGTAGTTTTTGGATATGACAAAAATAGATTATGATGATATTGAGTGGGATCTGATTGGCAAAGAATCGTGTATATAGATGACACTGAGATATATTCATATATTGACATAGTGTTGTTTTAGGAAACAAACTTAGGGTTGTGGTTGTCACCTATGTGATAGGGAGAATGAACAAGTTATCCTTTTTGTGATAAATATTTTTTTTAATATAATATTTGATTTGATGTCCTGCATGAAAAAGAGACTATTTCTATTGAGGCATTATGATTGAACTCTTTAGTGAGTTGTATAAATCAGTACTAAATATGAGCACGGTGATATTTTTCTCATCTACAGATATTAGGACTGACCAAGGACACTAAGCCAGCTCTTCTCCCCTATCTAAGCTCCCACAATGAGGAATTGAGATGGAGGGCTCCTCAGCTTGAAGGATCTCTAGATGATAGGGTCTTCCATTTTTCTCCCCTATATGTAACCCATAAGGTAATAGATGTTAACTCTCCTATCTTCGTCTATGTAGAGTATACCCTAGTTGGAATCATACCCACAAACTGGGCTTGTTGGAAATACCACTCCCCATCTCACCAACAAGTTGAGAGAGTGCTTGGAGGTGTAAAACTCAAGATGATTACAATGCAGGTGTTCTACCACATTACTCTTGACGGTCATTGTTGGGAAGATCAGTGGGAAATAGGATGAGTTTATATGTGCTCCCCTATGCAATGAATTTATTGTTGGACATAGGGTGGAATATTTTTTCTCCCCTATGGGATGAATTGGGGTGAGAGTGTCCAATAGGACCTTCCCCACAATTATAGACATGATGAGAGAGTGTCGTGTAGGACCTTCCTCATTGTAATTTTGGGTAGTGATTGCACTCCCTCATGTGGTTCCAAGTTGAGAAGGGGTCCCTCATGATAAGCTCTTTGATGTTTCCCAGGTGGCAGTATTGGGATCCCCATTGGCAGTGATTCTGGGTGGTAGCAGTGGCTCCCCAATGCATAGAGGGTGGTAACTTAGTCTCCCCTTCAATGTCAAATTATTCTTCTTTTAGATTAAATAATGTTTAACATATGATTAGGGACAATAAAGAGAAAAAAAGAAATAAGCAGAGATGAACCAAGATGAATAGTGACGATATTTGATGATGAGATACTTGAGATAGGATATGATTTGATGACATGATATTTTCATTATTATATGATGTAGTTGGAATTTCTCCTAGTTAAGAGGGAGTGTTAATTTGATAGCTCAATGACAAATTCCAACCATGGGATGAGATTCCACTTTTTGAGAGCACCAATTTCGACTATTGAAGCACTCAATTTGGACAAGGGAAAGTGTATTTTTGAATTAAATCCCACATGTGCACAAAAAGATAAGTCTACCCAAAAGAGAAACTGGACACCCATGTATGGCCATAAATACAAGTCAAGTGACTCTCATTTGGACATCATCATTACAATCATTCTTCTTCTTTCTTTAGTTTGGCTCAGATATGTTTGAGATGCTTCATGGAAGTTTGCTCACACAGGTTCAAGATTTA
Organism: Pinus tabuliformis; assembly: GCA_031772625.1. Taxonomy (NCBI): domain Eukaryota; kingdom Viridiplantae; phylum Streptophyta; class Pinopsida; order Pinales; family Pinaceae; genus Pinus; species Pinus tabuliformis. The sequence continues at coordinate 683,184,214 of CM062819.1, forward strand.
AGGGCTTGAAGCTCGCATGTGTGATAGGGTTCTGGTTTTTAACCGCAGGCTTGTCACAGGAAATCTTTGGCTGAAACCGCATGCAGGTCAACTCATCCGTACTACTAAAGCATTTCAACCGCATGCACATCACATCATTCGTGCGATTAGGACCTAGGGTTTGGTTTTATCAGTTGATTGCAAATTTCAATAGTTGACCGCAGAGTTTGGAAGTTGACCGCAAAGTTTGACAGTTGATTGCAGATTGTGATAGTTGACCACAAGCTTCTGGATCAAGGTTTTGATTATTAGCACTGCTAGGTTCATCTTATGAATGTTGTTTAGTTGATTTTTTTTTTGCTAGATAGGATTATGGTTGAAGATATGGATCATTTACTCTCTCTCTTTCTTAATCATTCAATGACAATGTTATAAGAAGAAAAAATTGAAAGTATTTTCCTTGTAGTGGGTTTTTCCCTGGTCTCCAACGAATCCTGGTGTCTTTATATGTGAACTCTTGTCTTCTGGTGTTCCTTTGTGTTACCAACAATGATGATGATGATATTATTTCTATATAATTGCATATGTTGTTGAATAATGTTGTAAATATGAATATTGTTATGATCATGTGGGGTGAATTTAATATGTAATTTAAGAAATGCATTCATCTAAAATAGAGAACAATATATTCCTAAGAAAATTTAATAGGGGTGGGGTTGGTGTAGTGTAAATAAGCCTTAAAGGCCTTGTTAATTGATATTTATGTAATAGAAATTTTATTGCAAAAATAAATTAATTATTTTTTATTTTTGCTACTTTTTCTTCACCTTTAAAGGGATATGCAATGACAAAACTGAAGGTACAACCATGGACTCTTTGTTATCTCTTGTTGCTAACATTTTTATGGAACATATTGATATTTTAGCCTTGAAAAACTTTCATTAACCCTAAATGTTGGTTTCTATTTATCAATGATACCTTAATATTTTGGCCTCATGGCCATCCCTCTTTGATCTTTGTTTTTAACCATCTTAGTGAATCTCTCTCGATATTTAATCTATTATTGTAATTCAAAAGAAATCTCTCTTCCCCTTTTAGATGTCCTCAACTCCAATCTTCCTAATAACACCTCCACCACCAAGTTTATAAGAAAAATATCCATAAGTGATCCCTTCATGCTTATTCTCACTTATTCTCACTGTCATCAGATCCAAAAAAACTACTATTCTAAAAACTTCAGTTACTCACCCTATTTGAATCTTAGCTTCTCACTTCCTTGTGAAATAAAATAAAAAAACATATCTTAAAAAGACCCTTATGGCTAGTGGTACCTAATCTCTTAAATTAATAAATCCTTCCACTTAGGTTTCCATTTTAAAACTAAAACATTTTTTCCACTTATGTGGCATTATGTTTGACCAAAAAGATTATCAAATTACTTACTCCTATGGAAAATCATACATAGGCCAAATTAATAACAAGTTCAAAACTTATCTCAATAAACATATAACTAACATAATCTAGCTATTTTATTTTCATTGAGAAAACCAAAATTTTTAAGTCAACAAGTGAACTCTCCTAACATATAATTTTAAAAATTTTAAAAATAAAAAGACCCTAATAATTAACTAAAGGAAAACAAAACACGTTATAATTAATAATAAAAATGACTACAAACTTGTATAATCATAAAATTTCATCATATCAAACATTCTTTTTTTTATTTTTCATGTTTAATCATTATTGGTCTTCCAAACACTATTTTTCTCCCTTGAGTCATCATTCTCTTTTGTTCTATCTTTAATTATTTGAATGGTTGATTTAACCTCTACTTTATTCTTTATACTTTTAAATATAATTTTTATCTCTAATAATCAATAAAATATTTATGTTTCACAAACTTCACATTAACATTAAATCATTTTCATTAATTTTAAAGACTTACTCAATTATTTTATTTATTTTTAATTTACAATATAAAAAATTTAACAATGATTATTTTTTATATTTATTTTAACATTTTTTTAAACAGAGGGGATATTTACTTGAAAGGTTAGACTTTTCAAAATATTTACAATTTCTTTTCAAAATTTTAAATAACATTAAAAGACCATAAATAAATCTTAAAATTTTGTATATTATACATTAAATAAATTACAAATTAAAAATCTAAAAAAATAATAAAACTTAAATTCATTCCATCTCTTACATAATAAATAGTTTATGAATTAAAAACAAATAAATTAGGAATTAAAAATCCAAAAAATAATAAAACTTAAATTCATTCCATATATTTGCTAATAAATAGTTTATAAATTAAAACAAATCTTAATATGTGAAACTTATTTCATAAAAACATATTTATAACTTTCAATGAGTCGGTTCCCTCTATTCCTCGTTTTTAATCACAATCTCACGGTTCGGGAGCTTTCAAAGCTCATCAGGGATTTTTATCGAATTACAACCGTGAAGATTTAGATACTTCAGCTTTTGAAGTTCTAGTGTAGAAGGCAACGATTATAGATTTTTGCAGAAGTTAAGATACAAAAATTGACGATGTGAAAGATTACCTATTTCGTCAGGTATATCTTCAATCTCACTGAAACGCAAAAACAGAAATTCGAGGTGTGTCAATTGCCACAATGATGTTGGCAGTGATCGTATGGCCGTGCCATGAAATTCTAATACCCTCAAAGAGGAGAGGTTCAATAAAAATGCTTCTGGAATTTCTTTCAATCCCTCATTTTCTCCCACGTATAAAGAAACTAGTTTGGGACATCTCAACTCCTTTGCTGGCAAAGACTTAATATCATTGCCCAAAACTGATATTGGCCTGCAATTTTCTGAACCTGGGATGTCAGGGAAATGTTGAAGACTTTGACGTGCCCTCAATACACAATTCTCCTCATTTTCTGCAATATAAATAGCCATGTCATGGAGGACATCATGGACATTGATAACACCCTCTTCTACCTGGAACAAACTGCGATTTACAACATTACATAGCTCTCCGCCGTCTTTAAGACATAGTCATAGTTGGCATCTTCTTTGGTTTTAACTAGGCCTTCTGCGATCCATAGTTGCGCCATCGCTTCCACTGGTATAGCAGCATCTTCAGTAAACATGGCAAAGAGAAGAAAACAGTTTTTCAAGTTAGCATCGGGCAGACTGTCATAACGCCATCTCAATCGCTGATACAATTCTCCACTAATTCGAGGATTGGTGATTGGAAATTTTAAATCCACTTTTTGCATTTGATTTGAGGCAAGATTCCACTCATCTACAGCTGCGTTGCCCATCATTGTTGAGGCTATTACATTTATTGCCAACGGTAACCCTTTACACTCCTTGGAGGGTCGCACGTTGTGTGGAGTTCGGGTGGAGCGCTGCACGAAGGTGCGCCCGCCCGATGAGTTGGTGACTCGGGTGGAGACGAGTTGGGTGTAGGGTCGCACGAAGGCACACCCGCCCAATCGAGTCGAGCATGAGGTGGGTGCCCCGTGAGGGTGCCCATGCGCACAAGTTGGCAAGTTGGAAAATCGACTAAGTGTGGATTGTGAAGGTGATCACCATGGAAGGTGTGCACGAGGTGGAAACTCGGTGGCAAGGACACAAGGTTGGAAATTTGTCTAGGTATGAAACTAGGGATTTCCAAGGTAATACTTGTATTTTTATAAAAGTGAAAATATATTCAATCAGGCAGACTCATGTCAGGGAGTTTCCCCTCCCTTTATACTATTGCAATTGTGTTATATGTATTAATTGTTGTGGATAATAAATGTGTATGGGTGTTCATTAGTATAAAGGCTAATATTAATACTTGGTAAAGCAAAATAAACTAAATATCGAATGTTAAGGCATAGTCCATAAACATAAGTATTGGTGAAAAGAAAGTGTTCGGTGGTGCCACACGTCGCTATAAGTGGTTGAAAGATTACAGCTAGTGTAGGGGCGTGACAGTTGGTATCAGAGCCGGTGCTGGTGAGCTCGTGCTGGTGTATGACGAAGAGCTGGTGCTCGGATTGAAATGTTGAAGTTGATCTTACTACCACTTCGTGACAGTTGGAATCAAGAGCTCATGGTTGGAGCTGGTATATGACAAAAGAAGGTTCACAGGTGGTGAAGTTGGGACAAGTTTGTTGAAAACTTGGTGTGACAAAGGAGAAAGGTGAAGTACAAGTGAAGGAAGTTGATCTCACGGATAGGTGAAATCAAGAGTTGGTTCAATTGTGCAGGTACCTGGTGAATGGTGAAGAAGGCTGAATGGCAAGGATGGTAGAAGAACCTATGGCAAGTGAATCTACCCATAATGCAGGTGAAGTCTTCCGGTACAAAGTGTTGGAACAAATGAGTAGATGGAGTTCTAAGTGGGTTTCGATGAAGGCCGAGAATATGAAGATTCGGGAAAGTTGTTCAGAACTAAGGAAAGAACTTGAAGAACTCAAGAACCAATGCGGAAGTACAATGGATGGTGAACTTAGGAAACTTGATGAGGAGATCCAATGGAATGGTCTTAATATTCAAGAGCTCTTGGATGAAAGAGCTCGACTAAGGAAGAAAAGTGTCATGATGGAAGCCGAAATCAAGCATCTTGAGGAGGAGACAAAGAAGAAACTTCTTGGTAAGAAGGTTGTCATAATTGAGCAGGATGAGCTCGACTACGTTGACAGGATGGGGACTTATTACCATGACAATCCAGAGGATGTTTGGAAGCTTAGTTCTAAGGAGGTAATCAATGGGCACTTGAGCAGAATGTGATGAAGGACAAGCTTAAAGGAAATCACGTTGAGCCAGGATCGAATTGCTTAGAAGAGCCAAGAAAGGAAGTGAAGTACTTTAGGAGGAATGTCAAATTGGAGCATAAGCCAATGGACACTTTTGAGGCTGAATTTTTTAAGAAGGTTGTTGATGTGAGACACAAGATAAAGCTGACAGAAGGAAGTGATGCCAGCTGAATTTTTTGCAGGTGACCGTGAAAGGCAAGAGATTTGCAGCTTTGGTGGATACGGGGGCGACTCATAGCTTCTTAAGTAAGAAGGCAGCAAAGTCTTTTGGGAAGAAACCTGAGATGGAGAAAGAGTGGAGTGCTTTCAAAGCAGTTAACTCTACCATGAAGGCTGTCACTGGTGTGATGGAGAACAGTCAAGTGAGAGTGGGCTCGTAGTTTGGAAAGTTGGACTTGAGGATCGTGGTCATGGATTGTTAAAATTGGCAACCAGGGCAAAACTTCATGTGGGTCATCTTATTCATGGCTAATAATATTTTTATTAGATTTCTCTCGTTGAGAGGTGTAGGATTGATATAAAGATCTTCCAATTCCGATAAGTATTCATGAAGATATGAATTTATTTTGATTATGAAATTATTATCAAGCCGACCTACAACTCATGTAGGCTCAGAAGCCCAACAGTCGCATCTATTAACCCACCAACGTTGTGTATAAATATAAGAGGAATTTTCCTCATTTGGACTCACTCATCTCATCACATCTCTCTCTCTCTACTGCGCAGATATGAGTCTCTTCTCTACTGCACTGAAATGGGTCTCTCTCTCTCACACATGTGAAGCCAGAAGCTGTTGAATTTGAAGCTGCAACTACAGAAGTAAAGATTTACTTGCGTGGCCTAGACGATATCCTCTTTGGAACTGCGTTGTAGGTTCATCTAAACCTCCTTTGAAAGCCGCAACTTTTGGTGGTGGAATGAAGTCAATCCGACGAACGGTTTGCAAGATATCGACTGCCCTAGTTTGAAGCCGGAAACTGCTGAAACTGAAGCTGCAACTGCAGAAGTAAAGATTGACTTGCGTGGTCTAGAATATCTCCTCATCTGAACTGCATTGTAGGTTCATCTGAACCTCCTCTGGAAGCCGAAACTTTTGGTGGTGGAATGAAGTCAATCCGACTGTCGGTTTGTGAGATATGGTCTGCCCTAGTTTGATAATGAAGCCGCTAATGTGATGCTACTGATCTAGGGTTTGCTACTGCTGATATGAATCAGATTTATTGTACTATTTCTCTCTGCTGAATTATTGAAGATAAAAAGAAGATTTGATCAAAGGGTTTCCCCACACATTGTGGGGTTTGTCCCTCGCTAGCCGCCACATCTTGTGTCTCTTGTCTTGGCTTGTTTTCTGTCGATCGTTTAATGTTCTATCTGCACTTTACTTTATGTACATGTGATTGCTAATCGGTGGGATATAATAAGAAAAAGAAGTAAACTGTTATAAGCATAGAACATACCATAACTTAACATGGTATCAGAGCTAAGGTGAAGACAAAACCGGAGCAAGAGCAAGAGCAATCATCGAAGAGAAGATTGGCAAGGCTATCCTAAAAGAACTATGGTTTCCTCAACATTCTTTCCTGCCAAAGACAAGCTCCGTGAGAAAGCTGACTGTCACAGATGGAAGATGTCTATCGATCTAACCCTTGAGAATCAAGGAGTGTTGGATCATGTGAGAAGCAATATTGTTGAGCCTCCATCAAATGCATTCGCTGCTGCCTGGAACAAATGAAAAAATGGAGAAGTCAAAACAATAGAAGATCATCCAGGACTCTATCGACAAGCACTTGGTGGCGTACATCTCTGAACTAGACACCTCCAAGGAAATCTACGATAGACTGGTGAGTTTATTTAAAGTTAATGATGCATTCAAGAAGAAACAAGGGAAGAAGTGCAAGAAATGCCCATGCCTAAAGGTCCTCCTGCTGCCTTTTCTTCTCATGCAAAGAAAAGAAATAATTCCGGGACTAAATCAAAAGGAAAGGCTGGACCTAAGGCTAGAAGAAAATGACGATGTTACATTTGCGATAAAGCAAGTCACTATGTATGAGATCATGAGCATCATGATGAATGAGATCATGGACATAAAAGGCAACATGAGATCATGGACATATAGGATAGCATGATGATGATGCACACTAGTTTGAGCAGCATTATGATGGATAAAATCATGGACATGGGCAGCATGATGATAATCATGATTAGAGAAGCATGGTACAGTATGCAATGGTCCAACTCGAAATCCCTCTGATGGCAATCAAAGGAATGACAAATTCAACAGCAAAGGTAAGAGGAGAGCTGGGAATCAAGGAAGAGGACAAGCATTCAAGAAGGCTAGAAATTCTAGGATGTATTAAATGCACCTGACCTCAAAAGGAACCTAGTGTCCATCTTGGCAATGGAAAACAGAGGCTACAAGGTAACCTTCAGCAATGGCAAGGTATGTATATGGAAAAATAATGTTAAAGATGCCTTTACTCTTGGGTTTAGTGTTGATTCATTATATCAGGTCGATGGAAGTCTGCTAGGTGTCATGTCTTATGACATATCTCTTCAGTCCGAACTTTGGCATTAGAGGTTTTCCCCCCTTCATTATAAAGCTATACTCGGTGTAAGACAAATGGTGATAGGGATGCCTGAATTTTGAATAGAGAATGAAGGTGTATGTCCAGGATGTGCTGAAGGAAAGCTCAAAAGGGGACCATTCCCCTCAAGCCAAAGCAAGTCCTCTGATATATTACAATTGGTTCACTCAGGCATACCTGAGGTTGGCATTAAAAGGGAGACTACTACACGACATACTCCTGAGCAGAATGATGTGGTGGGAAGGAAGAACCGCATGATGATGGAAGCTATCTGGGCCATGCTACATGATCAAAGACTTATGATGTTTCTATGGGCTGAAACTACAATCACCGTCGTATATGTACAAAATCGATGCCCTCATCAAGCATTGGGTTCTTAAACTCCTAAAGAAATGTTCACCACCGGTTAAAGGGAAGTCGTGATTAGTCATGATGTCACCTTTGACAAAGATATGGCTCTCAACAAGGTGGACAATCTGCTGACTTTGAGTAGCTCTCAAGAATTTGACACCAAGGAACCGAAAGAAAAGGATGATGAATCAATGCCTGATGTAGAAGAACCCATGGATCTGATTGATCCTCATCCACATGAGCCTTCCTCTTCTAGGAAGAGGCCTTCATGGCTTAAGGGGATACTTAATGATGCTGAAGGACATGCTGCACCCTGAGGAACCTTCCATCAAAGTAAGAAACTTAACAGGTATCAGGGATACCTGACTATCATGAGCACGATCATACAAAATGAACCTTCATCATTCTTAGATGTCATCAAGCATTAACTATGGAAGGATGCTATGACCATAGAATATGAGTCTATTATGGAGAATGATGTCTGGGAAGTAGTTCCCAGACCCTGGACAAGACAATTGTTACTTCAAAATGGCTTTACAAGATAAAGCATGCAGCAAATGGAAGTATGGAAAAGTATAAGGTTCATTTTGTCGCTCGTGGTTTTTCCCAGAAGGGAGGTATAGACTATGATATTTGCACCTGTTGCCAGATATATGACCATCCGCTTGATCATAGCCCTTGTGGCTTCACAAGGATGGAACCTACATCAGATTGATGTTAAGACCGCGTTCTTGCATGGTTCTATCAAAGAAGAGGTCTATGTGGAGCAATCTGAAGGATTTGAGATTTATGATTGAAAATCTCATGTATGCAGGTTGAAGAATGCTCTCTATGGGCTGAAGCAAGCACCCTGAGCATGGTATGAGAGGATCGATAGCTACTTGATGAAGTTGGGATTCACTAGGAGTGAAGCCGATCCTAACCTTTACTTTAAGGTTGAAGATGACAAGCCTCTCATGCTGGTGTTGTATGTGGATGACCTCTTTCTAACAGGTGCAGACCCTCTCATTCACAAATGTAAGAGGGAGATGGCCTCTGAATTTGAAATGAAAGACCTAGGACTGATGCACTACTTCCTAGGACTTGAAGTGTGGCAAAAGCCAGGAGAAATTTTCCTATCTCAAGGAAAATATGTGGTGAAGATATTGGAAAGATTCGGAATGATGGACTGCAAGCCTGTAACTACTCCGATGGAGCTTGACTTCAAGAAGTTAAGCGGTAGTGCTGCTGGACCTGTTTTACGAAATGCTACCAAGTATCGGCAACTCATCAGAGCATTAATGAACTCCCGTCCAGATATATGCTTTGCAGTCAACACGTTGAGCCAGCATATGGTTGAACCCCACCACATACACTATATTGGAGCCAAGAATCTGCTGAGATATCTTCGTGGCACTATCACTTATGGGTTAAGATATATTGCCAGAGATGTGAGACTATTTGGATACACCGATGTTGATTGGGCAGGCAGTGTGGTGGTCCGTAAGAGAACTTCTGGGTGCTGTTTCACCTTGGGATCTACTTCGATATCCTGGATGAGCAGGAAGCAGAATTCGGTGGCTTTGAGCACCGCCGAAGTATGATATATTGTTGCTAGCATAACCTCGTGTGAGGTAGTCTGGTTGCGAAAGCTCTTCAGTGAGCTGTTTGGATTTACATTGGATACCACTGTGATTCTCTGTAACAACCAAAGGTGGGATTCGATTATTGAGGAATCCCGTATTCGTCAATTGCTCTAGCAGATAAACATCATCTGGGATATGGTAAGTCGATGAGCAAGGAAGCTCCATCACATTAAGATGATGTACAGGTTGATACACCTTGTCAAAGCCCCGAGGAAAGATCTAATCTGTGATTTTCCCAAACGACTTGGAGTCGGCAAGAAACCCTTGTACAAGGGTCCTGCATGTTGCATACATTGAGCTCTGGGAGCTCTGAGGGCTTGCGGTTCCTACTGGAGCAACATATGACCACAGGGTGACTCACCCTCCCATGGTGGTGCACACTGGAACAAGATGATTCGCTCTCTTGTGGGACAAGATGATTCACTCTCTTGTGGAATAGGATGATTCTCTCTCCTGTGTAGCAGGATGATTAGTTCTCCTATGATGCCTGGATTGATGTGTTCTCCACGGTAATTGTAGAAGGATTGATGTGTTCTCCTATGAGGACAGGATTGATTAGTTCTCCTATCGAGGCATCTTACCCATGCAGTCTGGGACTCATGGGAAGTACCTCTCATCTGATCAATGAGAAGGGAAATGAAGTTAGGGACCATAGTAGTACCGATGGACGCATCGTTGTATCTACCGTACTCCCTATGCTAGGATGACTTTCATTGATCTGGGATCAATGATACTAGTCTGGGACCAATGGTAGGAGTTGTACCATACTATGACGCTAACTTCGGGTCAGTTGAGACTGGTCTGGGACCAGTGGTACATACTCCGAGACTGACTTCGTGTCAGTGCAGTATTGGTCTGGGACTAGTGAGAGTGGTACATACTATGACGCTGACTTCGGGTCGGTTGAGACTGGTTTGGGACCAGTGGTACACTCTCTGAGACTGTGATACTGGTCTAGGACCAGTGGTAGGAGTTGCACCATACTATGACGCTGACTTCGGGTCGGTTGAGACTGGTCTGGGACCATTGGTACATACTCCAAGACTGACTTCGTGTCAGTGCAGTATTGGTCTGGGACCAGTGAGAGTGGTATACACTATGACGCTGACTTCGGGTCGGTTGAGACTGGTCTGGGACCAGTGGTACACTCTCTGAGGCTGCAATATTGGTCTGGGACCAGTGGTAGGAGTGGTACTTAATATGAAGCTAACTTCGGGTCGGCTGAGACTCGTCTGGGACCAGTGGTACGCACTCTGAGACTGACTTTGAGTTAGTGGAGGATGATACTGGTCTAGGACCAGTGGAGTTGTATTCACTATGACGCTGACTTCGGGTTGGTTGAGACTGGTCTGGGACCAGTGGTACATACTTTGAGACTGACTTTGATTCAGTATGATACATCCTCGATCATTTCTTCTTCTTCATAATTCAGACAAAAGCAGAGCAGAACAGAACAATGCAAGAGTAGAGCAGAACAGAGCAAAACAATACAGATCAGTGTAGGGCAGAACAAGACAAAGCAGAACAGGTAGAATAGAGCAGAGCAGGGAAAGGGTCAGGTTGTACAGGGCAATGCATTTGATGGATGAATAGTAACGACCGATAGACAGATTGCAGATGAAGTTCTCCATGGTTGAGAGGGAGTGTTAAAATTGGCAACCAAGGAAAAACTTCATGTGGGTCATCTTATTCATGTCTAATAATATTTTTATTAGATTCCTCTCGTCGAGAGATGTAGGATTGATATAAAGATCATCCAATTCCGATAAGTATTCATGAAGATATGAATTTATTTTGATTATGGAATTATTATCAAGCCGACCTACAACTCATGTAGGCTCAAAGGCCCAACAGTCGCATCTATTCACCCACCAACGTTGTGTATAAGTATAAGAGGAATTTTCCTCATTTGGACTCACTCATCTCATCACATCTCTCTCTCTCTACTGCGCAGATATGAGTCTCTTCTCTACTGCGCTGAAATGGGTCTCTCTCTCTCACACATGTGAAGCCAGAAGCTGTTGAATTTGAAGCTGCAACTACAGAAGTAAAGATTGACTTGCGTGGCCTAGAAGATCTCTTCTTTGGAACTGCACTGTAGGTTCATCTGAACCTCCTTTGAAAGCCGCAACTTTTGGTGGTGGAATGAAGTCAATCCGACGAATGGTTTGCAAGATATCGACTGCCCTAGTTTGAAGCCGGAAACTGCTGAAACTGAAGCTGCAACTGTAGAAGTAAAGATTGACTTGCGTGGTCTAGAATATCTCCTCATCTGAGCTGCACTGTAGGTTCATCTGAATCTCCTCTGGAAGCCGAAACTTTTGGTGGTGGAATGAAGTCAATCCGACTGTCGACTTGTGAGATATGGTCTGCCCTAGTTTGATAATGAAGCCGCTAATGCTGATGCTACTGATCTAGGGTTTGCTACTGCTGATATGAATCAGATTTATTGTACTATTTCTCTCTGCTGAATTATTGAAGATAAAAGAATATTTGATCAAAGGGTTTCCCCACACATTGTGGGGTTTGTCCCTGGCTAGCCACCACATCTTGTGTCTCTTGTCTTGGCTTGTTTTCTGTCGATAGTTTAATGTTCTATCTGCACTTTACTTTATGTACATGTGATTGCTAATCGGTGGAATATAATAAGAAAAAGAAGTAAACTGTTATAAGCATAGAACATACCATAACTTAACATGGATGATCATTCTATGGTGCTGGGGCAATATTTCATGAAGCTTGCACAAGCCATACCGATGGTGGACCGAGACATTCTCTTGATCACAGCTAAAGGAACGACTATGTTGGTTCCGATGAATAGAAGGAGTTGCTTGGGGTATAGACTGAGAATGAATTCGATGACTTTGTATCCCAAAGATCCGAATGTGAAGCATGAGGATGTGGAGCAAAGAGGACTTGGGAGTATGACTCAAACAACGAAGGAAGGAAAGTTGATTGACTTTGTTGCAAGAGTGAGGAAGAAGGAAGCAAGTGAGAGATCAGTCTCACGAATCTTGAAGCACTTGGTAGGGGCATCTTCCACTAAAAATATTCACAATGGAGTTGCAGGTGAAGGAAGTCCGAGTACTACTTCAGAAGCAGTGGTTGAAGAAGGTTATCTAGGTAGAGATCTGACTGGCATAGTGGAATTTTGCATGTATGCTATGGGCACATATGACTTTCAGTTGACAAAAGTCAAGCTTGGAGAGCTTAGGTGTACATGTGAAGAGATTGAGGCTGTGCACAAATTCTTGAGGACACAACACCAATCTGATACATGGGTGGATGAGAGTCAGGGAAGAAACTCCCTGGCCCTCCTTTCTTGGTAAACAACCTTGGAGATGGGTTGGTGCAGGGACCTTGATTGGAAGGGGCTGCACCACCTTAAAAAGGGGCCTAAGAGAAAGGCTTCTTTATGACATATTGCAGACTTGGATGCAGATGACCAGATGTTGGGATGAGGTCTACTTGGTTGGACAACATGGGCAACCAGAGTCATGGACATCAAGTTGGAAACATGGAGCATGGCGGTTTATGTAGGGACATTATGCAAGAGCATGTGTAGAGATGTCATTCATGGGCATCCTATGGAGTGTCGAGGCAAGGATGTTGTGCAGATGTTGATGTGACATGGAGATGTATGTATGAGCCAATGGGGAGGTTGTGCACTCTTGTACAACAAGACCATGGACTGTATGGACATGTTGCAGATGGGATGGAGATTCCATGGACCTGAGCATGGGTTTAGAACAGATTCTTGATGAGTCCGAGATGTAGCAGAAGTCAGAGAAAGACTGATGATGACATAAGGATGTGCATTCTTATGGGTTGGACGTGATGGTTGGATTAGCTACCCAACTAGTTTGAGTCATGAGGGGTACTAGTGTGCAGAGGTGTGTTGGCATTATGTTGGAGTATCTTGATGACAGATTATAGGATGGGACGAAACATGGTGGAGATGGTCGTTTTACATATGTTGCAGGGATGTTTGCAGTATATGGACCAGGTGATATCATGGATTAGGATAAGACTGTTCAGATATGATTATCTTGGTGGCAGATGGTTTCCAGGATGGTATATTGTCGAGGATGACAATGACTTCAGCTGGAGGAGGATATAAGGACCTACGGTCCGTGTGACGGGCAAGCCGAACATCTCCATGCAAAGACAAACAAGCTGCAACCAAACGACAGGAATGCGATGTGTAAAATGTGCATGGAGGAGAGTTGGTTGTGTGTTTATATGGCAGGGCAAGCTATGCGAGTTACCCGCGGGCCGACTGAGTGGAATTGCGAATGGACGAGCAAAGGAGGGGGCGGTCCCGCGAGTTGGGCAGGCTGACCCAGCACTTGAACGAGTTTTGCAACAAAACAACATGTTGGTCGAACGAGTGAAATGAGTCGGCCAGCTGGCACGACTCGCCCACCCACCATATATATTCGTGGTGCGAGTTGGGAGGAGTCAATCAATCAAACATTCGCTCATCAATCAAGTTTGGAGGTGAAGTGCGAGGAGTGGGCATAGTAGGCGCAAACCGCATGGCATTCATGTGCCCTCCTGTCGGGCAGATAGACATGGAAGCTTGCACGAGTTCGATGAACGGGTCGAACGAGTTTGGGTGGAGGGTCGCACGAAGGCGTGCCCGCCCTTGTTGAACGATTTCAGGTGGAGGGCTGCACTAACACGCGCTCGCCCATGTTGAACGAGTTCGGGTGGAGGGCCACACGAACACGCGCCTGCCCGTGTTGAACGAGTTCGGGTGGAGGGTCACACGAAGGCGTGTCTGCCCGACAGTTATGTGGAGTTCGGGTGGAGTGCCACACGAAGGCACGCCTGCCCAATGAGTTGGTGACTCGGGTGGAGACGAGTTGGGTGGAGGGTCGCATGAAGGTGCGCCCGCCCAACTGAGTCATGCACGAGGTGGGTACCCGGTGAGGGCACCTGTGCACATGAGTTGGCAAGTTCAAAAAATGACTAAGTGTGGATTGTGAAGGTGACCACCATGCAAGGTGTGCACGAGGTGGAAACTTGGTGGCAAGGACACAAGGTTGGAAATTTGTCTAAGTATGAAACTTGGGGTTTCCAAGGTAATACTTGTATTTTTATAAAAGTGAAAATATATTGAATCAGGCAAACTCATATCAGGGAGTTTCCCCTCCCTTTATACTGTTGCAATTGTGTTATATGTGTTAATTGTTGTGGATAATGAATGTGTATGGGTGTTCATTAGTATAAAGGCTAATCTTAATACTTGGTAAAGAAAAATAAACTAAGTATCAAATGTTAAGGCATAGTCCATGAACATAAGTATTAGTGAAAAGAAAGTGTTTTGTGGTGCTGCACCTCGCTATAAGTGGTTGAAAGACTACCGCTAGTGTAGGGGCATGACAAATCCAGTGTCAGATTCGTCGTGAAGTAGTGCGTCTTCCTGTTGTGGTGCCCTGGACACAATCTATTGAGCACTGCAAAACATGGAAAAATTGGTTCGAAACTGATCATGGAGGTCACGAATAGCACTGTTCCACTCTCAGATTTGCTTAAAGACTTTGGGCTTGCAAAAGAGGCAGTCATTGCAATGCTGCAACCACAGGTGTTGTGAGCGATGGATCAACTCTCTAGCATTTCCAACTTTACTTTGCATTCTTAGCAAACAATTATTCAGAGAATCCAGTGCCTCCCTCTGCTGATGTTGGAACTGAGATCTAATATCAAGCAAGAGGCTCTTCATACGATATAACTACTCTTCCAGAAGCTCACGGTTGTCATCCAAATTAAATATATCGTCTATCTATTGAATAAGTTGTTCCGTGATTGGAACAATAATAGCGCTACTAATGGTATTGCTTGTGGTTCCAGTTACAATATCCATTGTTTGGACCAACAACAAGTGAGATTAAAGCAGCATATTAGACGAAATTAGAGTATACTAGAAGAGAGCATGAATTATTAAAAAAATATAGGAGGGAAGCTTATGAATATGACAAGGAGTAGCAAACTATGATAGAAGGAGATGTCCATCAGAATGATATTGAAGGAAATGTATGAAGGCTCTCCTCAAAAGCAAAGCCACCTTTCATTCACCATAGCAAGGATGCAAATATGGCCATTTTGAGTTAGGTTCACTGGAGGGTCCACCACTAAAGTTAATGATTGACATTGGCGTTGTCTTCTACATGAATCACAAATTGACATTGATGTTGTCTTCCACATGAATGACAAAGTTAAAAGAGGACCATTTTTAACTAGATTGTGTGTGGGTGTCATGGTCATTAACAAAATCAATTATTTACCTTGCTTTTAACTATCCAATCACACAGAGACCATTTTTAATTAAATTGTGGGTTTGTCTCATGCACATGCTCATTAACAAAATCAATTATTTACTTTGCTAATTGATTTTGCTTTGCACATTGTTTACGTGTACAATATTTGAGAGTGGTGGAAGGACTTTAATGAATGCTTGACTTGCATATTACTTTCTGTTCTCTTTAAAATCACGGGACCTTTCTTAAATATTACAGCAAGTAAACGATAACTTTGTAGATTCGGTGAGAGAAAGGGAGAGTAACTGAATATTACCACAAGTAAACGAAAACTTTTTAGAGTCGGCAAGAGAAAGGGAGAGTAAGACCGCACAAGAAAAGGTTATCCATGTAAAACGACTTTCAATGCAATTGTTCACTATCAAACCACCCAACCGAGAATAGGTAGAAAAGGTTATCCTTATTTCAATAAGTGTAAATAAGTGTAAAGCGATTTTCAATGAAGTTGTTCACTATCAAACAATTTAGTAGAGGTAGATATCTCTACTGAACAATTCAGTATAGGTAGATATCTAAATTCAGTATAGGTAGATATTTAAAATGTCGATGTATGAAATACTTTAAATAAAAAATATTATAATATTAAAATATATAACATATTAATATTAGCACAATCAAATTTATCAATCACTATATGAATCATACATACAACCACATTTTCCAATATGGTTGACATAGATTGATAAACTTATATCAACCATATTAATAATTATTATGTATATTTTTTTAAAAACAAATTATTTAAGATTATTAATAACTATATAAATAATAACAATGATATTTTTATATATTTATATATTTATGGTTATTATTTAATAATAATATAATATAATTATTATTATAATAATATTATTAGTAATATTAATTAACAATAATAATCTTAATAATCACAGTTATTTAATAATAACAATAATTATTTTAGTAAATGTGGTTGATATACCCATAAGGCTTTATTTATATATATATGACGCAAACCATTAATAAATATATAATTAAAAATACAATAACAATAATAATAATTTATTACTCATTTTTTTATTATAAGTGTTAAATAAATAATTACTTATTTAATAAAAAATAAATAAAGTTTACTATTAAAGAGTTTAGACTTCTGTGATCCATACATGATTGTGAGAATGAAATTTTACTATTGTTTTTAGAAAAATATAAATATTTTTATTTTATAAGTTATAATAAAAATAATAACAACAACAACAACAACAACAACAATAATAATAATGAAGAAATAATAGTAAAATGGTTAATTATTGTTAAATAACAATGATATTTATTTATCGAATTCACACTTTTGTGATCCATATTTTGATTTGTAAACAATTTCTAAGGAAATCACATGGTAGATTTAGGCAAACATGTTTTGAACCAAGCAGTGTGGTTCATCATTAGGACAAGTTATCTTGGCCTGATGATGAACCACACTTGTTGGTTCAAAACGTGTCGGCCTAAATGTACCATGTGATTTCTTTTGAAATTGTTTTCAAATCAAAATATTTATTTACTTCTATATTCAAGCTTTTGTGATCCATAATGAATTTAGCAAAGTCTTTTGGTAGAAATCACATAAGAGAAATTTTTAGCCTATGCGTTTCGAACCAACAAGAGTGGTTCATCATCAGGACCAGATGAAGAGGCAGACCACAGCAAAGGCTTAAATAGAGACCAATGTAGAGACATAATTTCATGTAACGACTATATTTGAACTATAATATTTAAATTATTATATTAATTTATTAATTTATTAATATAATAAAACAAATATTACTAAGTAACGACTAGTTTTTGAAAAGTAATATTTTTAATAATGATATTAGTTTATTAATTTATTAAAAAAAATGAATAAGTAACGACTAGTTTTAGAAAAGTAATATTTAGAATTATGATATTAGTTTATTAATTTATTAAAAACAAATATTAATAAGTAACCGCTTTATTAAACAACAAGTTTTTGGTAAACAATATTTAAATTAATTAAAATAATAATAATAATAATAATAATAATAATAATAATAATAATAATCAAAGTCAAACTCTAAAGGAGGGAAGTAAAAAATTATAAAAATGAGTCAAGAACCCTAATCGAGACCAGATCATTTCATAAATAAAATAATTAATAGAAATAAAATAAACTAAATTAAAAATAATTAATGGAAAAAATAAATAAAATACAACAAAAATATAAACAAGTCAAAAGAAATATATATATATATATATATATATATATATATATATATATATATATATATATATATATATATATATATATATCCGAAGAAAAGTAATCAATAAATAAAACAGGGTCAGTAATAAAATATGGGGTTAAGGCCCATTAAACAAATAATAAAAATACTAAAAGGAGTTAAGAACGAATATGACGATAAATACATAAAAAACATGAAGGATCAAGAAAATAAACTCTAATGAAGAATAAATCAACAAAAATACTATAAAAAGGACACAAATACCTACATAGATAAACAAACAAACAAAATAAATCCCAAAAAGAAGCCTACAAAAAAAAAGCTAGGAGGACAAGACACGGACCCAACTTCTACTAATATTCCAACCATCATCTCTTTTCAAATTATTGGGTCTTTCTTCAATTTCTAGTGCCTTCCTCAATTTACGATGATGGAAATGACTAACCCTAGCAATGACTTGGGCCTCCTCAATGCAAATGTGATGCTTAGATTTATCAGCATGCTTCGCCAAAGCAGAGGAGCGGGTCCTGCCATGCTTGATGTCAGCACCATTCTCATGAATCCTTTGATTAATCGAGCGACCAATCTCACCAATGTAGGGAGTCCCACAAGAGCATGGGATAACATAAACACCCTTCATATTCTTGGGGTCTACTAGGTCTTTTACAGATCTAAGAGAGCTCTAGATGGTGTTTAAAGGTCTAAAGGTTGAAGCCACCTTATGCTTCCTTAGGACCCTTGCAATCTTCTCAGTGGTCCCATGGATAAAAGGAAGATGAACACGAGAAAATTGATCCTTGGTATCTTTCTTAACACTAGGACGTATTTCATTTCTCAGGAAATCCTTAGTACATTGGTGTCTACTATACCCATTATTAAAGAAAACACTTAAGAGATGTGCTTTCTCTTCATTGAGATGGTTCTCATCAGAAACTCTTAAATCTCTAGTCGCTAAGGTGTTGAGAACACCACGATTTTGAGTTGGGAAATGATGAGAATTATCATGAAGATATTGTCCCGTATGAGATTTCTTATGAAATACCTGATGAGAGAAAGAGCCATTATTGTTCATTGAGAGGAGGACGTCAAGGAAGGGAAGACTACCACTACATTCAAATTCCATGTTGAACTTTATATAACTAGATTGACTGTTAAGATGGAGGAAAAATAGTTCCAACTTTTCTTCCACATCTTAGGCAGAAGACGAGAAGAAAATAAGGCCTTTGATTCCAAATCATCCATGAATAAATTAGTTGTTGCAGGGGAGAGGGGGGAACCCATGGTGACACCGCAAGTTTGCTCATAGAATTCCCCATCAAATGAAAAGAAAGTAGAAGTAGGAAAAATACCAACTAAATAAGTTGTATGAGGATCTGTGATGCATTTGATGACTTCGATGGCCTCATTGTTAAGGATATTAGTGTATAGGGAGACCACATCGAAGCTCACAAGCTTGTCATCTGGATCAAGCTTGAAACTATTTAACTCATTAACAAATGATGCAGATTCCTTGACAAAGGAATTTATATGGTCAACAAGGGGCTTAAGCTTTCGGGCTAAATATTTAGCAAGAAGATAAGTTGGCCCTCCTATCGTGTTGATAATGGGTCTAAGAGGAGCCCCTTCCTTATGAATCTTTGGAAGACCATAGATTCTAGGGGTAAGAGGGAAACTTTCAATAAGCTTATGACTAAAGGAGCTCACCGAGCTACTTGCCTTTAAAACAAGAGCCACACTTTTGGAAATATTCTTCAGGGGATCCTTGTTGAGTTTCCTGTAGCTCCCGCTATTATGGAGGTGGTCCAACATCTTCCGACGGTAATCATATTTATCAAGAATAACCACAACACCACCTTTGTCTGCTTTGAGAACAACAATATTCTTATTATTGTTTAATGATTTGAGAGCATCAAACTCAAGTTTGTTGATGTTGTTCTTGGGGGGATTTTCCTAAATGAGGACAACCACACAGTCTTGATGAATGATATCTTTAGTGACATCTAGTAAGTCTCTAGTACCATATTCAATGCCACAGATGATATCATTGACCGAAATATTTCTAGGAGCAAGAGAAAAATTTAAACCTTTCTCCAAAAGACTAAAGATAGGGGGATCAAAAGAAAAGCTAGAGACCTTGACAAGCCTATTACTAGAAGAGGAAAGAAAATTAGAACAAACAATATTATCCAAACCTACATTCTTATTACCTATCCTATTATTATTACAATTATCAGAATTGAAAACAGAGTCACTAACCTCACTAATATTATTATAAATATCTAGCCCAATAATTTTATTATTATACAACTTATTATTATTATTATTATTATCACCATCATAATCCAAGCATAAATTATTATTGCTATTCCTAATATTATTATTCCTATCTGAGGTGAAAAATGTAGTCACTATTATTATTATTACTATTAAACCAATTAGTATTAGTATTATTATTATTATTCAATTGAATATTATTATTAATAGAACCACTTCCATTATTTTCAAAACCAACAGAAATCAAAGAAAAATTAAGAGACAACGAACCTGAGGGAATCCGACCTGGAGAATACGAGATTGTTCCAACTTCACCTTCGATGGCAGAAGGGTGAGAAACACCGTTAACCCAAGATCGAAGAGCAGAGATTTGATTAGAATTAATACTGCTTCTGGAAGGACCACGAAAGAAACTAGACTCATTAGGCTTCAAGATCAATTTCTCCAAGAGCTTACTGAACTTCTTGGACTAATTTAGTCGTTTAATATAACCATTACTTAATAAATAAAAAATTAATATATTAATAAATTAATATCATAATTTAAATATTATAGTTCAAATATAGTCGTTACTTGAAATTATGTCTCTACATTGCTCTCTATTTAAGCCTTTTCCATGGTCTATGTCTTCATCTGGTCCTGATGATTTACCACACTTGTTCGTTCGAAACATGTCAGCCAAAAATTTCTCTTATGTGATTTCTACCGAAAGACTTTGCTTAATCTTTATTTACTTAAATATTGGTAAATAAAAATAATATGAATATTAATTACTTAAATAATAATAATTAATTCTTTTTCACCTAATAATAATTAATTCTTTGCCACAATGTGACATTGGATCATGGTTGATTGTGGTTGACCATGTTTGAATTTCATATGGAGACAATCTTTGTCACAAAGTGAAATTTGAGCATGCTTGACCATGGTTGACTATGATTCACCATGTTTGACCCAAAGGAATAAGAAACCATTTGGATTAATACTAGAAACACAAGATTGACAATGGTTGTTGACGATTGACCATGGTCGACCATGTTTGATTCTATAAAACATGGTTGACCATGATAAATAAACCCAAGGGAATAATAAACCTAAGGGATAAGAATTATCAACCCAATCGATAAAACCCTAACATCAATATTATAAACCATAAAATAAACATGGTTGACCATGGTTGGTTTCCATATAGAGACAATCATTTTCATAATCCAACGTTGGACCATGGTTAACCATGGTTGACCATGATTGATTTTCATATTGAGACAATCTTTGTTAGAACGCAATGTTAGACCATGGCGGACCATGGTTGATTTCCATATCTAACCTTGTTTGGGCATGGTTGAACATGGTTGGTTATGATTGACCATGGTTGAAAATGATTAATATTATAAACTCAATGCATTGATATTATAAACCGAAGGGATTAATACTAAAACCCCAAGGGATTATGAACCCAAGGGAATAATATTAAACCCAAGGGACTAATATTATAAACCCAACATATATAAACGCTAAGATAAATATTATAAACACTAAAATAAACATGATTGACCATCATTGATTTTCATATTGAGATAATCCTTATCATAATTCGATGTTAGACCATGGTTGAGCGCAAAATAATAAACCCAAGGGATTAATACTAAAATCCCAAGGGTTGATTTCCATATAGAGACAATCCTTGTCACAATGCAACGTTGGACCATGGTTAACCATGGTTGACCATGATTGATTTTCATATTGAGACAATCTTTGTCAGAACACAACATTGGACCATGGTTGAGCATGGTTGATTTCCATATCCATATGGTTTGACCATGGTCGGCTATGATGAACCATGGTTTACCATGATTAATATTTATAAACCCAATCGATTGATATTATAAACCAAGGGAATAACAAACCTAAGGGATTAATACTAAAATCCCAAGGGATTATGAACCCAAGGGAATAAGATTAAACCCAAGGGACTAATATTATAAACCCAACATATATAAACCCTAAGATAAATATTATAAACACTAAAATAAACATGATTGACCATGGTTGATTTTCATATTGAGACAATCCTTATCACAATGCCATGTTGGACCATGGTTGACCATGGTTAATTTTCATATCCAGACAATCTTTGTCACAATGCGACATTGGACCATGGTTGATCATGTTTGATTTTCATATGGAGACAATCCTTATCGCAATGCCATGTTGGACCATGGTTAATTTTCATATCCAAACAATCTTTGTCATAATGCGACATTGGACCATGGTTGATTTTCATGTCGAAACAATTTTTGTCAGAACACAACATTCAAACATGTTTGACCATGGTTGACCATGTTTGATTATATAAAAAATGTTTGACCATCATCAACCATGGCTGACCATGGTTGACCATGATTGTCCTTGACTTTTATATGGGGACAATTTTTTTCATGATGCGAAATCCGAGCATGATTGACCATGGTTGAACATGGTTGGTTATGGTTGACCATGGTTGAACATGATTGATATTATAAACCCATGTTAATAATAAACACTAGGGAAACATAAACCATAAGGATTAATACTAAACCCCAAGGGATTATGAACCAAATGGAATAATATTAAACCCAAGGGACTAATATTATAAACCCAATATTGGTAAACCCTAATATAAATATTACAAACACTAAAATAAACATGGTTTATTTTTACGGTGAGATAATCCTTGTCACAATGTGACATTCAACCATGGTTTAACATGGTCGGCTATGATTGGAAATGGTTGGCCATGATTGATATTATAAACCTAAGAGAATAATAAACCCAAGGGATTGATATTATAAAACCAAAGGAATAATAAACCAAAGGGATTAATACTAAAACCCCAAGGGAATAATATTAAACCCAAGGGAGTAATATTATAAACCCAAGGTATAAAAACCCTTAGATAAATATTAAAAATACTAAAATAAACACGGTTGAGCACAGTTGATTTTCATATTGAGAAAATCCTTGTCACAATGCGATGTTGGACCATGGTTGTTCGTGGTCAAACATGGTTGTTTATTGTTGACCACTGTTGAATAATATTAAACCCTAGGAATATGAACCCTTAGATCAATAAACCAAAAGGATTGATATTTAAACTCAAGCGAATAAGAAACCTAAGGGATAAAAATTATAAACCCAACACATATAGACCTTAACATGACTATTATAAACCCTAAAAAAACATGGTTGACCATTGTTGATTTCCATATTAGGTTAATCTATTGTGATATTGACATAATCATAAATAGTTGGACAAATATTTAACCCATAATATTGGTGTTTTATAAAACCAAAGGATTACAAACCCAAGGCATTAATATTATAAAACTAAATGATTAATAAATACAAGGGGTCAATATACCCAAGGAATCAATAACCCAACAAAGTAACATTAAAAACATAAATGATTGATGAACCTTAGGAATTAATATTTTAAGGTGAGAGTATTAAGAAAACCAAGGGAATAAGTGATAAACCAAATGAATTATTAATATTATAAACTTGAAGAACAAAAAAACCTAATCACTTGATATTAGAAACCCAAGGAATGGATAAGCCGAAAGGAAAAATAATTTTTTTTTCTATGTTAAGACTAAACTAAACACCCACGGGGAATTGAACCGGTGACCTATCGCAAGGAGTGCTTAACAGAGCACCCATTCACCGTCAATCCAAAGCCCCGTGGGCCGAAAGGAAAAATATTAGAAACCCAAGGGATAAAAAATTGCAAGGGATCAATATTAAAAACCTAAGGGATTAACAAAGCTTATGAATTAATAGTTTAAATCCAAAGGATTGATAAACCCACATGAATATGAATATTATAAACCTAAGGGATGAATAAACCCTAGGGAGTGTTAATATTATAAACCCAACACATTAATAAACTGAGGGATAAACATTGTAAACCTAAGGGATTAATATTATACCTTAGGATTATTATTTAAACCTTAATATTGGGGATTAATAAACCCAACGGATTAAATGATAAACCCAAGGAATTATTAATATTATAAACTTAAAGTATAAATCAACCTAAGCATTTAATATTATAAACCCAAGGAAATATTCAACCCAATATTATAAACCTAGGGAAATAGTCAACCCAAGGGAAAAAGTAAACCCAACAAAACAATATTATAAACACAAAGGATTAATAAATCCAAGCAATTAATAAACCCGAGGAATCAATAAACCCAACGAACGAATATAAAAACCGAAGAGAGTAACAAACCCTAAGAATTGTTATTTTAAACTCAAGGGATTAATAAACCAATGGGATTATTAATATTATAAACCCAAGGAACTAGAAAACCCAACCATTTAATATTATAAACCCAACAGAAAAAATTATAAACCTAAGGTATCAAAAAATGCAAAGGATCGATATTAAAAACAGAAAGGATTGAAATTTTAAACCCAATGGATTAATATTATAATCCAAGTTGTTTAAACCCCGCGATAAATATTACAAATCAAAAAATAAATATCAATAACCATCCTTAACCATTGTTGATTTCATATTGAGACAAAATAAACATGGTTTATTTTCATGGTGAGACAATCCTTTTCACGATGTGACATTCAACCATGGTTGGTCATCATTGGCTATGATTGACAATGGTTCACCCTGATTAACATTATAAACCTAAGAGAATAATAAACCCAATGGATTAATACTAAAACCCCAAGGGATTTTGAACCCAAGAGAATAATATTAAACCCAGTGGAGTAATATTATAAACCCAAGGGAATAATATTAAACCCAAGGGAGTAACATTATAAACCCAAGGTATAAAAACCCTTAGATAAATATTAAAAATACTAAAATAAACATGGTTGACCACGATTGATTTTCATATTGAGACAATCCTTCTTACAGTGTGACGTTGGACAATGGTTGATCATGGTCAAACATGGTTGTTTATTGTTGACCATTGTTGAATAATATTAAACCCTACAAATACGAACCCTTTGATCAATAAACCGAAAGGATTGATAGTATAAACCCAAGGGAATAATAAACCTAAGGGATAAAAATTATTAATCCAACACATATAAACCCTAACATGACTATTATAAACCCTAAAATAAACATGGTTGACCATGGTTGGTTTCCATATTAGATTAATCTATTGTAATATTGACAAAATCATAAATAGTTGGACAAATAATTAACTCTTAATATTGGGGTTTTATAAAACCGAGGGATTATTAATATTACAAATATAGGAGATAAATAAACCCAATGCATTATTAATATTACAAACCCAAGGCATTAATATTATAAAAACAAATGATTAATAATGGCAAGGGATCAATATACCCAAGGAATCAATAAACTAAACGAGCTAATATTAAAAATCCAAATGATTAAAAGACCTTAGGAATTAATATTTTAAGCTTAGGAGATTAATAAAACCAAAGGATTAAATGATAAACCAAAGGAATTATTAATATTAAAAACTTGAAGAACGAATAAACCCAAGGAATTAATAAACCCAAGGGAAAAATATTAGAAACCCAAGGGATAAAAAAGTGCAAGGGATCAATATTAAGAATAGAAGGGATTAATAAAGCTTAGGAATTAATATTTTAAACCCAAAGGATTGATCAACCCACATGACTATGAATATTATAAACCCAAGGGATCAATAAACCCTAGGGATTGTTAATATTATAAAACAAACAGCTTAATAAATTGAAGGGATAAACATTGTAAACATAAGGGATTAATATTAAACCTTGGCACTATTATTTAAACCTTAATATTTGGGATTAATAAACCCAAGCGATTAAATGATAAACCCAAGGAATTATTAATATTATAAACTCAAAGAACAAATAAACCTAATGATTTAATATTATAAACCCAAGGAAATAGTAAACCGAAGGGAAATAGTAAACCCAACAAAATAATATTCTAAACGCAATGGATTAATAAATCAAAGCGATTAATAAACACAAGGTATTAATAAACCCAACAAACCAATACAAAAAATGAAGAGATTAATAAGCCCTAAGAATTAATAAACCAAAGGGATTATTAATATTATAAACCCAAGGAACTAATAAACCCAATCGTTTAATATTATAAACCCAATGAATTAGTGAACCCAAGGGATAAATATTAAAAAACTAATGGATCAAGAAGCAAAAGGGATCGATATTACAAACACAAAAGATTCTTTTTTTTGCTAAAGCAAGAGACGGTCCTTCTATTAACTTAGGAAAAAAATGATTTACACAGGTTACAACAGATGCACAGAGGCGCAAACTCCCACAAAGGGAGAGGGAAATTACCCAAAGTACCCATAAAACCCTCCATTAGTCAAACAAAAACAATGCCTAGACTGCCCTGGAACCGAAAGCGGGCAAGTGGATCCAAAGTCCACTCCCCAAAACCCCACCGTTGATCTGTCTCCTTCCTATCCGGCGGTCAAAAATCATCACGCGCGGAGGTGAAGCCCACAGAAAATCCCTTAAGCTGCTCGATCAACGCTGACCGTTGATCTTTCCCTTCTGATCCAACGGCTGGTGTCCATATCACATGGCTTAAAAGCCCGTTGAATACCGTGCGATGAAGGCGGTTTGCTTTTCCCGTCCTCCGCCACATGTTGCTTCCTGAGTGGAATCACTGGCTTTTCATAAAAACCGTCTTTGGTTTGGATGGCGCCCGATAAGGGTGGTAAACCATTAGTATTTTTATCCTTTCGGGCCCACCAAATGGCACACCAAAAAGTGGTCGTTGATCTTTCTCCTCCGAATCTGATGACAACAATCCAAATCGGACCGTACATTTGCTCGAGGATTACCTAGCGATGAAGGTGGTAATCACTTTTCATCCACCACCACACATCGCTAGCTAAATGGCATCGCTTGTCCTCCAAGAAAACCACTCCCAGGTTAGAGGGAACCCGATGCAGGTGGTATATCTCAAGTAGTTTTTTACCCTAGTTTTCTTTTCCTTTGACCGGCAATGCATTGCATGAGGAAGACATGTCCAAAAGGGTGGACTCCTACTTGGAATGCCTTAGGATTGGAGTTGGCACTCTGTGGCATTCCTGTCAGTAGCACATTCTTTCATTGCTTCTCTCTTTGAGCAGATATCTCTTGTCTCGATTTTTGCCTTTGATCCTGCTTCCAGAAGCACCCTTAGAGAACTGATAGTGCATATCCTCTGATAAACTGTCTCATGTAATATTATTATTTGTTGACATGAAGTAAAATTCCATCTCTTGATTTGTTATGATACTATTGTATGTCGATGAGGGCCTGAGATGAGCATTCCTCCTTCATCCTCTCATCCGTTACCTCCTCCCACCAGCAGCACAAGTCGATATGCTTATTTCGAACCCCCTCATTAGCCAGCCAGTCCGCTACTTTGTTGGCTTCCCTGTGGACATGCACCAACCTAAGAGTTCTTAGAACTCTTAGGCGTGATTGAATTCTTTGGTAGACTTGTAGAAGTCGCCAGTGTCCTAAGATTTTCTCTAGTGTTGCGCTAGTGTTTATCCTCTTCACTGAATTAATGACTAATTCTGAGTCAGCCTCTATGATGACATTATGTATGTTGTACTTGAGCAGTATTTCCAAGCATAATTCCATCGCCATGAGCTCAACCATATTGTTGGTTGCTTTTCCTAAATAACTGTGTAAGATGACTTGTATGTTTCCTTCCTCATCCCTCATGACCCCTCCATAACCTGCTTCTCCTGGATTTCCTTTTGAGGCTCCATCTATGTTAAATTTTAAAAAACCTTGTGAAGGGGGTTGCCAAAAAGCCTTTTCTGCTGAGGTATTCTTGTTGATCTGCATAGAACACCGTGGGAGATGAACCTTAAGCTCTAGCTTCTCTAGGATTCTGGCCTCTCTTTGTCCTATGAGTTTTCCGATAGTGACACCTCCCAAGATGTGAACAGTCTCTTTGAGTTGCTTAAGGATTAGCTTTAGGATGCTGCTCACTGGGCTCGCCTTATCCTTGAAAATCCTGTTATTGTGCTCCTTCCAAACATTCTAGATTAAGAACCCTAGGGTCAACGCCCAGGCAGAGTTTATTATCTCATTATCTGAAAAAAAATTCTGCTAGTTTTTCAGTGTAGCAATGATGTCATTTACATGTCTGTCTGTCTGCTCGAAGACATCTCCAACCTAGTTCCATAGTGTTGTAGTGAATGAGCATCTATTCAGGAGATGATTAGTGGTTTCTTCCTGTTGTCCACACAGGTGACATCTTGAGGGGCCAACAAAGCCTCTTTTTCTTAGGTTGTCCCATGTCAGAATCTTTCCCTATTGAACCAGCCACTTGAACAGTTTGACTTTCATCCAATGAGGATTATCCCAGAGTTCTTTCCACGTCTTATCAGTGTTTGGAAAGTTAAGCCCTGTGTCTATCCTTTTGGCCTCCTTAAGGGTGAAGAGACCTGCCTTGTTCTTTCCCCATCTTAATTGATCGTCCAAGGTTGAGGTTAAGATTTGCCTCTTTTCCAAAAGACCATTAAGGGCTATAGCTTGAGTATTCATCATGCCCATTTCACTGTAATCTGGAAGTTTCCATATTCGCCATTTCCCATTGTTCCTTGATTGATCCCAATAGTCACTTACCCTCCTTAATCCTTTGTTGATGGTATCTGTGTGAATGTATGCTAATTCTTCACTACGGAGATTGTCCTCCTGCTGCCAATTATCCTCCCATAACTAGGCGAGATTTTCATTTCTGATATGCCAAAAACTATGTTTTTGGATTAGGGTCCTGTTCTCCCATGCCCTATTCCAAATTTGTGAGCCTTTAACTTGTCCTGTCATTCTTATGAGGTTCTTCTCCTGCCAATCCCTTGCATACTTTTGCTTCCATAGTTTTGCCCAGGGGGCTTGTATTTCCTTTAGCCATCTCCACCAGACTTTGGCTCCTAGAACTCTTTTAAGAATTCCTGGGTCATGAAGACCCAAGCCACCATGGGATTTTGGTTTGCATACCCTGTCCCATGCCACTAGGGCCCATTTCTTCTTTTCTTCACCTTTCCCCCAGAGAAAGTCTCTCTGAGTGTTTCTTATTTTAGTAATTACACCAGTTGGTGCCGGAATGGCTGATAGCATATAGATAGGGATGGTTTGGAGGATAGCCTTAGTTAGAATCAACCTCCCTACTAGATTTAGGGCTCTATTTGTCCATTTGCTAATCTTATCTTTTAGCTTATTTAGAATAGGCTCCCAAATTTCCTTGTGTAACGATTTGTCAGTGAGGGGAACTCCCAGGTACTTCAAGGGCAATGACTCTCTTTGAAAGCCCAAAATTTTGGAAAGATTTCTTTGAATCGAAATATCCATGTTGAAAAAGAAAATATTTGATTTAGTAAGACTTACCTCTATGTTTGTTGCCATAGCAAACTCACTCAAAATATGTTTAAATGCTTTTGCTTCCTTGACTGTGGGTGTGCCTTGAAGCATAGTATCATCCACAAATTGTTGATGTGTCACCGAATCCTAACCTTGAGTGAGTCTTAGACCCTGAATTCTCCCTTCCTCCTTAGCAGCTCTGATTTATCTCCCTAACCATTCCATCATTAGAATGAAAAGGAAAGGAGAAAGAGGATCACCTTGCCTGAGACCTCTAGTAGGCTTGAAGGTTTTGGAGGGAGAGCCATTGAGAAGAATTGAACAGCTAGCAGTGGTAACTAGTGCCATGACCCACTTGATCCAATTGTAATCAAATCTATAGCCTTTGAGTACTGCTCTTATGTACAACCAGATAAGTTTATCATAGGCCTTTGCTATGTCCAACTGAATTATCCTTCCTGCCTGTTTATTGGTAATGAGTGAATGAACCACTTCATGTGCTTGAATTATGTTATTAAGAATCTGTCTTCCTTCCACATGGCTCGTTTTCTCCTCTGACACTAGGGTAGGGATGAGTGGTTTGAGACAGTTGGTAATTACTTTGGATATCATTTTGTACACCACATTGCATAATGATATAGGTATAAATCTATCTGGAGAGGTGGCCTTTTCCTATTTGGGAATTAAGGTTATGAAAGATTCATCGAGCGCCTTCAAGACTATTTTAAATCTTTGAGAGTATTCCACTACCTCCAGAATATCCTGTTTTACTATCCTCCAACATGTTTTGAAAAAGTCCACATTGAAGCCATCCAGGCCTGGTGCTTTCCCGTTGTGCATCTATGTAATGACTTCCTCAATCTCTTCCTCTATTACTAGTCTATTGAGATTGTAATTGTCTTCTCTAGATACCAATTTAGGAATGTACTGAGTAAATGTTTTCATAAACTGATATCTATCTACCGTGGTTTCCTCAACAATTCTCTGAAAATGCTCGACTAGGACCTCTTCCATGTCTTCATGAGTATTTCTTTCTATTCCATGCTAATCTGTAAGTTTCACAATTCTGTTATTATATTTGTGAGCTATGGTGGATCTGTGAAAGAATTTAGTGTTTCTCTCCACTTCCTTAATCCATTTTACTTTGTATTTCTGTCTCCAGAATATTTCCCCTTGTAGACATTTGTTTTCCCATTCATGCTGAAGTGACTCTGCCATCTCTTTCCTTTCATCTGTATAGCCTTCTGTGATAAGAATTTGATTTGTGTCCTTTAGTTTCTTTTCCACTTCCTTGGTTTACCAAATAGAGAAGCTTCCAATTGAATGGGCCAGTGATATGAACCTCCAAAAGGTAGGATGAGCGCAGTCAGGCTACTTCCCATGAGAAGAATTTCCTCTGAGATAATAAATCTGTCTAATTTTGAGGCTACTTGGGTAGAGCCCCCCCTTTTGTTATTCCAAGTGAAGATTCCATTGCTCATTTCCATATCTACTAGCTTCATATTGGTGAGCAAGTTCTGGAAGGAAACTGAATCCCTACCAAGTGTTCTAGTTCCTCCTTTCTTCTCCATGAGTGATTTTATCATGTTAAAATCACCTCCTAGAATCCAGGGTAGAGCTGGGTATCTCTTCTTCATATTCTCCAGTGTTGTGAGGAGTTGAATTTTATGCTCCATTGGTTGAGGACCATAGACATTGGTGATCATGTAACATTTCCTGTCACCCACAGGTTGGATAATCAAAGAAAACTGGTGTCTAGATGCCTCCGCATCAACCACACCAAATTTCTATGGATCCCATAAAGTGAGAATTCCACCAGCAGATTTCTTTGCCTTAACCTCAAGGTATTCATATCTATTTAACCATTTTCTATGTTTTTCTCTGATCTTCAGCACTGAGCATTTCTTTTCCTGAATAAACATTATGTCAGATTTTTCCTCTCTGTTCCTATTACCTAGATTCCTCTGTTTTCTTCTACTCCCTAGTCCTCTAATGTTCCAGGTTGTGATTTTCATTGAGGTGGGGTTTTGAAGGAGTAACTGGAAAGGTCTTTAATCCTTCCTAAGTCAATCATGAGTTTTCCACACTCCAGTAGCAATTCTTTCTGTCTTTTCCTTCCCCTCTTCTTGCCTGGGTTTTTTTATTAATTTTCCTGTTATTAATCCTATTGAGGAAGTCCCTTTATTTTCCTGGTTATCATGTCCTCTTTTGACTCCTGTAGTTTTTTTTTGTGACTTTTTAATGAATATCTGTTGTACCTTGTCAACATCCTCCTGAGGTATGCAGTTTATTCCCAGGTTTCCTCCTTGTTCGAGAAACTTTTCCAGCTCTAGGTTCTCCCTTTCCAAGATCTCCTGTAAGTCTTGGTCCTCTATTCCACTTTCACTTTGAGTCATTTCATGGCCTTTTTCTATTTCCATGGTACTAAAAGGGTCCATCGTGTGTTCATTATGTTCCTGTGCGAACTCCATGCTGGTCTCTTTTCCTTTCCCCCTTGTTTCCTAATTCTCTGTACTCTTTTGATCACCTCCATCTACTTCCTTTTCTTCTAAGATCTCAAAACTGTTGTAACTTCTTGTTTTCTTATCATTCCCAGTAGGGTTCTTTTGTGTCTTCCTTCCCCCTCCTTTTCCTTTTCCTCCTACTTTGGTGAAACCTGTTTGATCTTTCCCTTTGTTGGTGTTTAGGTATTCCTCCATTTTATTAAGAGGACAATCTCTAGATAGGTGTCCATGCTCATGATATTTGTGACATCTGAATGGGATATGCTCATAGTCAACTATTTGAACCCATTCATCGTCATAGACTTCAAGAATAACCTCATTTGGAAGGGCTCCTGATAGGTGCATCTACACACATATACGGCCATAGGAGTTATATTTTCCTCGTAGAGTTGCCTCTGAAATCTTTAAGAAATGACCTAATTTATTGCCTATAGCTTTTAAAGACTCTGGAATCCAATAATCTAAAGGTAAGGAGTAGAGTCTAATCCATACCGGTACCAAAGTGAAGGTTTCTCATTCTGGCACAAAGTTTATCATCCAAGGCTACATATAGAGACCAGCAGCTGCAAAGAAGTATGGTCCTCCTTCAAAAATCCTGTCTCTATCCTCCATGTTTGTGAACACCACTGTAAAAAGACCTTTGGATCCAAGATGTATATTTAGCTCCCCCTTTGGTTTCTAGTTTTATTTTATCCAAGTGTACAACACTTTATCTGACGGCCAGATTCCCATAAACTTGCATATAGTGGCATAGTTTGCCATGTGATCCCTGTGCTCTTGTAGAGCTTGATCATTCAATATAACCCATGGTTTAGTTATGGTCTTGGGTTTACAAGGCCCCATCGTGGTTCTGTTCTCTGTTCCCTGACCTATATCTTCTACTTTCTCCTCTTGTCGATCTTCCTCATGGGTCCCTTCGGTCTGCCTTCCGCCTTCTAAGTTTCAGTGGTTTTTGTCTTGGCCTCCAAGGACTGTGGAGGCTTGTTCTTATTCCATGCTCTTCCATTGTTTGAAACCACATTACTGCAGGAGGGAGTGTAGCTCCCTCCTCCATGTGCCTCCATGGTTACCTGTTACCCTGTGTCACTCTCTTTGTTGAACCCTAGAACGTCGGTTGCTTCCAATTTTTCCAGTTCCCCCAATGTCACAAACACAAAAGATTCATAAAGCCTAGGAATTAATATTATAAACACAAAGAATTGATAAATTCACATGATTATTAATATGATAAACCCAAGCGATCAATAAACTTTAGAGATTGTTAGTGTTATAAACCCAAATAATAAATAAAATAAATGGATAAACATTATAAACCTAACAAATTAAACCCTTAATATTGGGGTTTAATAAACTGAAGGGATTATTGTTATTATAAATCCAAGGGATTATTAATATTATAAATAAAAGGGATGAATAAACCCAACGCATTTTTAATTTTATAAACCCAAGTAATTAATATTATAGAAAAAATGATTAACGAACCCAAGGAATAAATAAACCTAACAAACTAATATTAAAAACCTAAACGATTAATAAACCATAGCAATTAATATTTTAAAGTCAAGGGATTAATAAACCCAAAATATAAAATGATAAACCAAAGGAATTATTAGTATTATAAACTCAAATAACAAATAACCCCAATGGTTTAGTATTATAAACCCAAGGGTTTAATATTATAAACCCAAGAGAAAAATATTATAAACCTAAGGGATCAATATTAAAAATGGAAAGGATTGATATTCTAACACCAATGGATTAATATTATAAATCCAAGTTGTTTAAACCCAATGATAAATATTATAAAATCGAAAAATAAATATCAATGACCATCCTTAACCATCATTGGTTTTCATATTGAGACAATCTTTGTTACAATGCGATGTTGGACCATGGTTGACCATGATTCACTACAGTTGATTATGGTTTTCATCTCAAGACAATCTTCATTATAACGCAATGTTCGACAACACTCATGATGATTGGTTTTGAAAATGAGAGAATATATGTCATATTAAATATTTTAAAACCCCTAAGCCCTAAATCCATGACATCAATATTATAAACATAAATAATGCTATAACACAAAACAATAATAATAAACATAAACCACAACCAATATAAGAACCACATTGTAAACCATTAAGACATCAATACATAAAATTAATATGAATACATTAATAATAATACACTATAAAGCATTAAAACATGATAAATCATCATTGTATTAATAATAACACATTTATATGAGTACAATATAAACAATAAATAAATTTTAAGCCATAAATACATTAATATCAATACATGAATGTATTAATAGTATAAATAACAAGAATATTGATATAAATAGCAAGAGCATGAAATCCCAACAATAATATTATAAACGTCAATAATATTTTCATTTATGAAAGACATGAACAAAGTGAAGGGACCCACACAAAAGACCAAAACAATTACAAATGAAAGAGAAAAAAATAAAATAGTAACATTGCCATTGGAGCAAAGGAACATAAATGCAAAAAACACATCTAAATTGCACACATTGGATTTAAAGAAGAACAACATAATAGGACATTTTAATACCAAAGATATGCAATTTTCTACATAACAACAACAACAAGAAAAAATATTCAATTTCACCAACATTGCAACCATAGAAAGAACATTGAGTCTTAACATATATTTTTTGTTTTCTTTACATCAAATAATTCCACTACAAAATTGAACTTGAAACACTCCATCAAAAGTCATCTATGGAATAGCCTCTTCCAAAACACAACCAGACCGATGAAAAAAGAAACACCAATTCAAATCAACAAGATAATGATCACGATACTTAACACTTTCCAACCAATTCCTTCTTTTTCTCCTCCCAGACTCCCTCTAGTGCACATGTAACAAGTATTTTACATGTGTTTTCATTTCATCTAGCACACAAAGATGCTCATCAATAAAAGTAGGATGGAACCCATGTTTTCTATCAAACTTGTTCCAAAGATACAAAAGAAAACTTATCGATGCAGCAATATTGCACATTGTTTTGGAATAATAGATGACATCATTATTGTCCATATCTGCATTTGAAAGACAAGAAAAACAAAAGAAATATCAGTAAAGACACATACAAAATAATAAGCATTCACATATCTAGATATATATACATAGAACATAACACCCCATTTTTATTTATGTTAAAAAAATTAATCTTATAACGTTACATGAAATAAAACAATCTATTGTTACATGAACCAAATGATATAAAAATTTCTACAAATATAAGCCTAATTTCACAATACAATAGAAAAAACTGTGGAAATAGAATAAAACCATGGCCAATATTCAAAAAATGAATATTGGCCACGATGATGACCAATGTTCAAAACCTTCATTTTTGCATTTCATGATGTAATATGAATCCACAATATTAATATCAATATGAACTAGTTATAAAATTGATTTTGAATGATTGGTTCATATAACTCATTGTTTATGTCTGAATAGTCTATTGCAAAGAAAAGAACAATAACCACTTGAAAAAATAAGTAAATTGAACAACATGATAAACTATGTAAACAACTTTCTCAAATATTACTATGAATATTATCAATGCATTAATATCATAAATATATTAAAATGATTATTATATTAAAAGTAAATCAAGAGGACAATAAAATCAATTCAAAAAACATATTATAAAAAAGGTCACAATGTTATTAGTTGTATGTCATAGGATATGGACTTCAATCGCTCCTCTTCTTTCTTCCTAATTGTAACATATGCACTATCTTTCATCTTGGCATAATGTTGGAAAGAGAAAGGTGGTGCAATGCGTACACCATCTATTGGTTTCACTCTTGATATGGCTGTGAAAGTAAGGCCTTGCTGCTCTTTATTCTTGATATCAACTGAAGCTCATTCTAAAGTCAATCCCTGTGACTTGTGGATTATAAGAGCCCATGCCATCTTCAAAGGAATTTTTTTTTTATTTCCTCTTATCATTGGTGTGATAGAGACAATGTTTGGATTACTTGCATCAAATGGAACACCAACATACTTATCAAAAACAACATTTGTGAACATTGGAAGTTGAGATGGTTTAGAGGTAGGCGTATAAAATATATCCTTAACATAACCAAGTACACCATTCACCAAGCCAGCTTCAACCCACAAATTACATGTCAACATAACATGCTGACGACTACAGAACAAAAATTCACAGTCCAATTGATCATCATCATCCCCAATTATTTGTGAATGCCTTGAATGATAAAAAATACAACGTGCAATTGAAGAACTTAATGATTTTAACATGTGCCTATTATGGAAGGAGACCAAATTATTTGTTGGAAACATGTGAAATTCTGCATTAAATAAATATCTTTCTCTAGGATGCAACCTCATATCAACCCCTAACATAAGAAACTCTCAATATTCAAGAATAGGATCTACATCGCTTATGTTATTGAGGACTCTACGAAAAAAATATTGTTTCGTATTATTCCCTTATTGGCAAAAGATTGTGTCAAGAGTGACAACAATTTTTAGTTTGTTCCACAAGAATTTATTTGTTGTATTACCTATATACAAAGGCTTATCTCTCACAGGAGGCAGTTAGCCAAGGTCGCCCGCAAGGATGATGGATCTACCACCAAAAAGATAATTCCCTTTCTCTGGAAATGCTTCTCATAATCAAGCATCTATTTGAATAAACAAACTTGATCCTAGAAAACTCATTTCATCAATCAATATATATCTAACATGTCTCAATTCTTCTTGGAATACTACAAGTGACTGCCCCTGTAGTGGCTGCATATCTTTAATTGGAATTTTTAGATCTGAGTGTATTGTTTTTCATGTATATTAAATGAAGTTATTCCTGTTGGGGAAAGAGGAAGAAAAGGGCTTCTTCCATTACTTGAAAAATTAGAAAGATCTTCAAAAGTACAATCAATAAGGAAAGACTTCTCAGTGTTCACAGTGCCCTGAACAATCTTAGGAAGAGCTTCACAAATCTGATATTCAGTAAAGTTCCTTAAAACAATTTCAAAAGGAAGTCGTTTTTTTTCCGACAATGAATCTGGAGATGCAAATGTTCTATTTGAAAGGTCAACAACATCACCCCTTGATTTTGCATTCCTTATAAAACTAATAGCTTCTTTCGCAACATCATCAGAAATAGTTGTACTTTTGCAGTCAAAGGATATATCAAAGTCCTTTCAAGCAAGAGTGTGAAGATCAGAAAAATTCACATCATTTGGTGGAACCAAGCGAGAGAAAATTTGTCATTCTTGAAAATCATCTTCAAGATTCATTTCCTGGTTAGAAAAATCACCATCTTCTTCATCTTCAATATTGTAGCCAATTAATGGATTTCAATCAACATGCCATGCTCGATATCGAAAATTCCTCCAATTTTCAATAATATTTCAAATGAAAGGCCAATTTATGTAGGAATGTCAAAAAATGGCTTGTACAAGAGAAATTATGTCCAGCAAAAGGTTTCAAATTCATTCGAAGCCTCACTAGGAATAGAATAAAACCGTGGCCAAACCTGAACAATAGCATGGACATCTCTAGGCTTCCATGGATCTTGTTTACACTTGCTATCAAATGTCCAAGATCTTTTTATTCTTATCAAAGATAGATGTTCAAGGAAAAAAGGTCTCTTCTAATAATGTTGAACAAAAGTATTCTTAGATGAACATCGCAAGCCATCCCTTGAGATTTTCCTAAAACCCCTTCTTCCAACATTTAAGGAAACAAATTTTTCACTACAAACAACGAGAGGTAGCTTAAGCCACATATGGCATGTTTCTTGTGCTCCAATGTCACGGTCAACAATAGTTTCTGTAAGAAACCTTATATATGCACATAAAGCATGATCCTAAGAGCCAATATAATTTGAAAATCTAGTTAACATATGATGATAAATTTCAGACCTTTTTTTTCTTAAGATGCCTACTTGGAAATATATTTCAAGAGAGCATAGCGAGAAAGCATTGGCTGGTAATCAACATTTGCATGCCACATTGTTAGAAGGTCAATATAATTTACATTAAGCCTGTCATCATTTCTTGTTGGCTCATATTTTTTTTCTTCCTTCATCATCTATGAAAAATCTTAATTCATCACAAAGATCCCATGGAGCATTGTACCGACATGTTAGAATAGTGCCTTTTTTGTGCAAACAAGAATCTATACTACATTTTGTGTGCCTTTGGACACGGTTTAACAATTCTTCATAATAATTATGAGGATTACAAGAGAAAATCTGACTAGTATACAATAGGCAAGGGTCATCATTGAGGCTTCATGGAACCATTATGTTGTGATGATGTATGTCATGTGGATTCCATGTAGTTACATATTTTTCAAAGAATCTCTTTGCAAGTTGTAAATCAAAACCATTTGACCAACCAAGTATTTCCATGTTAGGAGTGCCTTCCTACCACAAGAAACCATGGATATGTGTTGAACCTCTATGTTGCCACTCATAACTAAAGAAAATGAAGATATAGTTACTATAAATAATATAAATAGAATCATAATAAAAGTGGACAAAGTATAGAAAACAAATTCAACAACACAAACCTGTACGAGAAGTCTTTAGCTTTAAGATATTTTTGGATAACTTCCTCTCAAAAAATATTGAATCTATGGTGCATAAATGTGGCAACAATATGAGGGTACTAGATAACATTCTAAATTTTCATACGATGCTCATTTAAATAATGAGAATGTGAATGTATGGGCATGAGGTTATGAAACTCTTGCCACTTTGTGTCAGCTGCACTCAAAGTAAAATTAAAGACGGACATCGCAACTGAGTAATCATGTCAGTCAATTTAGCTCGACACTTAGTCCAGTATGCCCTTGTACCTCCTAAAGAAGAACCAAACCATATAAGGTTCTCAACCAACTTATTATATGGTAAATTAGATAGTTGGTGATGCAACTCTTCAATTGTTGTAGATGAGTTATCATGTAAATGTTTCTTTACAAAAAATGGAACAGTTTCTTGTCTCCGATGCCACATTATCATCTTCAATAGCTAATATCGAAAGTGAGTATGGATTCCAAATTGCTAATCATAGTACCTAAGAACATGCAATGCATACTAATGAATTTCGGCACTACAAATATGTGGTTGCAACCAATCAACATCACCAGTGGGCAACAATGTTTGGAATGCCATATCTAATAACCCCTCTATATTATATTCATTGACCGGAGAGATTCTAATACTGGGCCAATCAAAGTCTTGAACATGTGAAGAATCAACATTATCAAGAAATGATTTAATTTCTTCCACTTCTCTTCGTTCATTTGGTAGGCGAGCAACAAAAGAAGAAGGATGAGAAGGAAAACACTTAGAAGGCAACCCTTCATTATTAGTTTCCTTGATCTTAGATTCTTCAATATCACAATCAACAAATTTAAGATTGGAGGAGACATATTTTGATCTTTCGGGTAGATCATTCATTGAATCATAGTCAACTACAACATCTTGATAATATTGATCATGTTCGATTTTGAAAATTAATGCAGCCATCACTCGAGATATTTTGACATAACATTCATAATATTTAGACTGAGCGACATGCCTCCTCACAAATAGAAAGTCAATATCTTCAACATTATGGGGAAGACATTGTACAATTGTAGAAATATTTTGAGGAAAGCTAAGTGAATGACCGCTATACTTATATTGCCCACCTTGAGCATGTGTCACTTGCAAAATAAGATTCACACGTGCTATTAGCATTTCTTCAACTTGACTAAGAAATCTTAAAATATGAGGTTGCTCACCAGGATCCATGCTATTATATCAACAAAAACGATGGGCTCATCTTTCACTCTTATATCGTCTGCAAACAGGTTCTTCAGAATGTGTCAAAACATGGATTCTGGGATATGATTCTTCGCTAATGTGGCACATTTGGACAACTGACAAGCTATCCATCTTTGCTCGAAATATTTTATGCACTACATTCGTGTTTTCATCAAAATTAATATGATATCTATCTTCTAGACCATGTTAAGAATCATTTGGAAGAGTAAAATTTCTTCTAAAATGTACTTCATCTTCACGAACATGAGATTCCCTTTACAAATTTGAAGCATGTGGAATGCATCTATGACAGAGTATTTCCATATTTATGGTTTGAATTTCATGAACCTGAGAGGATGTAAAGGTCTCTTTGTCATAAAATATTTTAAAATTTAATTTCTAACTAATTATAAATGAAAAAATGAAGAAAGAATCAAATGCATTCAAAATTCACATTTGTTTCTTTATGTCGATGAGGGTTATGAGTTGGTTTCTCTTCACTTCTAACATCAGTGGATGGAATATTTTTGGAGTTAGTTTATATGCCTTTATTCAAATGATTTGTTTCATGTTTGAAAAAATAAAATATATTATAAAACTAAATGTACAACAAATAAAGATTCAAAAATGGAAAACAAATCAAATACATTGAACATCTACATTAGTTTTACAAATTGATGTTTTGGATTTCAATTCTCCAACCTAATGAGATGAAATCATGTTTTCTCCATAAAAGGTTATAAAATAAAATGTCCAACCAAGTGTAAATGAAAAATGACAAAAATGTCAAATACACTCAATATTTACATTTGATTAACAATGTGGATGAACACTATGAGATGGTTCCTCTTCACTTCTGTCAGGACAGGAGGTAACTCCTCAAATGAAAGTGTATTATTCATTTAGGTTGTTCATTTTTATATACAAGAGGGAGCGACTGTTCAGTTTCATCCCCTGATGACTCTCCATTTCCTTTATTATTTATTTACACTAATTATAGTTGTTCACCCAGTCCCTATGATTAGGTGTCAACATTCCCCCCCTTAATCTGAAGGGATGTTGTTGAGTCCAAGCATCGTTCTGAATCTTTCAATATTTTCTCTTCCAAGCACTTTGGTGAACATGTCTGTAATCTGCTCATTAGTGGAACAATGGCGAACATGGATTGTTTTGGCCTTAACATGATGTCGAATCAGATGAAATTTTGTATTGATGTGCTTCGTTCTATCATGGAACTTTGGGTTCTTGGCCAAATTTATTGCCGAGGTATTGTCAATCATGAGTGGAGTCGATTGTACTTGTTTGACCTACAAATCTTCCAGAATTTTCCTAAGCCACACAATTTCTTTTGTTGCCTCAGCTGCTACCACATATCCTACCTCTGTTGTGGAATCTACTGGAACTGATTATTTGCGTGATCTCCAGGAGACAGCTCCTGATTCAAGACTCATAACATAACCTGAAGTAGATACCCCAGTTTCTTTGTCTCCATCAAAGTTTGAATCAGAGTATCCAATCAAGTTGAAGTTGCCCACCTGTGTATACTTGATTCCAAAGTCTTGAGCTCCCTTCATGTACTTTAGAACTCTTTTTGCAGTAGACCAATGTCCCTCACAAGGCTTTTTCATAAACCTGGAGAGGATTCCAACTACAAGTTGTCTATACTTTGTTGCATCCTAAAATTCTTTTCCTTCAATGGATGTGAGCTTTGAGTTTTGTTCCATTGGAGTAGTCAGAGGATTGCATTCAATCATGCCAAACCTGTTTAACAGATCTCCAATGTACTTCTTTTGAGAAAGGAATATGGACTTCGGATGTTGAGTTACTTCAATATCAAGATAGTAATGAACATAGCCCAAATCAGTCATTTCAAAACCTTTCCTCAATTCCTTCTTTATGGATGCAATGTATCTCTCATTGTTCCCTGTCATCAAACGATCATCTACATATACCACAAGATATACAACTATTTTTCCAACCTTCGTGACAAACAAAGTTTCATCATCAGGATCACAATGTTTGAAATTGAGTTTCAGAAGATGCTCAGTTAGTTTTTCATACCAGGCTCACGGTGCTTATTTAAGGCCATACAAGGATTTTACAAGTTTGCATACTTTATGTTCATGTCCTTTAGCAAATCCTTCAGGTTGGGACATAAAAACATTCCCTTTTAGATCTCCATTCAAGAAAGCAAATTTTACATCCATTTGATGGACTTTCCAAGCATTCTGAGCTACTAGGGAAAAGCGTGTCTAGATGGTAGCCCATTTTGCTATGGGGGAAAAAGTCTCCTTATAATCGACCCCTTCCTTTTGTGCAAAACCTTTTACCACAAGCCTGGCTTTGTGCTTGTCAAGTGAGGCATCATCTTTATACTTGTTCTTGTAGACCCACTTGCATCCAATTGGTTTGGTTCCCAATGGAGGATCAACCAGCTTCCAAGTGCCACTATTTATCAAGGCATCATACTCCTTTTGCATTGCTTCTTTCCATTCATCATGAGAAGCAACTTCTTTGAAGGAAGATGGTTCAAAATCTATAGACAAATTCAATTCACAATCATAAGACACATTCATATCAATAGGTGAATCTGAGTCATCTACATCGCCTCCATTTTGCAGGGTTGAATTTCTAGTTCTTGTGTTTCCAACCTCATCAGGATGAACATTTTCAAGTATCTCTGTCAGCCACTTTGTGGGACCTTTCTGAGATGGTCCAGGTTGCTCTGTTGATTGAGTTGGGATTGAATCAATATTGTGTCTCCCAATTCTATCAATCACATCACCCAAAGTATCATCCGTTGTTGGAGTTTCATGTGGGGGAGAGAGTGCTTCAGAAGAAGATTCAACAGGTTGATCTAGTATAAGAATTCCCCCCTTCAAGATGTGGAATCTGATTATCAAATTCTTGAAATTATTTTTCATTTGCAAATCTATCCAAGCGATTAAGTTGTTGCTCAACAACATTGTCAGTTTTAGATGATTCAAGAAATATTTCATCTCTAGATACAACAAACTTTCTATTGACCTCATCATAGAGATGCTATGCTTTGGAGGTGTTTGAATACCCTAGGAAGATACACTTACAACTTCTTTCACCAAGTTTGTTTCTATGTACGTTTGGTTTCAAGGCATAACAGGTGGAACCAAAGAACCTGAGATGTTTTACCAAAGGAATGTGCCCATACCACATTTCATAAGGAGTCTTATTTCTAATAGAATTAAGTGGAAATCTATTCTTTACATATACGGCACATAGAACTACATCAGCCCAAAACATCAATTTTACATTTTTTAAAAATATCATGGAGCGCACCATATTTAAGATTTTCCTATTCATTATTTGAGCTACTCCGCTCTATTGGGGATTATAAGGCACAGTTGTTTGATGTTTGATCCCATGTTGGTGAAGATATTTTTCAAAATCATTTGAAGTGTATTCTTTTCCATTATTAGTGAGAATAAAGCCAATATGAGAATGTACATCTTTTTCAATCCATGTATGAAAGTTCTTGAATGTTTGAAAAGCATCAGATTTGTTCTTCAATAAATAAACCTAACACATTCCGGTGTAGTCATCAATAAATGCCATCATATATTTATTTCCATTTGCAGAAGGAACGGACATTGGACGACATAAATCTGAATGAATGAGTTCAAGTTTTCTATGTGCTCTGGAATGTGAATAATGAAAAGATTGTTTGCTATGCTTTCCTAGAATTCAAGCATCATATTGCTTAAGTTTACTAGGAATTGTAGGCAAACCAGTAACACCATTTTTCTTCAACAAGCGGATGCTGTCATAGTTCAAGTGTCCAAATCTAGCATGCCATAATAAACTTGATGGAAATGTACCTTCTTCATAATGAGAATTTTATGAGAAATTTTGTGCACGAGCAGAGGTACCCTGCAGCTTGAGAAGCCTTTCTTCTTTTATCCTCGTCATGACAAGTGAGTGGTCTCATGCTTTTCTCACCTCAATATTTCCATCAAACATATGAATGGGGTGTCCTTGTTGGGGGATGTGGAGCAAGGACAACAAGTTTCTCCTTAGTTGTGGGAGATATGGAACATTATGCAGAAGAAAGTTTGGAAGACTAGGAAATTTAAGCCTGATTGTGCCAAGCCCTAATGGCTTGAGTTTTGATTTGTCTGCAAAGTATACTTCTCCATTAACATTGTCAGTAAATTCTTTAAAAAAACCTCTTCTAAAATTCATGTGATAAGTTGCTCCTGAATCAAGCAACCAATCTTTTTTCCAAGAAGCAAGTGAAGCATTAAATAAGTCTTCATTTACTCCAATATTACAGTGTGCCACAACATAGTGAGCGGATTCAGGTGCTTTGCCTTTCTCTTTGTCATTAGTTTTACCTATGGGTTGATTTCTTTCCTTCTCAATTCTATCCCAAGGAAAATTTCATGTGGATGCATCATGTGATCCATCTCCTTTGTAGCATACGCAGTGCAAATCTGACTTTTCTCCTTGAGAGTGTCTGCCCCTCTACCTCTAAAATTTCTTCCTCTTCCTCTTCAACCACCTCTTCCTCTGGAAGAATCTTGAGCAAGATTCTTCTCTCTTTGTGCAAGACACATAGCCTCTTCAGAAGACTAAGGAGTTGTCTTCTTCCCAAAAACTTTTTCTCTTTCAACAATTTTTTTTACAAGGGAGTCAAAGGTAATATCTTTGAGGTTTCCATTTGCTTGCAATGACTCAAGATAATTTGAGTAAGTGGGATAAAGTGCCTTGAGAAAAGCTATCAATGTAATGTCTAGATCAACATTAGTGACTTTGATATCATGCATAATAGATTTTACTTCTGATGTAAGAGCAAGAGGATCGTCATTTTGTAATTCAAGGGTGAACAATTTAATCATGAGTTGAACAACTTCAAGTGCAGAGTGTAAGTCATAGAGTTCCTTCAGTTTTTGTAAGGCTTTGAAAGCATTTGAAAATGGAAAAATATGGTGACTCACCTTTTAATTTACTGATGT
Organism: Pinus tabuliformis; assembly: GCA_031772625.1. NCBI lineage: Eukaryota > Viridiplantae > Streptophyta > Pinopsida > Pinales > Pinaceae > Pinus > Pinus tabuliformis. Next base: position 683,229,055 of record CM062819.1, read on the forward strand.
TGCAATCAATGCATAAGCCTTGCTATTTTTGTTTTCCAAAATGGTGAATTCCTTGTCTCAGGTAGGTTGTTCTGGCTCTTTGTCTCCATTTCCAACACACATCCTTGTAACAACCCTTGTGAAAAATCCATGTAAAAATATATAAATACCATGAATGATGGGACATGTATTCCAAGTTGAATGGTTGGCAGGACATCCTAGTGTGCGTTCATTTGATTGTTTATGGCTAAGGAAATTGGCAAAGGCAATGGCTAAGGCATTAAAGAGGCAAAGAGGTATTTTGGCACATTTATTTATGAAAATAATGGAAATTAGGAGAAAAGGAAGGTAAAAGGTCAGAGGTTGCATGCGAGGAGGAAAATGAAGGAAAATAATGAAAATTAGGAGAAAAGGGAGGTGAAAGGTCATAAGTTGCATGTGAGGAGGAAAATGAAGAAAATAGAGGCCTCATTAATAAAAAGGCTTATGAGGATCAGTGGGAAAGACTTGGTCAGTTTAGCTTTGGAGCTCTCTCATTATTCTCTCTCTCTCTCATACTCTTGGACACTTAGAGTTTTCTTGGAGAACTTTGGCATTGGAGCAAGAAAAGAAAAGAAGGCAAGAGGAAGCAAGGATCAAGTAGGGAAATGTAGGATCAAGTGGCTACAACAGGCTTCATTGCAGGTATCAACTTGCATGTGTATTTTCCTTGCTAGATTTGGCATGCATGGGATTGCATGTGTTTGTTTCCTACCATGGCATGGGTTTTTCCAGGTGTGATAGTATTTTCAGCCTAGCCTTGCCATTTCCTGATAGCTTTGATGAGATGGGTTCTCTCATGCATTTTGTGGGGGATGGCCAAATTGGATTCAAAGCTAAGTGGGGTGGATCTCTGAATTGACAAACAAATGGTGGTAGTGGTCCCTGAACCAAACTAAGGATGCACAAATCCATTGGCCTAGTAACCCCTGAACTGGACTGTGGGTTGTGGTAAAGCTAGATTGTGTGCCTCTGTGGGCCTAGTAATCCTTGCCGGTGAATGGCGGGATATACAGTAAAGCCAAGAGGTGGATTTTCTCTCCGTTGGGCCTAGTGATTCCGAGATGGAATGAATGGTAAAGCCTGGAGATATGTCTCGGTGTAGGGCCTAGTGATCCTTGGATAAAACTCCAGATGCACGATAAATCCTGAGAGACTAGGAGGCACTAAAATTCCTCACAGTGTAGATGGATAACTCTGGTGGCATCCACATTGATTAGTGTTTTTTGATGTGTTTTATGATTCCCACATTCATGATTGGAATATGGCATGGGGGTGATTGGTTGAAGAGAGACTTGGATTAGCCAATATATGGTCGGGTGGAACATGGTAGTCCCATCACCAGTTGGTTCATTGCATTATTAATGAAAAGAATTCATTCCCTTGATTTCCATGTGAAAATGTAATGATGTATATATGGATTTTGATGTCTGATATTTTTATTGTATTTATGTTCCTATTATGTTGTTTATATGCACATTTACCTCGGAGGGTGTTACAAGTGGTATCAGAGCATGGTTCAAACACTTGGATTAGATGGGATCTATCATAGGTAAAATGAAGAACAAAGGTTAAATTTTAGACCCTTCTATCATATCTGTTATAAATTTTATTCTGTGGAATATTAGAAGTCTAAAATTTTTCCATACTGAAGGTAAATCCGACTGATAATGTGGTAAAAATTTCAGATATTGGTTCACAATACTTAAGGAATTATGACCTAAGGAAGATGACCTTCCTGAATGCACCTTTAAATAGCTCACTTAGGAATTGCTGCAATAACTTTTCTTTTGTAGGCTTTTAGAAGCTAAAAAATCGTCCACATTGAGGGGAAATACCAATGATTATGTGGTAGAAATTTCAAAGATTTTGTCGCAATATTTTAGGAGATATGAGCAGAGGGAGTCGAGCCTTCTGAATGCTCCTAAAATCAGGTCGCAAACATGTCACACTGAAATTTTTGTTATAACTTTTATTCCGGGCACTCTCAGGAGCTGAATTTTTTTCTGAAATGAGAGGAAATCCCACTTATATTGTGATAATAATTTCAAACATTTAATCGCTATATTTTAGGAGATATGACCAGTGGAATTCGAGCTTTTTGGATACTCTTAGAATTGTGCACCAAATAGGATTGTGTTGGTATTTTTGTTATAACCTTTCATCTATGAAATATCAAAAGCTGAAACTCAAACCATAGTGAGGGATAATACCACTGATCATATGGTTCATTTTCCATAAATTTTCCTACTACAATATAGGATATATGCATTGAATCATTTGCTATATTAGTTTGCATGCAAAGTGTTTGATGAAATGCTTAAATGGTTCAATGATTAATTGCATACAAACTGTTTGATAAAATGGCCCAATAAGTATGTTGTTTGTGGTTGGAGATAGTATTGATGAGTAATAGTATTTCTGTAGTTGATATAAGCTTACTTGTATGCAAATAGCTTCTCTATATTAGTTTGCATGTAAAGTGTTTGAATAAATTCTTACATGCAAATGTAATAGTATAGTAGTTGTTTGTGGAAAACGTAAAAGTATGGTAATTGTTTGAAGAAAATGTTTTTTTTTCTTAGATAGGATAGTGTTTTAGTATGATAATATGGATATAGCTGATCTATGCCTATTTTCATGCAGATAATTTGAAGAGTTTCATGTAAGGAATTTGAAAGGTTGCATGAAAGGAATTTGAAAAGTTGCATGTAAGGAAATGGAAAAGTGGCATGTTTTTAGTTATTATGTTACAAGTGGAATAAGTGCAATATTTTTTACTTAGTCTCATACAAATGTATGAGAAATAAAAATCAATTTCTTTTCAAGTGTGGTTAAATTTAGTAGAGATTTAGAGATCCAATTTCCATAATTGGACATTGGAGATCGAACCATTATAGTAGCTTCCTCCTTCTACCTTAGAGTGGACCATGGATAGTAAGGGGGTATTCTTATAGGTTGTTAGTATTGGTGATTGTTGATTTCAAATTAATAGACACGATGTCTTCAGTTTTGGAAAATTCAACTGATTGTGTATGGATTATATGTCGCTTACATGTTGAATTCATGATACCTACTTACATCCTTGTATGTTAGGTTACATTTTTGAATATTTTGATTACATGCATTAGTCTTGTAGGTTTATTAAAAGAACTGATCGATTATGTTTGACTACATGTGGTTATGTGTATTGGTAGTTGGTTGGAAGTGCTTATGCATACTATTGGTTTCATGTGGCAAAGCTTACAATGGAGTAACAGTTGTTGTCATGCGTGAGGTCATGGCCTGTGTAGTTGATATGGTCATTCATTGATGACTGGACTCTAGCTAGAATGAAGCGTATATGGTTTTGTCCTCATTTTTTATGTGTGTATATGTAGTTGTTATGCATGTATGGCTATGGCTATGATTATGCATGTATAATAGGTCAAACATGCCCTGTGAAGTCATTGTATGCAATTTAGGTCATAATGATGCTATTGGTTGTATGATGTTAATATGTTGGCTAAGATAGAGCAGGAGATGCAGATCATTATAATGAGGTTGTAGAATTGGAATTTGGGATAAGTGAAAATCGTCATATAGGTATTGTATATTTGGCATGCAAATATGTAGATTAAGGATTGTTATATGCATTAGGTTTACGTACATGTCTATTGATGTTATGGTTACATTCATGATAGATTTTAGTTGACTAGTGTAGCTATATGCACATGTGTCAGATAGTCAAGAATGATAGTAACCTGTAGTTGTATGCATTGCTATTGTTGTGTTATATGTCGTTGATGAGCATGATAGACTAACTTGTTGTTTTTATATGTTACTAACTTGATGATTAGGGTAATTTCATTGAGATATTGATGTTATAATTTGGATTGGTCTATGCATGGTGGTTATGTTCATTGGCTTGAAGGTATTGATGTTATATATATTGTGTTAACCTGGTTTGACCTATGCAGACGATTATGGTTGCGATATTCAGGTATGAACTAACATATTTGTGAGATGGTGTCATACTAATCTATATTGACTTTGAATATGTGTATGAGTTTATGATGTGAACATGTTAGTTAGATATTGTTATGGATATCATGATATTATGGGTGATTGAGCTGATGTGTTGTAAAGTTATATCGTGATAACTAGATCGATTGTGTAGACAAGATCACCTCCCCTTAGATAAATTAGGGTATCAATTGCTTATGTCATATATTTGGTGCTTGATTGTTGATTATGTCATCTAGTTAATTGTTATGAAACCAACTCACAAAAAGATAGAAAAGATAGATCAACGCCTTAGAATTCAGCCTCTTCGAGGGGGAAACTTCCTTTACATTACACAAATGAACAATTCTTGGATGATTCCAAATGAAAAAGCCTCCTTTCTATATATAGGAGTCTAAGGGGTCACAATATAACCAAGCCAACCTAACAATAATAATATAAAGGCACAAAAATAGCAATAGTGGGATTCTATGGGGCACAATAATAACAATAAGGGATACAATGACAATAGTAATGGGCGAATCACTAGTATTATAGGGACCTTTAATGCCCCTATCCTTCCAAAAAGTTTTTTCCGCAATGCTTGAGTAGTTCTGGATGCTTCTGTATAAAATTCTCATCCTCCCATGTGGAATCTTTGATGGGTAAGTTCTTCCACTTGATGAGATACTCTGAAATTGATCGATTTTGTAGCTGTCGAGTTCTTGTTTCTTTGACTGCTTCAAGTTCCAATATGATTTTTTGTTCCTCATCAGGCTCTAGCAATATTGTTTGAACTAGAATCTTGTCACCTATTATCTTCTTTAAGCATGAAACATGGAAAACTGGGTGCACTCGAGAAGCTGCAAGAAGCTCCAATTTGTATGCCATAGTACCTACCTTTTGCGACACCTTGTACAGACCATAATACTTTGGTGATAGTTTATTATCCTTCTTAGCTTACTTAAGGGATATTTTTTTATATGGTTGTAGCCATAGGAATACCCAATCACCTACATCAAAACTTCTTTCGCTGTGATGTTGATTTGCCTACTGTTTCATTCTATTCTACGCCAAGGTGAGGTTATCCTTTACGAGTTGGAGAACTTGTTGTTGATGCTCAATTTGATCTTCCACTACTTGAACCTTAGAATTTTATCTTAAATATGATGTGATGGATGGTAGATGATATCCATAAAGTGCCATAAATGGGGTCATTTTTGTTGCAATATGGAAGGAAGTGTTATACCACCATTTAGCGAGAGGCAACCATTTGATCCATTGTCTTTGTTTATCGATACAAAGCAACGAGTATATCCTTCCAAACATTTGTTTACTATCTCAGTTTTCCCATCAGATTGAAGATGATAAGATGAGATATGATCTAACTGACTACCAAGAAAACAAAATTATTTTGTCCAAAAATTTCCAGTGAAAATGGGATCTCTGTCGCTTACAATAATCTTTGGGTTTCCATGTAGCTTTTGAATTGTTTCCATAAATGCAGTAGAAACTGTAATCACTTTAAATGGATGAGATAATGCACAAAAGTGTGCATACTTGGTAAGTCTATCAACTACCACCATGATAACACTCTTTCCTTCAGACTTGGGTAAACCTGTGATAAAATCCATTAAAACTTCCTCCCAACATTGGCTTGGAATCGATAAAGGTTGTAATAGTCCTAGGGTCTTAATTGTTTCAACTTTATTTTGTTGGCAAACCAAACATTCCGCCGCAAACTTTTGAATATCCAATTTAAGGCCATCCCCAAAAAAAACCTTCTTAAACCTGTGGTAGGTTTTTAGAAATCCTGAGCGCCCTCCTAAGGGAGAGGTATGCAATTCCCTAAGAATATTTCGTTTGAGTTTGGAATTCTTACATAGGTATAACTGATCCTTGTACCATAACGAATCATTTTTCCAGCTAAATGTACCAGATGTACTGGGATTTTGTTGTATCTTTTGAGGAGTGGCCACACTTCCTCATCATTCTTCCATCAATCCCTTGCTTCTTTTATCCAATTTGGTTGGATAATGGAAATGGCACAAAGAAATGCTTCCACATCCTCATCCTTTCTTAAGAGTGCATCTGCCACATCATTTTTCTTCCCTTTTTTGTAATTTCAAAGTCATAGCCCAACATCTTTGTGACCCATTTTTGTTTTTCTTCTGAAGATAATCTTTGTTCTAAAAAGTATTTAAGACTATCATGATCTGTTTTTACCTTCAAGTGTCTTCCCATTAGGTAGGGTCGCCATTTCTTAAGTGCATGTAGTATTTCCAGCATTTCCTTCTCATATATAGCTTTGTGTAAATACTTTCCTTTGATTGGATGACTTTCAAAAGAAATGGGTCTTTCTTCTTGCATTAAAACAACACCAATTCCATTTCCTGAGGCATCACATTCCACAATAAAGGTTTTTGTGAAGTTCAGTGTAGCTAAGACTGGTGTTTGGCACATTGCCTCTTTTAGATGTTCAAAGGCCTTTGTTGCTTATGGAGTCCATGAGAATGCATGTTTCTGCAATAATGTTGTTAGAGGTGTTGCTATTCTCCCATAATTCTTAACAAACTTGCGATAATACCCTGTAAACCCGAGAAATCCTCGTAGATGCTTTATGGATGTGGGGATTTTATATTCCTTAATGGTTTTAATTTTTCTAGGGTCTACCTTAACACCTTCATGAGATACAATATGACCCAGATATTCCACCTCTTGTACTCCAAAGGAACATTTGGAGATTTTTGCATATAATTGTTTCTCCTCCAATAGTTTGAGCACCATGTCAACATGTTGGACATGATCCTTCCAATACTTAATGTAGATTAGTATACCATTAAAAAATAATAACATAGATTTTCTAAGGAAGGATTCGAAAATGGGATTCACCAAACCTTGAAATGTAGAAGGTGCATTAGTAAGGCCAAAAGGCATGACCAAAAATTCATATTGACCCTCATGAGTTCTAGATGTTGTTTTTGGAATGTCTTCAGTCTTCATTCTGATTTGATGATATCCTAAATGAAGATCCAACTTGGTGAAGTAAATCGTTCCATGCAATTCATCCAATAATTCATCAATGATAGGAATGGGAAATTTATCTTTAATAGTGAGCTTGTTGAGCTCCCTATAATCTGGACATGTGCACCATCATCCATCCTTCTTGTGAACCAATACTACTGGAGGAGAGAAAGAACTTTGGCTAGGTTGAATTAACCGGCCTCTAGCATTTATGCAGCCATACATTCAATTTCACTCTTTTGGACATAAGGATATCTGTAAGGCTTGATGTTTGGAGGAACACTTCCTGGAATCAAATTGATAGCATGATCATAATCATGAATAGGTGGAAGCCCTTTGAGAGTCTCAAATACCTTGGAATGATTTTGCAAGACTGTTTGGAGATCTATAGAAATGGATGATTTCGATGTGGGAACCTCTAGTGAACATAATTGTGCAATTATGCCTCATTGTTATTTCTTTAGAAGATTTGTCATTCCATTAGAGTTGATTATCTTTCCTGGTTTCCCTGCGATACCCCTTAATTCAACTTCCTTTCCTTCTACAGAGAATTTCATGAAAAGTTCTTGAAAATTAAAAGCTATTGTACCCAAGGATTGTAGCCATTGGACTCCTAGTACAACATCATCACCACCCATTGGAATGGAAAGCATTGGGCTATTCAATACATATTCTCCCATGGATAGATTGATATTATGGCACTTTCCTAAGCAATTTATGGTTCCTCCACTTGAAGCCATCACTTGACACTCTGGTGCTGGATATAGGAAGCAATTCAATTCCTTGGCTATCTTACAATGAATAAAATTATGGGTACTTCCCGAATCAATCAACACTATTACCTTTTTCTTCTTTATATGCCCTTCTATATCGATAGTTTGAGGAGTGGTAATTCCAGCCAATGCATTACAAGATATGGTCGTATTCATTTCTTCTTTTACTAGGGTTTTTTCCTAGCATATATCCTCTTCCTTTGACGTTTCTTGTTCCTTTTCTTCCTCCTCTTCACAAACTATGTACAATAATTTCTTCTCGACACACTTATGACCTTTAGTGTATTTTCTATCAAAAATATAACAAAGCACTTTTGCTCTTTTTTCTTCCAATTCTTGTGGTGTCAACCTTGTAGGTTGTGGATGGCTAGGGGCAGCAACACTTCCATCTTTATGATTATGAGTGGTAGGCTCCCTTGTTGCCATAATTTTGCTTTCCATTTTTCTTGCTAACCTAAATGCCTTCTCTAATGAATCTGGTTCCCAAAGGTGAACCTAAAGTTCGATGTTATCTTTTAAAGTCCCTATGAACAAATCAATCATATGCTCCTCTATAATATCTTTTACCCTTATATTCAATTTTTGGAAGTCGTCAATGTGCTCCATCATTGAACCCTTTTGTTTGAGATTTATCAATTGGCTAAAAAAAGTGTTGCTTTTTGTATCCTCATAATGTGTTATCATTTCATTTGTAAAAATAGCCTAGGTGACAATTTGTTTACGAGAGCAAAGCCATTGATACCATACAAACTTATTTGGTTCCAAATATAAAGTTGTAATGTGTACCTTTTGTTGTTTTGCACATTATGGAGATCGAAAAATTGGTCTATCTGTAGTATCCATGTTCCAGGATCCTTGCCATCAAATTTTCTCATATCGACCTTTGGAACATGGTGGCTCTTTGATCCAACGTTAGAGTCTTTGAAATCATGATTAACATTTATTTTTTTCTCATCATGAGTTTCCTTTACTACCCTTTCGCTATTAGTAAGCATTTCTTGCTTTGTCAAATCTGTCTTCAAATCTTTCATGCTTGTCTTCAAATATGTTTTCAAATTGTCCATCTTAGCTTCCATGTAGTCCATCTTGGCTTCCATGCCATCCATCTTAGCTTCCATGTCATTCACCTTAGCTTCTATGCCTTTCTTTAAACCAGCCATCTTAGCTTTTGTGCCATACATCTTAGATTCTACGTCTTTCTTTAAACCATCCATCTTAGATTCTTTTACTTTTTATGCGAGTGACATTTGTTGCACTTAGTATTGTAATTTTGATATATCATGTTGCATTTCTTCCTCTTCTTCATGAGTCATGCTAGAGCTATCAGGTTGCTTACTAGGTGTTTCCATTTTCTTTCTTCGGGGCATCAATTACCGATAATAATGCTTCACTATGCCCTTTGAATTCCTTCAAACTAATTTTTCAAACCAAACTTATGCAAAAATTAAAAAAAAAACTACACACCTTCTTTTTTTCTCTTTGTAGGAACTTGATATTGAATCTGATGAATTTCTGTAATTTTGGATCTCTAAGGTCTGAAATTTCTTCTTGCGATAACCCTATGAGTAATATTTCTAACTTCGCAAGTCTAATCAAGATTGGATTCTCCAATGAAGAGTTATGCCAAATATCCCATGATGACCTGATTATAGACTTTTTTAGTAGAGCAAACTTGTACGACGTGCCATGGGTCACGTGTTTCAACCTTAGGTTCTAAGAATGGTACCCAAAAATCTACAATCCATCCTATTTCTATAACTTCTTACGAAAATTAAATCTGATACTTAGAGAGAAAGTTATGACGATTTTCCCAAGGTGACCTATTTGGAATGTAATTCGAGGTCTACAAAACCACTAACTTTCTCAGATTATATCTCCTAAAATATAGCAAGACAGGATCTATAATTCGGAGCTAAGGTTCAAACCAATTTCTTCTCAAACAGGTTTTTTTTAGCTTCTGAAACTTTGTAGAGAATGTTTTATAGCGAACATTCCACGATGACCTGTTTTAGATGAAATTCTAGAGCTTGAAAAAACCCTAACTTCCTCAGATCATATCTCCGAAAATATTGTGAGACAAGATATGAAATTTAGGCCCAAGGTTCAGCAAGATTTCGTTTCAAATGGGTTTTTGTTTTTGCTTCTAAAACGCTACAAAAACAAATTATAGCGAAAATTCCACAATGACCTGTTTGGAGCAATGAAACCCTAGAATCCAAAGCTCTAATACCAAATGTTATGAAACCAGCTCACAAAAATATAGAAAAGATAGATCAACGCCTTAGAATTCAGCCTCTTCAAGGGGGAAACCTCCTTTACATTACACAAATGAACAATTCTTGGATGATCCCAAATAAAAAAAACCTCCTTTCTATATATAGGAGTCTAAGGGGTCACAATATAACCAAGCTGACCTAAAAATAATAATATAAAGGCACAAAAATAACAATAGTGGGATTCTATGGGGCACAATAATAATAATAAGGGATACAATGAAAATAGTAATGGGGGAATCACTAGTATTATAGGGACCTAACATTAATTTAGTTAAAATGGTATGTTTGCAAATGGTTGAATGATTTATGAATTTATTAATATGAGTAGGTGTTCAAATGAATTTTTTTTAAGATGATTGTACTAAAATATATGTATTGAGAGAGTTGATATGTACTTGAGTATAGTAGGTGACATTTGTAGTATTATGACTGATGAAAATGAGCTGACTATGGATTATGACATGATTGCTAGCCTTGAGAACAGTTGATTTCAAATTAATAGATATGATTGTCTTGATATTCGGAACATGTGGTTGATATGTGTGAGGATGATGCAAGGAGTTGCATGGTAAGAAAGGTTGCCATGAAATCTTGAAGAAGGCCTGGGTTGAGCTTTCCTTGGGAACCATGGGGATTGAGTCATGGTGTTTGATGTTAGTCTTGTGTTTTTGGTCCTTTGAGGTTGATTTATGATTTCGTTTATGTCTGGTGCAAGCCCTTACCACTTTGTTGTAGTGTCATATCATTATGGGTGGTCTTCTTCTTGGTTTTTTCTTGTCTTGGGAATTGGTTGGGAAAGAGGAAAGTTGATGGATCTCAGGGAGATCTGTGTGTTACCTAAAAGGTAATGTAAGATTTAAATGAATCTCAGTGCATGAGTAAGCGCAAAAAAAGGTAAGGCTATGACAGTCGGTTGGAATGACTATGTCCATTGTGGTAAATGGATAGTAGCAGTATAGTCATGATAAAGGTAACAGAAAAGGTAGAGTAAATGGATCAAAGGAGTCATATGATTTGACTATGTTGGGAACTATTTCTCTCAATTCCTGTGCATAAATAAGGAATTTCTCTTAACATAGGCCTTATGTTATCTGGTAATTATTTTTTGATCATGATTATGTTGAAGTTTATATATTAATACATGTATGAATGTATGTCGTTGTCTGACAAGATCATGATTGTTTTATGCTAATGTTTATATATGTATGTATGTATCCATGTATCTATGTTACTATCTGACAGGGTTGTCAGGGATCATTCTTATGGAGGAATGATTGCTTATGCAGGAGAACGACATGAAGAGGCTCCTGATCTTACGAGGAATCAATTGGGAAGAGTAGTCACAACAAATATACGAGGTCAGTATCATGTGGATATGAATTGATATTTTATACTTCTGTTATGCCTATGTTTATGTTATGACAGGTAATGTTAAAGGATACAACAGCCAAGTGAAAGCAGTGTGGTTTGCGACATGCTAGGGACAAGCATGGGTATGACACCGAAAGCAAGGTTTCTTGGTGTTAAGGGACAAATTCCCCTAGGGTCTTTGGGTTGAAACCCTAGCAAATCAGAGGTTGTCTATATAGAGAAACACACATTCCATACAGCCATAATGCTAAGATAAGAAAACTATACGATAAGGGGCGTACCTGAGGGTCCTACATCCGAGAAGAGCCTTCCAGGGTCCAATCCCTCTTGGAGTTCCTTTTACTCCTTCAACCTGCAAAACAATCAATTCAAGAAAGTACAGCTATATATGGACTAAACATCATAAAGAAATCATCTTCATAGTATATTGAAAGGTAGTTATTTATGCAATTAAACAACCATTCACATATGAATCATAACATGGATATCATAAACATGAAGAAGATTTATATCAGGAACAAAGACAAGTGTTTCTTTTATTATAGACAAATAAAGTACAAAAAGGAATAATTTCACCTGATTCGTCCTTTCGCAGGCTCCAAGCGGAACCGTCCTCCGGATTCGTCCAGTCTCAAGCCTTTAACAAACTCCTTCCATGACTTACTCCATGATATCTCAAATGGTAGATAGATATCATCATACAAGGAAACAAGGGTTACCTGTAAATGGGGGAAGTGCAGGAGGCACTAGGATCTTCAGACCTAGTCAGGGAAATCTCAGCATAATAACCTTTCTCTCTCTTCTCTCCTCCCTTAGGCCTTCCCATTGAAGCCTTTTTATACTTCTCCCAAAGTAGTTTTCTAGTTGGGAATTCTTTGGGAGCAGTTGGGCCACAGGCACTAACATGTGATCAGCAGGTAAAACCCACGATCATTGCCCGAAATTAAGGAGATTTATTTTTTTTAATTGTTTTAAGACATATACGCGGGTTGGGTATACACAGACCCACGTATACACATGTTTATCTTAGGGCAATGTCGCGTATAGGGAATAAAACACTAATTTTTAAATTTTGGACCAGGTCTGGAAGGAGGGGTTGCCCTGGGCCATGAGTGCAGCATCACAAACCTCAAGAGTGAGATTTGGAGCTATAACACATGGTAAGGACAGTATGGTTTTGGATGTGTGGTACTACTATTGTGCATATACTGTAGATGTTGTACATGTTTCATATATGATGTGTGCACATGTGGTGTTGTGTATATATAGTGTGTGTACATGTTGTTTATGCAATGTTATATACAAGATGGTAAAAATAGGGTTGTGTGAATATTGCATATGGGGTGTTGTATACATATTGTACTGTCTTCATGATGTATATGCGGCGTGTGTGCATATGGTGCTCTGTGCATGTTGGATATGCAGTGTTGTGTACAGATGATGCTATGTACATGTTGGATATGCAGTGTTATGTACATGTGGTGTTGTGTGCATGTTGTACATATGGTGTTGTATGCATGATTGTACAAGTGGTGTTGTGAGCATGTGGTGTCGTGTACACGTTGTACAAAAGGTGTTATAAGCATGCGGTGTTGTGTACATGTCATGCATGTGATGATATGTACATATGGTGTGGCGTACACATCATGCGTGTGGTACTATGTACACATTGTATAGTAGTGTAATGTACATGTGGCATTGTGTACACATTGTACAGGTGGCACCATGTACATGTGATGTTGTGAACATGTTGTGCATGTGGTATAGTGTATAGGTGGTACTATGTACATGCTGTACATATGGTACTGGTGTACGTGTGGTATTGTGTGTATGCCTTTGATGTTGTGTTATGGGCATGCTATATTATGTATATGCACCATGTAGTCATGGTATTGTGGTGTGTGTACTCGTTGTGTAGTACTCTGTGTAGGTACATGAATTGGGTGGTATTTCACATTGGGTATAGATGGATGCATTGTATTGTATACACTGGGTGTAGGCATATGTGTTGTATGTCAAGTGTAGATCCATGTATTGCTTGGTGTGGTATGTCGTGTGGTTGTATGTGTGTGATGCACACTATGTGTCTATGCACATGGTTGAGGATAAGGCACTGGGTGTTTGTTGAGTGTAGCAACTGATCCAGAGTGTGTATGGAACAAAGACAAAGGTAGAAGCTAAGGATTGAGGAGGGATAAGTATCATCATTTTATTTCCGTTTTATTATGCATGTGCTTTCTGATTATGGTATATGATGATTATATGAGATCTATGATTCTGGTTTATGATGGGTACATGTGATTTATGATTTTGTTGGTTATGTTTTGAGCTAACGTAATGTGATATTTTTATACATATTTATTTGGTCAAATATGCTAGTTTGACTTGTTGTGACAAGAAGTGAACAGGATTGCAAATGTACCTTCTTGAAGAGCTACCAATGAGGTATGATGTGAATTTATTAAATTTATTTTAAATATAATGGAAGTTATGTGCTTGGTATAGGAATGCATGAAATGCTCATTTGGGTGGTCGAAGTTGACTACAATAATTAGTAGCAGCAGCAAAGAAATTGAAACATGTAACAGTATGATGGTAAAGCACTTTAGGAGCAGGGCCATTGTGGGACACTAGTACCCAATAGTGTCCATTCATTTCCATGAGAATTCTATGATCGGTATGATGGTTTTGAGGTAGGTATATGCCTTGGTCTTTGAATCTTCTAATGTGAGGAAGCCTTTCCAAGGGATGGACTACCCAGGATGGGGGTGCTAGCAAAACTTGGAATGTGAGTGAATGCATGGAAGGGGTGTCGAGATTCCCGAGGGACTGTGTATCAGAAAAGGAAAGGTCATGAATGGATTTTTTTTGGTCATTAGCATTGCCAGATGGAATCAAATGCACATTAGGAGTGTGCCCTAGAGCAATGAGTCGATAATTGTTCGCTGAGAGGACAAGTGGCATGAGATTATAGCACTAGACATTGGATGCAGATTTGACTTTGCAGTGGATTATGGACTTCCTAGGTAGGAGGTGAATCTTGGTATTACTTTGAGGGTGGAGGTGTGAGCCTCTGGATTCCCTTGTTGATTGATATAGGCATCATATCCTTTATTTTCTGGTTGAGAAAATGTGTATATATGTATATGTGTATATCATTGGAAATACTCTAATGAGCTGTGTTATAAAGCTCTAATGTGCGGTATGGTTTTTATATGGTCATGTTGTCATGATGTTTTCTCTTTTGAGCGAGTCATTCATTGTAAATACTACAACAAGTTGTGTTATAAAGCTCCATGGGCAGTATGTTTTGTTTTCAATAGTCATATTGGTTATAGGTGTCACTGAACACCGAGGACGGTGTTCCCCCAAGGGGGAGGGTTCTGTAACATCCCTAGTGAATATTCCATGTAAAAATATATAAATACCTTGGATTTTGGGACACATATTCGAAGCTGAATGGTGGGCAAGACATCCTAGTGTGTGTTCATTTGGTTGTTTATAGCTAAGGAAATTGGCAAAGGCAATGGCTAAGGCATTAAAGAGGTAAAGAGGTATTTTGGCACATTTATTTATGAAAATAATGGAAATTAAGAGAAAAGGAAGGTAAAAGGTCACAGGTTGCCTATGAGGAGGAAAATGAAGGAAAATAATGGAAATTAGGAGAAAAAGGAGGTGAAAGGTCATAGGTTGCATGTGAGGAGGAAAATTAAGGAAACTAATGTAAAATGAAGAAAATAGAGGCCTCATTAATAAAAAGGCTTATCAGGATCAGTGGGAAATACTTGGTTAGTTTAGCTTTGGAGCTCCCTCATTATTCTCTCTCTCTCTCTCTCTCATACTCTTGGACACTTAGATTTTTCTTGGACAACTTTGGCATTGGAGCAAGAAAAGTAAAGAAGGCAAGAGGAAGCAAGGATCAAGTAGGGAAACATAGGATCAAGCGGCTACAATAGGCTTCATTGCAGGTATCAACTTGCATATGTATTTTCCTTGCTAGAATTGGCATGCATGGGATTGCATGTGTATTTTCCTTGCTAGATTTGGCATGCATGGGATTGCATGTGTATTTTCCTTGATAGATTTGGCATTCATGGGATTGCATGTGTTTCTTTTCTACCATGGCATGGGTTTTGCTAGGTGTGACAGTATTTTCAGCCTAGCCTTGCCATTTCCTGATAGCTTTGATGAGATGGGTTCTCTCATGCGTTTTGTGGGGGATGGCCAGATTAGATTCGAAGTTGAGTGGGGTGGATCTCCAAATTGACAAACACATGGTGGTAGTGGTCCCTGAACCAGACTGAGGATGCACAAAGCCACTAGCCTAGTAACCCTTGAACCAGACTGTGGGTTCCAATAAAGCCAGATTGTGTGCCTCGGTGGGCCTAGAAATCCTTACCGGTGAATGGAAGGATATACGGTAAAGACAAGAGGTGTATTTTCTCTTCGTTGGGCCTAGTGATTCTGGGATGGAATGCACAATAAATCTTGGAGATATGTCTCGGTGTAGGGCCTAGTGATCCCTAGATCAGACTACGGATCCACGATAAAGCCTAAGAGACTAGGAGGTAGTCAAATTCCTCACGGTGTAGGAACTCGAGTGGCGTACACATTGATTGATGTTTTTTGATGTGTTCTATGAGTCCCACATTCATGCTTGTAATATGGCATGGAGGTGATTGGCTGAAGAGAGACTTGGCTCATCCATTCTATGGTCGGGTGGAACGTCGTAGCCCCATCACTGGTTGGTTCATTGCATTATTAATGAAAATAATTCATTCCCTTGATTTCCATGTGAAAACGTAATGATGTATATATGGAGTTTGATGGCTGATATTTTTATTGTATTTCTATTCATATTATTTTTTTTATATGCACATTTACCCATGGAGGGTGTTACATTCCTTTCCATGGCTCATTAAAAATGAGAGTGTGTTTGATTTTCTGCGACCATTCTGGATAATTCTCCTTCTCGATGAGATCCACTCCCACAATAGATATCAATGAATGCATTTAAAAAAAAAATTGTGCCTTGCTGCCAATATATGAAAAATGCACTTCTCGTGGTTAAAAATTGCACTGATATATTAAAAACAAACGTATTATTCTGGGGAGGTAATATATGGGTGAGGGAATATTTAGGGAAGGTGGTATATGGGGAAGGGAGAATTTTGGGGAGGTGGTATATGGGGGACAACGTGGGAGCCAAACACAGTGTATTGGGAGAGACAACTGTTGGGATGGTGTATTCAACCGTGGGAGAGTATATGGTGTATTCAACCGCGTATAAACTGGAGCATATTTATAGTGTTATATGAATTGGGAGACATCGTTATATGAAACCAATGTAATATATATATATATATATATATATATATATATATATATATATATATATATGAAAACAACAACTTTGATACAACAGTGTTATATATGAAAAAAAACGTTATACCAATGTTTTATATATATGGAACATCGTGGTATATGGTGGACAATGATGTGTTATACGGTGGCGTGGTATTAACACTATCAATCGTAATGGGCTAGCGATAATGAGCAATGGTATACATTTGCAATGGAGTATTACACAAGAAACCAAAGTCGATGGTAAGAGCGTTGTATGGTGGGGAGTCCAAAGTTGTATTTACAATAATACCAGTATGGATAGTAATATGTTATGCAGGCAGTGGATTTAAAATTTGTTGTAATAAAAAGGCAGTACTCACTAGATTCGGGTATTAAAATCCAGAAGCGGAGTTCCCCAATGTAATACAAATCATCCTTTAGCTCACACACAATCACAATTGAATCTTGAACAGTAGTCACACAGCATCGGTCCAGGCGGTGCTTCCCCACCAAGAAACTTATGACCAGAGAACACCAAGAGTCATTTGGACTGGTTAATGGAAATGATTCTCTCTCGGCCCTTCGTTGCATAGTCGAACTCCGTCCAATGCATTCAATAATTCATGAAATTTCGCAGGGATATGAAAGAGATGTCAGTCTGCAAAGGATACAGAACATAGGCAGAATAGGTATAATGGGAGTTACAAAGTAGAGAGGGAAGCCAAAAATGGTGTTGGCTCTGATACCATGTCAGGGAAAGAGGTAACTCCTCAAATGAAATTATATTATTCATTTAGGTTGTTCATTATTATATACAATAGGGAGTGACTCTTCAGTTTCATCTCCCGATGACTCTCCATTTCCTCTATTATTTATTTACACTAATTACAGTTGTTTACCAAATCCATATGATTAGGTGTCAACAACTTCTAACATTAATAGATGGAACATATACAAAGTTAATTTGTATGCCTCTATTGAAATGAGTTGTTTCTTATTCGAAGAAAATAAAATATTTCATAAAATTCAATGTCCAACCAACTAGAAATTTAAAAAATGAAAAGAAAATCAAAAACATTGAAATTTTACATTAGTTTGGAAATTTGATCATTCAGGAGAATGCATAGGAACGTGTTGATGGTGCTGGACCTGCCAACATGTCAGGGGATCTCCCTAGTAAGAAGTCCCAACTAGACCTCAAACCATTTGGTGTAGGATTCCAACAGTGTTTCGTATGGTAATGCCTTGAACGTGATTTCGCACAGAGGAAAGTAAGATAACTCTATTGGGAGCAAGGGTGTGACAGCTGCAGCGTGTTAGGGAAGGTGCATGAGAGGTTCTAACACATTGGGGTTGAGATGAGTGCGGCCATTGGAAACCTATAACAGTACTCATATGGGAAGGGGACACACGAGCGAAGATACATCACAAGTTGGAAAGAAAGTCAGCTGGAAATCAAAAGTGATGGTTAAACCAACAACACATTTGCAACAAGATTTATACAATTTCATACAAAATTTGTTCATACACAACTATGTAAGTTAAACAACATACATTGCTATAGTAACCGGAATAGTCCAACTATAATAACAACATATGCATGAAAATGTGTTAGCTCTGTTTTATTAAGAAGTGTAAGTTCTAGTCATACAATACATCCATGTACACCCGCTAGTTCCAATAGTGGAACATTACAGCCACATTGGCCTGCTCCTCCAAAGACATGTATTATCTCCGTGCAGTGGAGAAGTCAAGGGGCATTACAATACTGTCCAAGCTCTCTCCAAGATAGTCTTATTGGAAGCTTGGCTAACTAAAATCCTATACAATGAGTTATGAGGGACTATTTATAGCGAAGGGTGGGGTGACCCTTGACATTCCCCTTTGTGACAGTTCAACTACCCTCATGACTCTTCATTTACTCTATGAATGTTACATCCAACTATTGACGCTTGACTTGCACTAGACTAGAAATTACATTAAAATGCACATGTACTCATGTGAGACAACATGGCTTAAGCGAGCCATGCAAGACATCACTGACACTCACTCCATTGTGGTGAGACCAATTCTTTGACATGCTTGTGATGGTGAAGGTGGTGAGTTGATGCCAAGCTTGGTCATCCATGACCCCATGGTGACATCTTGCTAAAGCGAACTCTTTCCTCCGTTGTAACCAGTGCATTTGTTTGGATCCTTCATCCAACTCATCTGCTGACATGCACATGGTTTTCTTGGGTATGGCTGAACCAGAAACACACTGATGCATAGTGTGTGTGCTAATATTCAAGTGTGTGTTGGTGGTCATGCACATCAACTTACTGAAATACATGTTCAACTCCAGTTGGACTTGCTTATTGTCTTCACCTTGGTGAGTGTGCTGAACTTGTTGGATCGCATGCGTGCACATAATGACATGCATGTTGTTGAATCCCTTGTAAGTGACCAACAACACTACTCACCATGTTTACTTTGTGCCAGCTGCTGGGATAGATATATAACTTGTACGAGCGCAGTTTCATCCATGGATCCATGTTGCGCCCACTACTATTCCTGTTCCTACTGCAAGTCATTCGTCTGTCTGTGCGACTTCATGTTATTCCTTGAGTTTCTACTTCAGCACATGAAACTCCTTCTTTGTTCCATTCTCTTTCTTTGCACACTCTCATGTCATGTCGTCACCTCATAGCTTAAGTCTCCAAAGTTGCTTTCATCATTAGTGGATCTGCTTGAGCTTGCAACTTTGTCCCACCTCTGTGTCGTCAACAACCTTCCTCTTGCATTCGTTGCATTCATTATGTTGCCATCAGCTATTGTTCATGATACCGCTCACTGTGATGTTGCTGCTATCATATCTTGATGTCCTTGTCTACAAACAACTTGATATCTACGTGAGTAGGTGTTATAGAAATTTTTGGGCACTGCAAACCCAAGCATGAAATGTCCATAAACCAAGGGCTCCTAAGTCCCTAAAAGTGTTGTTCTAACCCATAAAGGAACAAGGTCAACTAATTACAGCTTCTCCCAGAAGTTCTCCATGAAAAACTGCTCAAAACTGGTCAAAACAGGATCATTTCAGCTGCTCCATAGGCAAAGTGCGTTGCATCTCACCTAAGTACACTCTGTGGGTGCGTTGCATTTCAAAAATCCCTTCTATGGGGTGCGATGGGCGAGAAGTGACAAATGGCAGTGTCAATCCGCGAGGTGGAGAGGCATGGAATCTTCCAGAAACTTCTCCTGTGACACTTGCCTCTCTGAATTCGACCAAGGATGAGTAAGAGATCATCAATCTCCAAGTGGAAACAAGAACTATTAGAGGGAAGACACTAATCAAATCACAAGCTGACTCATCTCCCTTACAGATATCTATATATGGATCCCTCATCCCAGAGATCAAGAGGCTGGAATTTTGCATCTTGTAAGGAATTTTTGTTGGTTTCTTGAGACAACATCATAGTGTTAGGTGATCTAAGCTTTGTATGAGGTGAAGAAGGGCTTACTTGCTGAGAGGATGATGCTGGGTTAGAACAACTGGTTGTAACTCCCTTGGCTCTTTCTTGGTTATCAATAAAAGCTATTCAAGTTTTCCTCCATACTCTTGTGTCATTTATGTTTTATGCATTTGTATGGTCAATTTACATCTGATCCTAGAATGTTTATGATTATGGATCCATGTTCTTGTATAGTGTTATGCTACTGTAATCCGACAGGTACTCTGTGAAGCTAGGCATACAAGGGAGTAAGTAGCGAAAGACTATCAAGAGAGAGAGGAATCGAACTAGGAGATTAGCGCAAGAAAGAGGTTGGTCTTCTTTGTTCTTCTCTCATCTATATTTCATAAAGGAAGAACGAAAGTAGCTTTACTTTGTTTGTTTCTAAGGTAGCTACCACGCCTTAGTGGGATAAGCAGTTATGTTTAGAAACTTTTCCCTGTAACAAAATGGTGACTCCGTTGGGGACGAATTAGGTTGTTTGTTTATCTTCCTTGTTGTTTATTTTATAAACTTACAGAGGGAGCCTGAAGTCGAGCCAGGTAGCTTTCGAACTTCATTTTCTATGCAAATGCAAAGTAGATAAATGCCGCTTCAGTCAATCTCCGGGATTTGTTCATGACTTAAACAACTGATTCACAAACTCTCTAATTTCCCTCGTGGTAGCTCTTAGAACCTCCTTAGATCTACCCCTAATTGTTGCATTACTGATTACCATTTTCTCAGCCAAAACCCATGAACTGAACTGCAAACTGTGACCCGGAACCCAAGCAAAGTCTCATCTCTAGCCCAGCGCAGGTACTGTTCTGTGAATCTAAAATTCAGCGCACTTCCCGAGTGTAGTAGGTGCACTACATTTCAAGTTCACTGTGTTACAGGTGCGCTGATCAAACTAGGCATTGTTCAGTTTTGGTTTCTATGATTCATTCTTTTCAGTTTTATTCATGAATTTTTCTGCCTGTAATCAGTATATCTCTATTTGAAACCCCTTTTCCTTGCTGTTATTCGCCTCCATTGTGCAAAATAACTGTAAAGGTTTTTGTGTATTTGTTGAGTCATTTTCAGTTCTCCTTTGCAAAAAGTAACGTAATTGTACTGTCGTCCCTTGACTTGAAAGTGTCGCAAGTGTCGTTTTCAGTCATAGGAAAGAGTTTGGTTGCGATTGATGGTTGATTACTCTGTTACTATTGTATTTGGTCTGAATTTGTAGTTTTTCTAGTGTCGAAAGCAAGTATTCATTTCCAAATCATAAAATGTTGTGATTGTCTCCATTTTTTATTTTGAAAAGAAACTTGTTAGTAATTGTCGCTTGAAAAGTAATTCAGATTTGTGCATTAGCTTTATTTTTTCCATTCGCATACTAAGAGAGTTGAAAAAAATACATGCATGTGCATTTTCATTTAGACTGTTTGATTGGTTTGATTTAGGATAGTGCATATAGTGTGTGCTCTTTGCTCTTTGTGCAAGAATACTGTCTCTCTTTCCTTAGTAGCTAGGATTTTCATTGCACAAAGAAGATAAAAGACTGTTTATCATCTTAGATTGCATTTTAGGAATTATACATCTACATCTCGCGGTGAACCTCAAAGGCAAATTTCTTAAGCAAGATCAACTATAAAATAAATTTAATGAATCTAACAATGCTTTGGAACCTAACGCACAACATCTAGAAGTCTAGGCTAGAGACATATTCCGGCGTCGTAAAGCCTGGTAACTATTGTTCTCACTGATGGTTGGGTGATTCCTCCACTTTGAGACGATAAGTGCCAGTACGGACTTGTGCTCCCACGTACCTTCGAGTATATTTTGGGAGACCACAATAGGCTTAACCCTTTATCCATAGAAAGCCGTGTATGCCGCCCTATCGATCGCAATGCACTGAACACAGCATTCGGGAAGATTGACTGCCGTACCGTAAAAAGTATTCTGCAGTTTTGTGATTGGTTTGGTAATCCCTCTACCTAGATTTCCAAAGCAATCTCTTTCGTTCCTTTTCAGACTCCTTAACAGAAAAGGTCCATCTGAGCACTTGTCACTTCAGGCTCATTAAAAATCAAAGGCGACTAGAGTCATCTTTTGTTTTTTCTCGACTCTTTAAAATTGAAATAACAAGTTGTGTCAAAGCGTCTAAAATTTATTTTAAACAGAATAATCATCACCCTTTCCTACGTTGATCTTAGGTTGAGAAAATGGAATCCACCAACGAAGGAATTCCCCTTGGAGGAAATCCTAGTCCCTTCTCCTCTTGGGGAGATGTTGGTGCACCCCATATGGCCACATTGTCGCTTCCAGGATTGACAATCGGCTTGCCGGTATGGCTCTTCTCAACCTCTGTCGTTCAGAACACCGCAATTCCTGAACAATCGAGTCAGCAACTAGACGAATCCAGAGTTACCCACCAACCTTCTACTTCCTCCAATTCTTCCTCTCCTCCTTCCTCTTCGCTTGATGGGGTTGGTAAAGCCAAAAATCAAGTACCTGAGAAGAAGAAGGAAAAGAAGAAAAAAGAGAAGAAGAAGAAGGAGCCAAAAGCGAAAGGGGGCAACCAAGCATCGTCTAGCGAAAATCCACACACTGCACCGAGCAGGCCTAAATCGCCATGTGTCATTTGCAAAGGAGACCACTATCATAGAAATTGTCCCTGCATCCCTCGGATCTTAAGGGACTGGTCTCCTCGTTTGCACAACCCGGTGTCGTCAACCTCTGATGATCATGTTGAAAACATACCGTCGACTAGTGAAAGTGATGCCCCAGGACAAAAAGGAAAATATAGATTTCCTTGTAAATTGTGCAAAAGCGATCATGCCATCCACCGCTGTCCCTTCTTAGACGAGGCTAAAAGATTTTTGGACGATCGTCCAGTTTCACCGTTACGACTTCCTCCTGGATATAAAAAACTCTTGCCAAGTCCGTCACTAGTTGAAAATCCGGCTGACCCGCCCAAGTGGTTGGCTGAAGCATCTATCATTGAAGACAAACCATCTGAACCCATACCAGACGAAAGTCAAAAGGTCGAGGCGGCAGTTGACCCTGTCTTGCCTTCAAAGGTTCCATCTTCGGATGATACAGTCACAGAAGAGAATAAGGATGACACCGTCCAAATTCTTTTCGTAAGAACAGACTCTGATGAACATGGGGGAAATTTACCCATTCCTTTACTGCAGGAAGGAAGTTTGTCAGAGTCGTACCCGGCCGTCTATTCGGTCCCACCTCCAAGCAACCTAGTTGTTTCCTTCGACTGGAATCAACTAGGCAGACCCCGTTTACCGGCTAGTGTACCATTCTGAATTATTGCTCAAATATATAGAATGGTTATGGTTGGTACCATCATAGATGAAGGGGCTTCTGTGAGTATCCTTTCCTCGAATGCTTGGAAAGCGCTTGGTTCGCCATCGCTTTTTCCTGAGATGAGAAATCTAACAGGCTTTGACAAAGGAACCAGTCGACCGTTAGGGATCCTTCCCAATGTGCCCATAACATTGAGAGGGAAAACCATTCACATGAATGTAATGGTAGTTCAAGGACCCCTGGATTATAATCTACTCCTTGGACGAGACTATATTTATTGCATGGGAGCCATTGTCTCATCACTCTTTAGAGTAATGTGTTTTCCACACGAAGGAAGAATGGTCAAGCTCGTAGACCAGCTTTCATTTCCTGGATCACACAGAGAAAATAGTCATATGCCATCCCTTAATGGTCTTTTCACACAAGGAATGTCTCATTAATCTCCAGTCCATCCACCTGATGAGCGCGAGTGATTCGGGGGACATGACTGAAACCCAGGGGGCATGCACCCTGGTCTGCTTCGGCAGGAAAACTTTAGGTATAGGGTAGGTTTCCGCAAGAGATATATGACTGGACTGTACTCCCGTCCATGATTGGAAGAGGGGGTTAGACTAGAATAAGATTCCCTCGTCAAAGTTATGTGAGTGGATTGTCTCACCTTTGTCTATTTCGGTAGACATCGCTAAAGAAGTGTTTTGTTTGCGGTGTGAATAGAACAATCTTTGGTAACCTGAAAGAGGTAGACCTTTCCTGATAAAACAAATGTTTTGTTGGAGATTTGAAAGGTGACCTTGAAACTCTGTTTTATACTTGGGGGCATGCAAACCTTTTGGCATGCAAGGGAAGAGCGACTATTTATTTTTTTAAATTTGTAGGTCCTCTAAAACTCGTAGGATTGATCGTTTCGTAACTTGCATAAAGAAAGGATGTGGGGCAAAACTCTAAAAATTGTCGTTTTTAAATGGGACATTCTTATTATACGACTGGATTAATCGAGCAGTTTTAGCACATAGTTCAAGCTCGTTAAAAAATAAACATAAGTCATGAGCAAATGTTTCCCCCAGTGTTTAAGCTCAATCAAAAAAAATGAACCGATTTCCGGTAAATAACCATCGTGAATGTAGTACTTCAGCCTTTAAAGCCCTGGTCGTGTTCTCATCATCACCTCCACTCTGTATTGGCCGATCATTCACCTCCATTTGATTGTTTACCCCTTTTGAGGAACAGCTGCGAAGAGTGATCCCACTAGCCATCCTTGTAACACTGCCGTGATTGGAAAATTCCAAACCTTACCTGGAATCAACTGCTACCCAATTTTATCACTCGTTCCTCAAAAGACGAGTCTCCTTGAAGCTCTTTTCAACTGACTCGTAAAATATGAAAAGATTGTCGAGCCATTGGCCTCTCCAGCTTGTTAAAGGGACCAGAATTGCTATCCCTCCTTTAGATTTTAATCTTTTTGGACCTGAGGGATTATTACACAAAAAGATCGAGCGCTTGTTTTGTTCGGCTCGTTAAAAGTATAGAAAATTCATCCCTTCTGTATTGTTTTATACTTTTGTGGACTTAAGGGATTAGATGAAGAAAAAGGAATTTTGGAGTTTCCTTTATGTCCCTTTTCAGACTCTCTAAAATTGAAAAGGACCGAGTTATCTTTGTCGTTAAACTCGTCAAAACTTAATAGCGACAAACTTGTCCATAGCAGACAAGAACGAGTTTCACTATCGCTAGGCTCGTTAAAACATAGCGATGGGTTTGCCCGAAGGGCAAATTATAGAACAAGCATATGTTATCCTCCTCAAGCTTGACAAAAATAAAGAGGTAATGGTCAGCAATGACTTGGGAAAAATTGGGAAGAAAACTTGAAGAAACTTTGTTGGTAGCAAGTCGCTCTTGAACATGACACTTTCACTCCGCATCCAAGTCGGGTTGGGTTGTTTCATTCACCGGTCACATCACCATGGTCCCATCACACCATCCACATTTGGGGTTAATGCTACCAATCCATCACGTCAGTATCGCCGATATGTTCAAGAGAATTCATTCAGAGAATTCACCTATGCCTCACCCGCTACAATACATTTACACTCCATTCTTTCATGACTGCCACCCTGAACCTTATGTCATCAGATCGTTTTCACCTCCATTAAAATCATTTGCTCTGTTCCATGTCATTGATGTGGAATTCATTAAGGCCCTCCTTTGACGGATCGCTTCTTGTCGACATCATCTCATTATCCAAGAAGTCGATCTAGGAACACCCCGTTCAGTACTTTGAAGCTTGCATGCCTCAATGGCAAGTTTCTCACTTCCGGTGACAGGTTTACATCAATGGCCTTCGACCGAAAGATTTTGCGTGGTGTTCGACGGCAAGTCCTTTATTCACACCACGTGAATTGTACTGCAGTACCTTGAGGTTCATTATCATTATCGGTGATTCCTTTTGCGCCTGTTAACAGCTTACATCATTGGCTGGTAATCAAGCGATGTCTTTCCATGTTCGACTCCAGAACACCTCTCACATGGATAGACTTGTACTTCGAGTGAAGATCAAACGAGATTGAAGACCCCGGATCTAGTTTCATCCGTCCGGGCTGCGATATATATTCAGGGAAATAAAGACATCAAATGTACATCGTTGCTGCACAGATAATCATCCAATCAAAGGGATGATGGCTCTACCAGAATCATCAGTCTAAACTCAGACGATTGTCTGTCCTATGTACATGAAAATGAATTTATAAAGCTGAGCATGGGAATGCCCACCTCAGCTAGATCATGAAAATATTATGAAGATAATGTATTGTATTGTATCTTATTACAGGTCTCCTCCCAGCTTGAAAGAACTTTGGATCCTCATAATAAAGCATTTCACCCGACATCAAAAGATTAACGACCTCATGCTTTAGGGGGCAACTGTTATAGACATTTTTGGGCACTGCAAACCCAAGCATGAAATGTCCATAAACCAAGGGCTCCTAAGTCCCTAAAAGTGTTGTTCTAACCCATAAAGGAACAAGGTCAACTGATTACAGCTTCTCCCAGAAGTTCTCCATGAAAAACTGCTCAAAACTGGTCAAAACAGGATCATTTCAGCTGCTCCATAGGCAAAGTGCATTGCATCTCACCTAAGTACACTATGTGGGTGTTTTGCATTTCAGAAAGCCCTTCTATGGGGTGTGATGGGCGAGAAGTGACAAATGGCAATGTCAATCCGCGAGGTGGAGAGGCATGGAATCTTCCAGAAACTTCTCCTGTGACACTTGCCTCTCTTAATTCGACCAAGGATGAGTAAGAGATCATCAATCTCCAAGTGCAAACAAGAACTATCAGAGGGAAGACAGTAATCAAATCACAAGATGACTCATCTCCCTTACAGATATCTATATATGGATCCCTCATCCCAGAGATCCAGAGGCTGGAATTTTGCATCTTGTAAGGAATTGCTGTTGGTTTCTTGAGACAACATCATAGTGTTAGGTGATCCAAGCTTTGTATGAGGTGAAGAAGGGCTTACTTGTTGAGAGGATGATGCTGGGTCAAAACAACTGGTTGTAACTCCCTTGGCTCTTTCTTGGTTGTCAATAAAATCTATTCAAGTTTTCCTCCATACTCTTGTGTCATTTATGTTTTATGCATTTGTATGGTCAATTTACATTTGATCCTAGATTGTTTATGATTATAGATCCATGTTCTTGTATAGTTTTATGCTACTGTGATCCAACAGGTACTCTGTGAAGCTGGGCGTACAAGGGAGCAAGTAGCGAAAGACTATCAAGAGAGAGAGGAATCGAACTAGGAGATTAGCGCAAGACAGAGGTTGGTCTTCTTTGTTCTTCTCTCATCTATATTTCATAAAGGAAAAACGAAAGTAGCTTTACTTTGTTTGTTTCTAAGGTAGCTACCACACCTTAGTGGGGTAAGCAGTTCTGTGTAGACACTTTTCCCTGTAACAGTAGGCAAGCTCATAGACATTTGATCGACTTCATCTCTAGGTTTTCTTTGAATGGTATCTTTGACTCTGCTCTCTTTTAAACCATTGTACCTACACTGATGAGAGGCAGATGAACACCTACAATACCTGGAGACATGGAAACACTCACGGCAAGCAATCTGTGAACTGAAAACCAAAATGAACTTGAGAACTCACTCGCAACATACCTACGTGACTAATCATGGAGGTTGCACAATTTCGGCAGTGAGCTCAGGAGACTGACTGCCAAGACTGTGCAAGGCACAGTCTAGGATGCTGGGAGACTGATTGACTACTGGAACTACACAATGCACATTCCAGTCTGGATGTTGACCGCTATAATTGCGCAACACACAATCTCAACTGGAAATGGTTGTAGGCTCAGTGAATCTATTACGCAATTTTCAAGGCTAGTGGTCACTGTCCCTCAGAAATGTGAAAAACGGTCCTCGAGGAGAGTGCCTTGGCTGAAATGCGCATTTTTGGAGAGGAAGACAGAGCCTTCCTTCCCCGGATTGTGCAATCTTGTCTTAGTGAAGGCAGAGTTCGGGCCAAGGTTTCCTAGACTCGCCAACAAGAAATTGAATGCGAATGTGAGTGGAAATGCATGGTCATACTGAGTGTAAGCATAAGTGAATGATCATGCATGAAAATGGTGAATGACAGATTCAAAAAATGGAACAACATGCATGTAGGTGAGGCAAGTCACCAAATCAGCGACCATTTATGAAAAATAATTTAGTCCATGCGACAACGGTTAGATAGTAACGAAAACTAAAACAGTGTTAGAACAAGCTAGTATACATGTAAATGAGAAAAAGCATTCAAAGAAAACAAGCAAACAATATACACACACACGAAAACACAAAAAGCGATAGAAATGCAACACAAGGCATGGAAAGCGGGCTTACCCCAAAACAGCTGAGTTGAATGTGCTGACTGCCCCCTAGATGTGATGTGGGATGTCAGAGCTACAAGTTTTATGTGAGGGATGAGCTCTGTGGCATTGATGAGTTTTGATAATATCGAGGTTGTGATGCACATGCCACAAATATAGGGAAATCAAGACTTGGTGGGGGGTTTCTGAAATGATCCTTTCATGTAACCCCCAACTGCTAAAAATAGATCCCTGAAACAAGGGATTCATTTGAATGATGCCGTGGGAGAAGAAACCCATGCATGTACGTTTGTTTTGCTTGGTCCCAGAGGGAATCGAATAGCTCAATTGCACATGCAAGAGGTTGCTCGAATTCTGGGAGAAAATGCGCATTTCTAGCTAGGAGCTAGGTTAGATGCCCAGGAGATTTACACAATTTCTAGGTAGAGCAGCTGACTGCTGCCCAGATTTGCGCAAATTCTGGGCTCAACAGCCCTGCTGGGGAAAATTGCACAATT
Source organism: Pinus tabuliformis (assembly GCA_031772625.1). Classification (NCBI taxonomy): domain Eukaryota; kingdom Viridiplantae; phylum Streptophyta; class Pinopsida; order Pinales; family Pinaceae; genus Pinus; species Pinus tabuliformis. The sequence continues at coordinate 683,257,994 of CM062819.1, forward strand.
TTCACTGTGATTGTTGACTGCCATAATTGTGCTATTCTGGAGCCCAACATGTTACTAGTCAGGATTGCACAATTTCTGGAGGGAAGGCTGGTTGCCCTCCAAAATTACACATTTTCTTAGGGGAGTTGCTCAGCCTATAGCTAGACCAAGTCTGGGTGATCAACCTATAATGGGAATGCATCGAGCTGTGATCAAGAAGCTGCCTTTGTGCAAGCATAACACTGAAGCTTGTGAACTTGATGAAGCAGGGAAAGTTGTTGTGAAAATTTGGAAGGGAGGCTCCAAAATGAAGCTAAGGAAAAATTTTGGAGGGTGGTTGTTTCCGCTACAACACTTGGTGACACACTGGTAGAACTCTAGCTCTTTGAATGGGCCTTGTTCGTGAAAAGCAATTCTAACACCTCTGGAAGTATTGTTTAGTTTTCAGCTCATATTGGTTTCACACTAGCTTGATTGTATGATGTAGCATCTACCAAAATCTTGGTCGATTGACACTAATTCCAAGCCAAGGAAGGGGTATATTGGTGCACAAGCAATATAGTCATTAGAGTTTTAGTTTCATTTCTAGTTTTGGTCCACTGCCAACAGGCCTGGACAGTACCCCGACGAAGTCACATAGGAACACAAGCATGGCTTTGCTACTAGCGAGCCTGTCAGTACCCCGGTGGAGTTACATGCATCACCTCCCTGCATAGGAAGCCTTTCTCTTCTTTTCCTTATTCATTTTCATTTTGAATTTTTTGACTTTTTCATTTTTTCAATTTTTCAACTATGCATAACACTTATTCATTTTAGAGGCAGAAGAGGGATCCTAACTTTTTCGGAGCAGAAGAGGTTGTTCCAACATAGAAGTAGTTTATTATATCTCTGATGTGCTTGTTAAGGTTTGCCCCCTCACCTTACTCTACTTGACTGAGCTGACAAGGGTTGACCCAAAAACAACCAACTAGAGAAGGTGGCACTAGTTAGCGTGCAAGCATTGTGTTTTCACGAAATTTCACTTCGAACAATACGTATTTTCCTTTGACGTATCATGGACTAAAAGTAACAAGTTCTTCATACAGATGCAAGATGACAGATAACCAAGTAGTGATAGTTGTACAAGCCGTCTTGTACATCACCGAGCTCATTTCAAGAGTCATACATGGCTTCATGGGAAACTAACCTACAAACGAAACAAGAGAAATATGTGAAACAAACAAACTAACAGACAACAAAGCAAAGCAAGAGTAGAAGTGAAAGTGAAAGCAAAGCAAGTAAGAAAACAAGCAAGAAAACAAACAAGAAATAAAGCATGTAAGAAAACAACCAAAAGCAAACGTTACTTCTACTCCTACACTAACGGTGCATGGGCCTGATCACGTGAAGTGGTATTTCCAATGCCGCCACCGGTGCATTGGTTGACCCATGTTGGTGAAGGCTTGGTCCGCAAGCAACCCAGTTGTGTGAACCAACAAGCAAGAAAGATATAACAATGAAGACAACCACACATCGTGTTTGACAGTGCCCACAGGACATAAGTGAGTGCAAGTGCCTGATGAGCAGTCCGTGGACTTATCATAGAGTTGTGTGGCTCTTCTTGGAACTTTGAAGCATAAGCACAATCTTCACTGTGACATGTAAGAAAACAAAAGAAACAAATATAACTTGCATCACGAAAAAGTGCTTGCAATGTAAGATTCCTCCAATGCATGAGCGATGGGATCGTGTAGTGTGAGTGGAGGAAGTATGATCTGTCTATGAGATTGATCTTCGATGCATATAGATGAGTGAGGAGGAGCCTGAGGTGAGTTTCCAGTTTCATGATCAGAAGTGATACTAACCCCAAGAGAGCGAGGACCTAACATAACCATCAGCTTAGGCTAAAGTGCCTCGACGATCTTGAGTGTTTCAACTTCATCATCAGATATATCATCATAAATCGGTGGCTTTGAAAGATCAATTGTGATAGGGTCATGATCGTGATCAAATATGGAAACAAATGGATCACGACCACCACTATTAGAAAATTCAATGAATTCATCGGCATCCTCATGATTAGATGAATCAAACAGAGGGGTTGATGAAAAGTGAACAAACTCATCCTTTTTTTTTCAGAAAAGAAAGATGAAAGATCAAGTGGATTTTCAATGAATAAGTCATCCTCTCCATTGTTAAATGATGGACCAACATCCAGTGAGTCCTGTGAGTGATCGAAAATTGGTGCATCCAAGGATGAAGACACACATGCAAAATCATGGATGGCAGGTTCACCATAGATGTTAGGAAATAATGGATGGGGCTCATATAGAAGGGAGTCATCCTTCGTTGAGTTTTGATGCTCAAGCTTCCACTCATACTCTTTGTGAATGATAGTGCATGTTGGTTGTGCAACACCAACACCTTTAGTGGCTTGTTCCTCGTTCACAACAAGTGAAGAGCTCAGAATGGATGAACAAAAGACAGTATCATCTGGAGGAACACCCAAGTGTAAAGACAGAGGTCGTAGAATAGAATGCATATGAGAACTCGAAGGACTCATAACCAAATCTACGCAAAAATTGAGTGAAGTGATCTTGGGAGGATGTGAAAGTTGAACAAGTGTGTGAGCATGATCCTCAACATCACTTAGCAATGGTGAAGCTATTAAATGAGGAGAAGGTGGACAGTGACCGCATCCACATGAGATTGCATAGGTCCATCAGTGAAGAATGTTGAGCAAGGTGTTAAGCATTAGAGAAGGTATGTAATTGCCACTTATTTCATTATCTTTTCCTTTAATTCATAACGTCTTTATATTATGAGATGGGCATATGATGAAGGATTATGATAAAGTTTAAGATATTTGTAAGTAACCTAAAATTACTAATTATTACCTTTTTCTATGTAGAAAATGAGGAAAATGGAAGATCGCCATTTCAAAGGAAAAAACAAGGTGAAATCAACTACTGTCCCTTTGACAGAGAACCGCATCCAGACTAGCCAATATAGATTGGAGTGCATAAGCCAGGAAAAGGAAAAAGAAATAACAAATCAGCGCAAGAGGACAAAGAGATAACTGAAGGATAACGGTGTGGCGAATCCCTCAGGATCCTTTGATCCTGAGGGATTGCTACCTTAGAATATTTGTATATTTGATATTTCTGTCTGGCCGCTATAAAAAAGGACAACGTTGCTAGCCCAAGGGGCCGATTGTTGTTGTTTTATAGACTTTACTGTTGTAAACTAAACTTTGATCATCGACTCTCTTTAAAGAGTGATTACTATAACTCTGTTTTCATGATTAATATATAAACTTTGTTGTTGTTTCGTCTTTGATTCTGGAGTAACTGCAACAATTCATCCTTGGAGGTTAAGGGCCTGGCCCTAGTGGATCACTTGCTTTCTGTACCATTATTTTCCAATTCCAAGTTGTGTGTGGTTTGATTTCTTTTATTTGCTTCATTCAGTAATCTGTTGTTCCTTATCATTTCGTGTACTGGCTCTGTTATATTTAATTCATATTTGAATAGTAAGGTTATCTTCTGCAACTAGAATGTTATGCTATTCATTCTAAAATTGTATCGCATTGTTGTTCCCTTACAGATTGGCATTACTGTGTAACATTGTTGTTCCTTTACATATTAACATTACTGTTCGTTTACAAAGTAACAGTGTTATGCATTTACAGATTGGTATTATTGTCTATTTAGCTACGATTTACCTCTAAGTGTGATTGTTGTTCATTTGGATTGTCATTCCATGGTAACCGCAATTGCTATTTCTTCATAACCGTGATTAATATTTGTTATGCCGAAACCCAGATTACTGCTTCCATCAGTGTAGATGCATTGTGTGTTAACATTTGATTCAGTTTGTTGTGCGTTTACATTTGATTCAAGTTGTTGTTCAATATTTCGTAAACTTACTTTAGTTTGTTGTTCCATTTTCGGTTTGTTGTTCAAATCATTTCTGAGTTAAAGATTGTTGCTTAATTCCTTTAGATTACAATTGTTGCTTAATTCATTTCTATAGGTTAAAGCTTTGTTATTCAATCTTTTTAAATAGATTAGTTGTTGTTCCCTTTCTTGTTAATTGAATTTTCATTTCAAGTAATCGCTTTGGTGTGAACAGAACGATCTGAAACTATAGTGAACATTGACTATTGTTGTCCAGTTCCCAGATTTAAGATCTTCTCTTTGATTGCTTTTCAATTGCATTAGTTTACAAAGGGAAGAGTTATCATTACTGCACCCTTGACTGATGAAGTGTTGTAGTTTCTTAAATGAATGATTTAGTTACAAAGCATTTCAATTTCTTGCCATTACATTTAGAGTTTGTTTCCAACATTTATTTACTTTTGCAAAAGCACTATACTACTAGCATTACTCTTGACAAGTGACCACCTCAGATTGAGTACACTCTTTGAGATAACAAATCATACCTGGATTGATAATTAATGTAGGGTAAATAGAGGTGAAAATGACCCTTTTTACTCCTCGACATTTTGGCGTCGTTTCCAGGGAAGAGTGTAGCCATTTGTTTCCTTTGAGAGTAGTGTAAGTACCTGCTAGGAGACAATTGGGTTTTAAAAAATGGAAGGTAAGAACCTACGTACAGAGCATGTAACAGCCCTGCTCCCCTGCCCACTTTCCTACAGATCTATTTTTATTTTGGGTAGGAATCAGCATTTGATTTGTGTGCATGACTAAGCAGAAAAATCCTGAAAAGAATCCTAAACCACTACCCAAGCCTGATAAAGCTAAGGGGCTGGTGACCCTTGGCCTATCGAACTTTATAGATGAAATCCTTAAAAAGGCAAAATCTCAGCCTTCAGTAGAACCTAGAAAAGTTGCTTTTAGACAACCTACTAGTTCCCTTCAGGCCACTGGATCACCATTTGTAGCCTTTGCTAAGGTGCACAGCCAAACTAAGGAGCAATATTTTCAAGAAATTGAGAATTCTAGTCCAAAATCATTGCAAGAAGGGAACCTTAGTAATCTCTACAAAGGGGGAGGAGAAACAAGGGAAACTGAAGAACCAAGATCTCCTCTTGGAATAATTCAGCCATTAAGCATTCCAGATAAGGGAAGTGCTACAAAAATCATCCAAAACTAAGTTGAAGAACCTCAAGAGCTAAAATCCCCCCAGACATTAGGAACTCTCATCATCCTAGATAAAGGAAGTTTTGTTAAGGCCATTCCTGTTAAGGCCATTCCTACTCCGTCTAACCAACCTAGGAATACCCTCCTAGAAATCCCAAAAGGTTGTTGGCACATATTTAACCAAATGGCCTAGAACCAGCAAACCCCCCAAACCTCCACACTGCAATATCCCATTGTAGATACTATAGTCAGTGCACCTATGAAGGCAATCCCTCTCCAGCATATCCCTACATTTCATGGCCTAACATCAGAAGACCTAGATGCATTTTTGTTTGAATTCGATGTGTTGTGCAGGGGATATGACTATACGACTGATCCCCAAAAGCTGCAACTATTCCCTCTACATTAAAAGGAGTTGCTTTACGATGGTTTATGGGGTTGGGTGGAGGTGTTATAAATTACTGGGACCAGATGAAAGGCGCTTTCCTAAATAAATATCAGGATTATTGTAGGTCCAGAGAGTTAAAGGATGAAATATTTTAGATGGTAGCTAGACCTAATGAAAAACTAGAGGAATATGTTGAACGTTTTCAGTATAATCTTCAAAGATATCCTTACGCATCATTACCCTTACCTGAAAAAGTATTAAAAACAACATTAATTAAAGGTATGAAGGAACAATGGATTGAAACATTAAATATTATGGGGAAAGGAGACATCTATCAAGAAGATTTTGCTAACATCATTGATTTATGTATCAGGAGCTCACAAGGCTAAAACCAGTAGAACATGATAGGTTTACAAGGGACAACAATATCTCAGGAGAAGGAGTAACTAGCATAGAAATTGGAAATTTAATAGAAACTTTCAAAACTGATATATTGGGGACTCTAACAACACAACTCGATATTATGCAAGCAAAACATAAACAAGCAGAGGCAGAGAAAAATCTGGCAATATTCTGTCCCAGATGTAGAAAGAAACACAACCACAAAGAGTGCCCATTAGATGCAGTTCAAGTTTGCACTATTTTTATAAAAGACCACTCTACAGAGAGCTGCCCCTCACTTCCTGGTTTGAAAGCAGTACACAAAGAAGCGGAAGAAGAACCAGAACCAATGTACCTACTTAATCATCGCCATCAATGGCAGCCGTGACAATTAGGTATGTTCCCCAATCTAGCTTCTTCTTTCCATCCTCTGCAATATCATGCTCAACAATATAATACAATGTGGAAAAATCAACCTCCCTTCTAAAATTGGTCACAGCAACCCTTTCCTTCATCATCACCATGGCCGAATCAAGCAAGACAATCTAATTGGCCAAATTTTCCCTATGCTCCACCATATTGGAAAAAAAATGCATATCCAACACAATGGTCCCCTCCCACTTCGTAGAGTCAAGCCTGGCAGACAAACTGGCAAAGACCGATGAATTAGCCAGTAAGAACCATTCCACTCCCTTAACCTAGACTACCAACATTACAACAAAATCCCCAGCCCAACTTAAGACTGCAACTCCCAGCCCAACCCAACCCGAACCCAAATAACAGACTGATGCAATCTGTTCAAATAATTCAAACACCAAAACTAGAAACTTATCTAAGGGAGTGCAATGACCTTCAGTTCAGGTCTGGGCACATTATAGAAACCGAGGGAGATAAAAATATTCAAGTTGAAAATCAGTTACCCACAAAACAACCATTACAAGAAGAAGAGGTGGTTCAAAAACAGACTCATGACCAAGCAACCACATCTTCTCCCCCATTCCCAGAGTGATTAATCATACCGTGCCCTATAGAACATCCTGATTTTGACATTTTGCGGGAACTAAAGAATTTGTACATAAAAATCCTGCTCCTCCAAGCTATCCAAGATATCCCAATATATGCAAAGACCATCAAAGAGATGTGTATAAAAAAACCGAGGAGAATAGCAAATAACCCAACAGTCCAAGTAGTTGGCACTCTATCTGACCTGTTATCAGGAAGAGAAGCACCTGTCAAATATGAAGACCCAGGAAATCCAATATTGATAGTGCAAATCAATGGACAAACCTTTTCAAATGCCTTAGTTGATTTAGGGGCTGCAATTAATATCTTAACAACCACCACTTGTCAAAAACTGGGCATTACATCAGTAGAACCAACTTCCACCTTATTAGAACTGGCTGACTAATCAGTGGTTATGCTAGAGGGTACACTACATGATGTCATGGTATCCATTGATTCCTGGGAATATCCTGTGGACTTTCTAATAATAAACCCCAAAAACTGACTTGATGGACATCCGTTAATTTTAGGCAGACCTTGGCTTGCAACCGCTAATGCTTTTGTCGACAAGACAGTATGACCATAACTAGAGGAAGTAACACCAAGAATCTAGCCCTATACCCTCGAGCACAGCCAAGTGTAACAGTAATAAAAACTAACAAACATATTGTATCGTACCTCACTGAAAACATTAGATCCCCATTAACCATAGAAGATGCTCTCAATTTCAAATATTAAAAAGAGGATGATGTTATTAACAAATTTATTAACCAAGTTGAAGCCAGATCCCACATACAATGTCACATGATAAAGGTAGCATTTGACAATGAACTAGAAGAATATCCTCTCAAAGACACTCATGATCAAACAATACCTACCACCTCTATTTCAAATAGCAAAACTATAGAGATTGAGCTAGGAAAAACTTTAAACATCAATAATAACCTGAGTCCGAAACAAGAAGAGAAGTTGATCCAACTACTGAGAAAATACAAGGAAGCTTTTGCATGGGACTATTCAGACATGAAGGGAATCGATCCCCAGCTATTTACACACCACATTTATACATAAAAGGATGCGAGACCTGTTCACCAACCCCAACAAAGTCTTAAACCTCATCTAAAAGACATTGTGAAAGCTGAATTACAAAAACTTTTGGACGTAAACTTTATTTATCCAATCTTCGATAGAAAATGGGACTCTCCACTAGTAGTGGTACCAAAGAAGAATGGAAAGTGGAGGATTTGTGTAGATTATAGAGAATTAAACAAAGCAACCCAGAAGACCACTTTCCCCTTCGATTCATTGATCAAGTATTAGATACATTGGCAGGAAAGAAAATATTTTCTTTCTTGGATGGCTTTAGTGAATCAGATTCAGATTGCCCTTGAAGACTAGGACAAAACTACTTTTACCTGTCCTTGGGGAATGTTTGCCTACAAAGTTTTACCCTTTGGCCTATGCAATTCCCCTGCCACATTTCAAGTGCCATCCTCAACATCTTTTCAGATTTAATAAACGAAGGGCTCGAAGTATACATGGATGATTTCACACCATACGAAGATGATTTCGACCTAGCACTAGACACATTGGAAATGGTGCTACAACGATGTATTGCCACCAGGCTCTGCTTGAACCATGAAAAATTTTATATGATGATGACTGAAGTACTCATCCTAGGTAATTATATCTCAATAGTAGGAATACAAGTAAATCGGACAAAAATTCAAATAATTTTGTCAATACCTACCCCTACCACACAGACAGAGGTACGCAATTTCCTTGGATTTTCTAGTTATTATAGGAGATTTATAGAACATTTTTCTCAAATAGCTGCACCTCTATACGCACTAATAGGGAATGTTGATTTTGTTTGGACAAATAAATGTGATCTTGCTTGTGAGGATCTGAAAAAACTTTTGTCAACGGCCCTAGTGCTCAGGGGTCCAAATTGGGACCTGCCATTTCAAATTTCATCAGATGCTTCAGACACAGCTATTGGAGCAGTCCTTGGGCAGGAAGAAGAAAAAAACCATATGAAATCTATTATATTAGCAAGAATTTGTCTCCTGCTAAGCTAAACTATACTGTTACTGAAAATCAATTTTTCGCTGTAATACATGTTGTAAATAAATATAGGCATTATATCACTGGATATCTTGTTGTTTTATATACAGATCACTCTGCCATAAATTATTTAGCAAATAAACCAATTACAAATGGTAGAGTAACAAGCTGGTTGATTTTATGGCAGGAATTCGATATCACAATAAAATATCGACTTGGCAAAGAGAATCTTGTAGCTGACTTTTTCTCATGAAAGCCGAAGCTAGTGGACACAGCAGCAGTTGAAGATCAATTTCCAGATGAACATTTATTTGTTGTTACTGTCAAAACACCCTGTTATGCTGATGTTGTAGATTATTTAGCAATAGGAAAATTACCAAAGCATTTGACCCCCAATGAACGAAAACATATTGTGCAGCGTAGTACCTGATTCTCTTGGATTGGGGGCTACCTATTCGATAGAGGGGCAGATATGCACATCAGAAGATGCGTCCCTGAAGATGAAATTTTTGACATTCTAAAAGCCTGTCATGACGGACCATGTGGCAGACATTTCGCAAATTGAAGAGCTGGCCAAAAAGTTCTACAAAAAAGGTATTACTGGCCCACAATCTTCAAAGACGCAAAGAAATTTTTTCAAGCTTGTGACAATTGCCAAAAAGCAAGATTCCCTGGACAGTCCAATGAAATGCCTTTGAACCCACAGCTAGTCATCAAACCATTTGAGCATTGGGCGCTCGATTTTGTTGGTCCGATCAACCCATCATCAAACCAGAAAACATATATTTTGGTAGCAACAGAATATGTGACCAAATGGGTTGAAGCAGAGGCACTTCCAAGAGCTACAGAGGATTCCATCATTCATTTCCTGTTCCAGATATTTGTGCGATATGGCCTCCCAAGAGACATAATCATGGACGGAGGACCACAGTTTGCTGGTAATAAAATTGTTGCAACATTAAAAAACTATCATATTCAGCACAAGATTACCACTCCATACCACCCACAGGCAAATGGCCAAGTAGAGAGCACAAACAAAGTAATAGAAGCAATACTAACAAAAACCATTGCATCACATAGATGTGTGGGCTTCAAGGTTGCCGGAAGCCTTGTGGGCATACAGAACAATGTGGAGAAACACCACCAATTATTCACCATATCAGCTAGTATTTGGAAAGGAACCCATCTTTCCAATAGAGTTTGAAATACAAACCTTGATAACAACAGAAGAAGTTCGTCTGGATTTAAATGAGCTCCAGATTAATAGACTGCAGAAAATCAATGAACTAGATGAAATCAGGCTCTTTGCTCTTCAACATACTGCATTAACCCAACAACAAAGAGCAAAATGGCACGACGCCCTCATCAAAAAGAAAGTATTCCACGAAGGAGATTGGGCACTCCTATAGGATTCTAGGTTTCAGGATTTTATGGAGAAACTTCAAACTCGCTGGCTAGGACCGTACGAAATCCAGAAAGTGAATGATAATGGCACCATTACTTTAAGCACCATTGATGGATTTGGACATACCTTTAAAGCAAATGGCCACCGAGTTTGACTGTACTGCAAACCGCTTACTTAGGAATCCTTCTACCAGCAACTTCGGGAAGACTCTGACATGAAGATTCTAGCTGAGGAAGAAAACTCTTCCTCACCTTTGGTTCACTAAGTAATTTGATTGCTTTCAAAATTTTGTACATAACTTTTTCTATTCTGTTTGTGTAAATTACTTTCTGTACATATTTCTGCATTTCTGCAATTTTTTACATTTTGTTGTTCCTTTCGGAAGGAATAGCATTTTCACCGGTTTGCTGCTCCTTTTCCAAGGAACATCACTTTTGCATTTTGATGTTCCTTTCTGAAGGAACAGCATTTCCACCATTTTTCTATTCCTTTTCGAAGGAACAACACTTTTCCATTTTGTTGTTCCTTTCCAAAGGAACAGAATTTTCACGATTTGTTGTTCCTTTTCAAAGGAGCAACACTTTTGCATTTTGATGTTCCTTTCCGAAGGAACAGCATTTCCGCCGTTTTGCTGTTCCTTTTCGAAGGAACAACACTTTTCCATTTTTCTGTTCCTTTCCGAAAGGAACAACATTTTCACCGTTTTCTGTTCCTTTTAGAAGGAACAACACTTTTGCATTTTTTTGTTCCTTTCCAAAGGAACAACATTTCCATCTTTTGTTGTTCCTTTCCAAAGGAAAAACACTTTCACGTCTTTCTGTGCATTTCTGAAGGAACATCATTTCCGCCTTTTTGCTATTCCTTTCCAAAGGAACAGCACATCCGCACATTTGTTGTTCCTTTCCGAAGGAACAACACTTTCATTTTCTGTTGTTCCTTTCCGAATGAACAACACTTCCGCATTTTTGATGTTCCGTTCTGAAGTGTAGGTTTTAACCCCGTACAGAAATTACATGCATATGAATTCTAAAACACATAAAATAAAAAATGCAAGAGCATAACACATAAAACACATATACACAAAGATTTTCCCCTGGATCTCAAAATCGGGACTACCAACTTTATTTTTCATTATGTTCCTTTCAATGTTATAATACATATTTATACATGCCAAAGCATCCAATACCATGGACCGAAAAACATTGCATCAAATACCATGGACCGAAAACCATCACGTCCAAAAAACATGTGTGAAAATCATGTACAAAACCATAGGTGGGTCCGCCCAACCTCCAAATAGTTTAAACACATACCCACTTATCGATCTTCTCTGATCCAGATCTCCAGCCCAGGCTGCATCAACAAAGCCACGAATTTCCAACATTCTGTCCAATCCTGTTCTTCCTTGGTAGCACAAACCATAATCACTAGTGCCACGCAAATACCTGAAAACCCACTTTACTGTTATCCAATGCTCCTTCCCTGGTTTTGACATAAACCTACTCAATACTCCCATTACATGTGCAATGTCTGGTCTAGTACAGACCATCGCATACATGAGGCTACCGACTGCACTTGCATATGGAACATGGGACATGTCCTCTTCCTCTTCTTGTGTCTTGGGACACCGTTTAGTAGATAACCTCACACCTACAAGAATAGGAACCTTCACTAGTTTACTATCCTGCATATTAAACCTCTATAGTATTGTCTCGACATACTTCCTCTAGTTTAACCAGAGCTTCCTCTTTTCCTGATATCATTTAATTTCCATGCCCAAAATATAGTTTGCAGCACCAAGATCTTTCATGTCGAATTTGGAGGACAATTGGGTCTTCAAATCCTGGATAATTTCTTTGTAATTTCCAACTAGCAACATATCATCCACATACAAGAATAAATAAATAACACGGTCACCAATTAATTTAAAATACACACAATGATCTGCTTTGCTTCTGGTGAAGCCAGGTCCCCATATAAATGTATCAAAATTCTGATACCACATCCTTGGTGACTGTTTTAACCCATACAGAGACTTCTTTAACTTGCATACCAGTTCTTTCTTACCCTTCACCACAAAGCCTTCAGGTTGCTTCATGTAGACCTCCTCTTCCATATCCCCGTGAAGAAATGTTGTCTTCACATCCATCTGTTCTACCTAAAAATAAAAAGCAGCAGCAACAGATAAAAGTAATCTAATAGAGGCTACCTTGGAAACAGGTGAAAAAATATCACCAAAATCAATTCCCAACACCTGGGAATAAGATTTTGCTACCAACTGAGCTTTGTATTTCTCCACCTTTCCTTCTGCATTTGTCTTCTTTTTGAACACCCATTTGCTATTAACGTGTTTCCTTCCAGCCGGCAACTCCACCAGATCCCAAGCCTCATTTTTGTGAAAATATTCCATTTCATCAACCATCATCATGAAATGGGATCGTCATCAGTAACAGACAAAGAAAAAATTGAACAAAAAGCAGATGGACTATACCTTTTTGGTTGCCTTCTTTCTCGAACTGATCTTCTCACAGTGGGAGTTTGTGGCTCTTCATCTTCTGATTCCTCCTCTGCTTTAGAGTCTGATTCTTCCTCCTTTAGCTCAAACTCTCTCTTCTTAGGTTCCTTTCATTGGACTCCATGTTTAATAACATATTTCACCTCTCTGAACACCACATCTTGGTTGTACACAACCTTCCATGTGACTGGGTTCCAAAGCTCATAACCTTTTAAACCATCCTTATACCCAATAAAGATGCACTTTTCAGATTTACTATCCAACTTGGTTCATTTCTCCTTTGGAACATGTATATACGCGTCACATCCAAATACTCTCAGATGTGAAAGAGAGGGTTTCTTACCAGTCCATACCTCTTGTGGAGTCTTATCCTCCAATGCTGATGAAGGTGACATCTTGACCAGGTAACATGCAGTATCCATCGCCTTTGCCCATAATTCCTGCCCTAACCCAGAACCACTGAGCATGCTTCTTTCCCTTTCCATCAACATCTTATTCATTCTTTTTGCAACTCCATTTTGCTGAGGTGTGTATGGAGTAGTCTTCTGCCGTGCTATACCACACTTCTTAAAGAATTCTTCAAATTCCTTACTGCAAAACTCTCCACCGTTATCTGTCCTCAACACCTTTATCTTCTTCTTTGTCTGGTTTCCACCAGAGCCTTAAATTCTTTGAACCTGTCAAAGACTTCAGATTTCCTCTTAAGGAAATATATCCATGTATTCCTTGAGAAGTCATCTATAAATGATACATAGTACATAGACTTACCTAGTGATGGAACCTTCACAGGTCCAAACACATCACTGTGCACAAGTTCTAATATATGTTTCGCCCTCTTACTACCAGAGGGGAAACTCACCCGATTCTGCTTCCCATATAGACAATTTTCACAGAAATCAAAATCTAGAGAGCTATTACTCATACCTTCTACCATACCTTTACCATGAAGTATTCGAAGGCCCTTCTCTCTAATATGTCCAAGCCTTTGATGCCACAACATGGTCTTCTCTCCAGAGACCACTAGATTTTCTACTCCACTTTTAGGAACCACAGAACTGTTGCACCCATCAATAACAGTGCTACCTTGCAGCTTGTACAGAGTTCCAATTCGAACTCCCCACATCAATACCAGTGCTCCCCAAACCATTTTGCAGGTATCCTTCTCGAACACTATTTTTACACCTGCATCATCCAGCTTCCTAACAGAAATCATATTTCTGGCTAATGCAGGAATACGTAGAACACATGGAAGCATTCTAACCCTTCCACCTTGCAACTTCAACTTTACTTTTCTGCGACCAACTATTCTAGCCTTCCTGTCATCCCCTAGGAAGACATCACCACCATCATATTTCTCATACTCGCAGAACCACTCTCTATGGGGAGTGAAGTGAAAGGATGCACCTGAGTCAATCAACCATGCCTCATGATCTACATGTGTACTTGAAGAAGCCAAGTACACATCCCCACCTTCATCTGAGGTGGTTTTTGCCTCTACGGAAGGAGCCTCATAAGATCCCTTTCCTTTGTCAGAAGCTTTAGATTTACAGTCTCTTTTGTAGTGCCCTTCCTTTCCACATTTCCAGCACACCACCTTTACAGGTTTTCCTGGAGATTTAGATCTACCTTTAGATTTAGATCTCCCACTCGATGACTTATTTTTTTTTATGTTCTGGATCCACCCTTGTACAGACAAGGCATCACCATTTTGGCTCTCCATATTTTTCTGTCTCATCTCCTCCATCAGCAAGGATGAGACTATTTCATCAAAATGCAAGGCAGTTGCATTGCTACCTATTGCAATAACCAAACTATCCCACAAATCTAGTAGAGAACACAACAAACTGATGCACTTATCTTCATCTGAAATTTTAATATCAACAGATGCTAACTGAATTACCATAGTATTAAATGCATTCAGATGCTCTGTCACCGAGTCTCCATCTTTCATCCTCAGGTTATATAGCTTTTTCCGTAGGAACAGATTATTCACCAAAGACTTAGATTGGTACAAAGTCCCTAACTTGTCCCACAAAGCCTTCGTCATAGCTTCCCCTGATACATTCAGCAATACTGAATCTGATACACACAATCGTATTGTGCTCTTTGCCTTCCGATCCAACTTCTTCCATTCTTCATCAGACACTCCCGTTGGTTTAGTACCTGGATCTTTTGCGATCCACTTGTCTTTTTCCACCAACAAATCCTCCATCTTGAGTTTCCACAACTCAAAACTCTGACCATTAAATTTCTTGATCTCTATATTTCCACTGCTCGCCATCTTCTTTCACCACCAGAATCGATCTTGCAGATCTCCCATTGAACAGGGTCTCCCACAGGCCCGAGCAAAACCCCTCAGCAACAAAGGTGTCCCCTTGAAGCCAAAACTGCTCTGATACCAAATGTAGGTTTTAACCTCATACATAAATTACCTGCATACGAATTCTAAACACATAAAATAAAAAATGCAAGAGCATAACACATAAAACACATATACACAGATATTTTCCTCTGGATCCCAAAATCGGGACTACCAGCTTGATTTTTCATTATGTTCCTTTCAATGTTATATTACATATTTATACATGCCGAAGCATCCAATACCATGGACCGAAAACCATCGTGTCCAATACCATGGACCGAAAACCATCGCGTCCAATACCATGGATCAAAAACCATCGCGTCCAAAAAACATGTGCAAAAATCATGCACAAAACCATAGGTGGGTCTGCCCAGCCTAACATAGGGTCCAAAACAAAAATTTTCCGAGGCACTACCCCGGACCCCATAAAGTGGGGTTATGGGTGCCCCTCAAACCCCCTGTTAACTACGTGGAAATAATATAACACAACCCAACATGAAGGAATAACACTTCCGCAATTTTGTTGTTCCTTTCCAAAGGAACAACACTTCCGCATTTTTGTTGTTCCTTTCTGGAGGAACAAAACTTTCGTTTTCTGTTATTCCTTCCTGAAGGAACAACACTTTAGTTTTCTGCTATTCCTTTCCGAAGGAAAACCACTTTTCGTTTTTGTTGTTCCTTTCCGAAGAAACAACATTTATGTATCTTCTGTTTGCGCTTTCTTTATTTGTTGTTCCGATTAAGGAACAGCTGCTGGTCCTCTCAAAGAAAAACAACTTCGAGCATCTTTTTTCCTTTTTGCTTACAGTTTTTTTGTGAAAATATTCTTTTATTGTCCCTCTAAAGAAACAGTAGCTGTTCCATCTTGAGAACAGCACTTTCGGAGTGCATTTTTTTCTTTCTTTTTTGTGTGCATTTTACCATTTAGAAGACTTTTTGTGAGTGATGGTCACTTAAGGCACAAATATACATTTATGCAAGAATACAAAAACTAGAAGATACTAAAATCAAAAAATCAAAGGAAAATCATTATCTTTAAAGAAATTGCTTTGAATTGATAAGAGAAAAGAGGAAAGGACACAACTATTTATATCACCTTGCTGTCATTATTTTCATTAATACCAATATGATTGATTTTTTTTTTATCATGATGGTTCTTTCTAAATCCCATAATTCTCTTTGATCATTATTATTGAATAAGAATAAGGGCATATTTTTCTCTATTGAGATGTTTAGACTTCTTCCACCATCCCTACTCTTAAGGAGTGTTGAGCCACCCTCCATATATAAATAGGAAAAGTGCTATAAAAAAGAAAAAATGTTTATCTATATGATTACTAACATGATTTGTCAGATGAAGGATAGGGGGTCTCATCAAGAGCCATCCTACCATGGTCATAAGGAAGAAAGTGAAGTGGCATTCCCACTATGGCCACCACACCAGAGACATGATCCAAGAGGCACATCAGAAAAAATACAAAAGTCCTTGGAATAGGAGGTCCCATCATGAGCTAGCCTGCTCACCTTTCACTCCTTCCTCGTGAATGGCATTGTGATTCATCTGGTTACCAAGCCAGCACAATGGCCTCCATTCTGACATTGCACAGCACTTTCCTAGGCATACACAAAGGATTATGGTTCCAAGGGTGAAATAAACAACTATGTCAAGGTTATGGACACCTTTGGGTAATAGAGCTTTGTTGATGTTATTGAAGTCATATTTCTTATACACCAATAGTCATTATAAAACCATTCTTCTTATATCTTTATAATGATTTCAAATGAGATTATGTATATAACTCTTTCGAACCTTTGATACATGAAAATCATTCACAAATCAACCATGATGGTAAAATTCGATAATGACCGCATTAGAACTTTTATTCACGTCAGCTGTCCTATCCTCCATTTCTCACATCATATCACAGCATTTCCATATTTATTAGCGGTTCTATCATACGCCTCGATTTTGGTAATCCGCTCATTTTTGTAAACATGTCATATATCTATACAATGTTCCTTTATTCCTCTGTACGATTGTAGCTCAGCATGAGGCTCCTTCATTTGACAGCCGAGGACGGCCTATCACATTACAGGGGGGGTGCGGGTGATCTCCATAATTCACTGGCATACGTGTTAGCCCATTATTTAGAGGTATAATGACTTCACCAAAACTTGGGAATAGCAAGTCTAATGGTATTTCGATTCCCAATATGCATGGCTTGCTGTTCCAACACCATTTTCGTGTTTTGCTCTGCAAAAATTAGTAGTAAGTTAAAAATTTGAACAGCTTTTTGTTCCATCATCTTCTCTATGTTTTCTTAACAGTGAGATAAAAATTTGAATAGCTTGCTATTCCATCGTCGTCTGTGCATTTTTACAGTGTGTTGTGTGAATAAGATGGGAGGAAGATCAATTCGTAGTGAGCCACAGGTGTTAATGGTCTCTGATGCTGCATGAAAAATCTTAGCAAGGGCAGGATGGATAGCTTACCTTAACCATCTACAACAATCCAACGAGACGGTCGCAATCAAGTTTCTGCAGAACTTGCAAGAAAATCATTCCATGGTGAGAGGGAGATAGATAACAGTCACAAATGACATAATTGCTAAAGTTTCAGGACTGCTAGCCGCTGCACTTTTGTGGGCTTTGAAAAAGGTGAGACTTCGAGATGCTATAACCATCTTCCAGGACAAAGGGAAAAACCTTACTGTAAAAGGGAAAGGAGTCCTGCCGGCAACCCTAGGAGAGCCATGGGCAGAATCGGTGAGAATTATCCAAAGCTACATCACTTGCAATGGCAGAAAAGATGTGGTAAGACCACACCATCTCAAACTTTTACCGTGTTAAGGCAAAAATGTGCTGTGAATTTGCTTGCATTTTTTATTTTTTTATTACATGGTGTTGCCCGAAGCATGAGGAAATCTTGCCATGTAGAGTCAGTAGTAAGCCACCATGGTTAATTCGACTAATAATCAGTTAGTCTTGCCCAACAGTAGAGTATTTGGGAAGAATTGATTTTCTCGATTGATGATGGGGGACTGGCCTTGCCAGCCCCAAAACAAAAACATATTGCTAGAACATTGAGCAGACCACTAAAACGAAGACAATCTATTAGATTGGCAAGGAGCAGAGGAATGCTAGGAACTTCCCAGGGAAAAATTAGCCAGCCTATGGAAATAAAGGATTCAGAAGACGAACAATCCCCACAATTGGAAGGTGGGGAGAATGAAGAAGAATTGGAGGAAACCAATGAAGAAGAACTGGAGGAGGAATCAGAACATTCTGGTCATGAAGAAGGGGAGGAAACAGAGTAATGCAGTGAAAGTCCATTGAAAAACTCTCTGCAAGAAGATGAATTGGCCCAAATTTTGGCCAACATGGGTGAGTATGTCCAACCTCATAGCCCACTCAACCCCCATACCAAAGAAGGGTCGCAGGAGCACTCTCCTCATGATAAAAGTGCATCCAAAGAAACATGTGACGAGGAGGAAGAAGAAGAGGATCACTCTGCTCATGATGAGAGTAGTGCCGAAGAGGAGGAAGAAGAACAATCTGTTCCTAGTCAGAATACACCCGAAGAATTGCACGGTGAAGAAGAGGTAAAAGAAGAAGCTGCCCAAGAGATAGTAGAACAAACCAGGGTCTCTACCCCTGAAAAAACTGATCAATAGAACATTGAGGAGGTGTTCTAAGAAGGAAATATGGAAATTGGCCCAGGAAAAAGGTACAATTCCTGAAGTACAAAGCCCAGGCCCGAGAAAACAAACGGTTATCCCTTCTAAGAAAACACAAGAAAGTAAAATATTGTGAAAGGAACATCAGAGATTGCTTAACATAATTAAGCAACTCCGACAACAAATAAGAGTCTTGAAAATGGGGAAGAACTCAAAAGGAACCTCTATGGAAAAGCGTGCAACCACCTAGGCAAAACCCCATAAGAAAAAGACCAAGAGAACTCAAGTCCAACCTGTTATTTAGAATCGTAAGGAATAGCATTTGGCTGTTGCATATGCAGAAGTACAAATGGACAACACATTGGCCTGTGATAACGAAATCCAGATAGAGGCACTGTCCTCTAGTGAGAAGGAAATGCAGACCATAAAGACGAGATGTCGCAATAAGGAGATCCAAGTAGATCTCTAACCCAAAATTGTCATGTTGGATAATGACCCGAGGAAAGTAACTTTGCAAAAACATTTGGCACAAGCCCAACAAACAATAGATAAACTCACATAGGGAACTATTCCTCAAGAAAAATACCAGAAGTTACAACAGCAGTTGAAGAACATTAATGCATCAGAAAGCCAAGCCTTTGAAGGATGGCGAAAGGCAGAGGAAAGAGTCAAAAAGGTAACCCATAGACTAGACACAATCATAAATCAAATGGATACCTTATGTTCTCTGTATATTGATGTTCTAGCGTGTAGGGCACCTGCCAGAAACTATGCTTTGTTTTTGATGGAAAGATATTTACAATTGAAAATTAAAGTTGTCAAGGCAGGAGTACCTATAGAGATAAAAACCATTGATGATTTCATAAACTGTTGTAAGCATTACAGGGTGAAAGTTCAACGATTATTATGTGAATTTTATTTTCACAATCTTGTGTTATATGGATAAATAGAACAGAACCCTAGCCCTTTTGTGGGCGATGTCCAACTTCAGGCATTTATTTCTTTCGGTGTTAATCAGATAAAGTGACTTAAAGCCTACAATGTCTTTCAAATATAGGAGAATGGATTATATCTATGGGTGAGGGGTGAACTTAGAGACCCATTACAATTATGGAATAAACATAGGAGCCTAATGAGAACTCAGGGTGTGATCCAGACACTAGGACCTATTCACACAGTAGTCATCTGACAAGGGGTAGAATACTCATTTACCATCAAAGGCCTTGCCATAGCAGCAACCAAATTCTGATACCAAACTTCTAATCGGAATATCCAAAACACAGAACCATTCAATTATGAGAATTTTAAGCTAGCTGCTGACCACTTAGGTATCTATCGTGACCTCATTTTGAGAGAAGGCTCGTCTTGCTTAGGCTGTAGGTTTCGAAGTCCAGTCATTTGGTATCCTACACCATGATATAAAGCCTTATATGAATTTCCTGAAGGTTAGACAGGGAATATTTTTGAATTCTTAGCTAGGAATCATGGTTGTAGACCACCGACTGAGAACCCTTCTCCAGCCTATTCCCTAACTTCCTTCCATGTCAATTACAATGTTTTCATGGGGCATGAAAAAGGGAAATCAGGGGGGTGTGTTGAGCATTAGAGAAGGTATGCAATTACCACTTATTTCGTTATCTTTTCCTTTAATTCATAGCTTCTTCACATTATGAGATGGACATATGATGAAGGATTATGATAAAGTTTAAGAGATTTGTAAGTAACCTAAAATGACTAATTATTACCTTTTTCTATGTAGAAAATAAATAAAATGGAAGATCGCCATTTCAAAGGAAAAAACAAGGCGAAATCAACTATTGTCCCTTTGATAAGGAACTGCATCCAGAAGAGGCAATCCAGATCGAAGCGCATAAGCCAGGAAAAGGAAAAAGAAATGTGAAATCAGCGCAAGAGGATGAAGAGATAACTAAAGGATAATGGTATGGCGAATCCATCAGTATCCTTTGATGCTTAGGGATCGCTACCTTAAAGAATATCTGTATCTTTGATATTTCCGCCTGGCTTGTATAAAAAGGGACAACGTTGCTAGCCCAAGGGGTGGATTGTTGTTGTTTTACAGACTTTACTGTTGTAAACTAAACTTTGATCATCGACTCCCTTTAAAGAGTGATTACTGTAACTCTGTTTTCATGATTAATATATAAACTTTGTTGTTGTTCCATCTTTGATTCTGGATCACTTGCTTTCCGTACCATTATTTTCCAATTCCAAGTCGTGTGTGGTTTGATTTATTTTATTTACTTCATTTAGTAATTTGTTGTTCCTTATTATTTCGTGTACTAGCTCTGTTATATTTAATTCATATTTGAATAGTAAAGTTATCTTCTGCAACTTGAATGTTATGTTGTTCATTCTAAAATTGTATCGCATTGTTGTTCCCTTACAGATTGGCATTACTGTGTAACATTGTTGTTCCTTTACAGAGTAACATTACTATTTGTTTACAGAGTAACAGTGTTGTGCATTTACAGATGAGTATTATTGTCTATTTAGCTACGATCTACCTCTAAGTGTGATTGTTTTTCATTTGGATTGTCGTTCCATGGTAACCGCAATTTCTATTTCTTCATAAATGTGATTAATATTTGTTATCACGAAACCTAGATTATTGCTCCCATCAGTATAGATGTGCTGTGTGTTAACATTCGATTCAATTTGTTGTGTGTTTACATTTGATTCAAGTTGTTGTTCAATATTTCGTAAGCTTACTTTAGTTTTTTGTTCCATTTTCGATTTGCTGTTCAAATCATTTCTAAGTTAAAGATTGTTTCTTAATTCCTTTAGATTACAATTACTGCTTAATTCATTTCTATAGGTTAAAGCTTTGTTGTTCAATCTTTTTAAATAGATTAGTTGTTGTTCCCTTTCTTGTTAATTGAATTGTCATTTCAAGTAATCACTTTGGTGTGAACAAAACAATCTAAAACTGTAGTGAACATTGACTATTGTTGTCCAGTTCCTAGATTCAAGATCTTCTCTTTGATTGCTTTTCAATTGCATCAGTTTACAAAGGGAAGATTTATCATTACTACACCCTTGACTAATGAAGTGTTTTAGTTTCTTAAATGAATGATTTAGTTACAAAGCATTTCACTTTCTTGCCATTACATTTAGAGTTGTTTCTAGCATTTATTTACTTTTGCAAAAGCATTATACTACTAACATTACTCTTGACAAGTGACCGCCTCAGACTAAGTACACTCTTTGAGATAACAAATCGTACCTGGATTGATAATTAATGTAGGGTAAATAGAGGTGAAAAAAACCCTTTTTACTACTCGACACGAGGCATGTTCTCAAGATTCTTCTTGGGATGAGCAGTTTTCTTAAGGAAATACTCGAACTGGTCCCAAAGATAGGAAAATTTAATCTAGCTCCTCGGAGCTTGAAACTGCAAGTCATGGAAGCACTGCCAAAAATCCATGATCGATTCATGCAGAGCCTTTTGTTGTTGTAGTAGTTTTTGGTCAAGATGGTATGTATCAAAATGATAGAAAGTATCTTCAATGTGATCACATAAGTGCTCAAGTGAGTCCACGCTGTCAGTCGGTAGGCTAAGCAGCCATCATCAAGGAGATTCACAAAGTGTGTGTGTAAGCAGCAAACTGGCCCGTTCATCAGAATACCCATCTTCCTCATGAAGCATGGAAAGAAATTCATGTAAGTACTCAGGCCAGGCCACTTCACCTTCACCATCATACGTGTAACTGGGCAAGAGATCTAAAAACTCCCCCATGATGGTAACGTCTTCATGATTTGAAAAACAACGCGGATAGAGAAGAGTGCAAGAATCCATGAAAGGTATGCAAAGGTTCAAAACTGGATGAGAGGACACAACTTGTCATCTGGTCCTTCTTCTAGCGCCAGAAATGTTGATGGTGTTGAACCTACCAACATGTCAAGGGATCTCCCTAGTAAGAAGTCCCAATTAGACCTCAAACTGTTTGGTGTAGGAGTCCCAGCAATGGGTCATATAGTAATGCCTTGACCGCAATTTCGCACAGAGGAAAGTAAGATAACACTGTTGGCAGCAAGGGTGTGACAACTGCAGTGAGTCAAGGAAGGTGCATGAGAGGTTCTAACACATGGGGGTTGAGATGAGTGAGCCCCTTGGCAACCTATAATAGTACTCAGATGGGAAGGGAACACACAAGTGAAGATACATCACAAGCTGGAAATCAAGTCAACTGGAAATCAAGTCAACTGGAAATCCAAAGTGAGGGTTAAACCAATAGTACATCTGCAACAAGATTCATACAATTTCATACAAAATAGTTCATACACAACTATGTAAGTTAAACAACATACATTGCTACAACAACCAAAATAGTCCAACTACAATAACAACATATTCATGAAAACGTGATGGTTGTTTTTTATTAAGAAGTGTAAGTTCTAGTCGTTCAATAAATCCATGTACACCCGCTAGTTCCAACATGGAACATTACAGCCACATCCGCTTGCTCCTCCAAAGAGTTGTACTAGCTTCATGCAATGGAGAAGCCAAGGCGTGTTACAATACTATCCAAGCTCTCTCTAAGATTGTCTTACCGAAAGCTTGGTTGACCAAAAGCCTATACAATGAGTTATGAGGGACTATTTATAGCAAAGGGTGGGGTGACCCTTGACATTCCCCTTTGTGACAGTTCAACTACCCTCATGGCTTTTCATTTACTCTATGTCTGTTACATCCAGCTATAGACACAACTTACACTTGACAAGACATTACATTACAATTCACATGTACTCATGTGAGACAACATGGCTTGAGCGAGCCATGCAAGACATCACTGACACTCATTCCATTGTGGTGAGACCAATTCTTTGACATTCTTGTGATGGTGAATGTGTTGAGCTGATGCCAAGATTGGTTGTCTGTGATGGTGTGCATGCACCCCATGGTGACATCTTGTTGAAGTGAACTCTTGCCTCCGTTGCAGTCGGTGCATTGGTTCAGCTCCTTCATCCAACTCGTCCGCTAACATGTGCATGGTCTTCTTGGGTGTGGCTAAATCAACAACACACTGATGCATAGTGTCCGTGCTATTCTTCAAGTCTATGTTGGTGGTCATGTGCATCAACTTGCCGGAATACACATTTAGGTCCAGTTGGACTTGCTTCTTGTCTTCACCTTGGTGAGTGTGTTGAACGAGTTGGATCACATGCATGCACAATGACATACATGTATGCTGCTGAATCCCTTGCATGCAATCAACAACACTACTCACCATTTCTGCTCCATGCCAGCTGTTAGGATAGGTCTGTAACTTGAATGGGAGCAGTTTCATCCATGAGCGCATGTTGTGCCCACTGTTGTTCTTGTTCCTACTGCAACTCATTCATCTGTCTGTGCATCTTCATGGTCTTCCTTAAGTTGTTTCTTTAGCACATGAAACTCCTTCTTTTTTCCATTCTCTATCTTCATGTGATCTCATGTCATGTCATCACCTCATAGCTTGAGTCTCCAAAGTTGCTTTCATCACCAGTGGATATACTTGAGCTTGCAACTTTGTTCCGCCTCTGTGTTGTCAACAACCTTCCTCTTTCATTCATTGCATTCGGTATGCTGTCGTCAGCTATTGCTCATGATACAACTCATTATGATGTTGTTGTTGTCATATATTGATGTCCTTGTCTTTGAACAACTTGATATCTTAGTGAGTAGGCAAGCTCATAGACATTTGATCGACTGCATCTCTAGGTGTGCTCAGAATGGTGTCTTCGACTCTGCTCTCTTGGAAACCATTATACCCGCATTGCTGAGAGGCAAATGAACACCTTCAATACCTGGATACATGACAACACTCATGGCAAGCAATCTGTCAGTAGAAAACCAGAATAAACTTAAGAACTGACTTGCAACATACCTGTGTGACTGATCATGGAGGTTGCACAATTTCAACCATGAGATCAGGAGACTAACTAACAAGACCGTGCAAGGCACAGTCTGGGCTGCTGGGAGACTGACTCACTACTGGAACTATGCAATGCATAGTTCAGTTTGGCTACTGACTATTTTAATTGCAAAAAGTGCAATCTCAACTGGAAATGGTTGTAGGCTCAGTGACTGCATTGCACAATTTTTTTGGTCAGTAGTCACTCTCCCTCATAAATGCGCAAAACAGTCATGGAGGATAGTGCCTAGGCAGAAATGTGCATTTCTAGAGAGGAAGACAAAGCCTTCCTTCCCCAGATTGTGAAATGTTCTCTCAATGAAGGTAGAGTCCAGGCCAAGGCTGCCCAGATTTGCCGACAAGAAACTAAATGTGAATGTGAGTGTGAATGCATGGTCATACTGAGTGTAAGCATAAGTGAATGATTATCCATGCAAACAATGAATGATAGATTCAGAAAATGGAACAACATGTATTATCTAAAAATGGGGAACTATAGGCTTCTTGTTAGCTTACAAGAACCTCTCCCACTTCCAAAGCTTAAATATTTCCAAGACCTTATGATTAACCAATTGCAGAATTGAAAAGTGCTTGAAAATAGGTGTATGCTTGTGTTTGTTTTTAGAATGTTCAAGTGCTTATGTATATTTGCTTATGCTAATGTAAAACACACATAACAGTAAATAATGCAGCGCATAAATAACACATAAGACAACAAGTTTAATTAGGATTTTACCCAAACCTCTTGGGCTACGTCTCCGTGGGCTCTAGTCAACTCGACTAGGCTCTTTGGGATTATGGCATAAGTTCTTTTACAAGCTCCACACTCAACTCCATTGGATTACATAGAAACAATGGGCTTAGAACACCATCTTATCCTTGGCTCTGAAGCTCTCAGGCTTTCTGGCTCTAGCTCTCGCTCTGGCTCTCGCTTTGGCTCTCGGCTCTAGCTCTGGCTCTTGGCTCTGGCTCTCGGCTCTGGCTCTCGGCTCTGGCTCTGGCTCTAGCTCATGGCTCTAGCTTTGGCTTTGGCTCTTGGATGTGTCTGTCTCTAAGCTTCTCTCAGCCTCTGCATGCCTTTGTAGTTCTCTTGACCTCCAAGTAACTCTCAGCAACCTTCCAGTGACCTTCAGCAACCACTTTCAGTAGTTGTTCTCTCCGAAACAAGAATTAGTCTTCTTCACTTAGCTCTATGGCCTTTGAGGAACCCTCGACTCTACAACTTCCATCCATTCCTCTATCCCCAATCATGGGGAATCATTCCCTTTCGCCTCTGTGGCTCTCTGTGCTTCATAACGCATAGGTGTGATGGTTGTTCCCAATGGAAATGGACCGGCAGGCACAGAGAACCCAGTCGTTTGGCCTTCCTACGCAAGAATCCCTAAAATGGTCAAATTTCTAATACACAGAGAATATGCGTGGAAATACACTATTGGGCACGAAATCTGGACTTCAAATATTATTGAATCGCCATTATAAACCCTATCGGGTCCACCTTTTATCGGCATATCGCAACCGCATAGGCGGGAGGTCAAAAACCTCAATACATGGGAATACATTGAAAATCCTGAATTCCTGGATTTCAAAACTTATGAAATCAGGTTTATAATCCCATTGGGTCTGCCCCTTTATCGCGTATCGCAATAGCAGTGGCCCGGGGGTTCTTTCCATATACCATGGAACATTGCGACACGATCTCATATCGCTGATGGTAATCCGCCGATCCAATCATTGCAATTGCAAGTCGGCACTAACCCATATCAGTGCCATCACTGATCACATATCGGCATATCATAGTGCTACGGGTCCTGCCCTTTTGGGTGTGTTGATCGCTGATCCGTTGATCCGCTGATCACAATCGCAATCGCTCATCACTTTAATCGCAATTGCAATGTCGCTATGCCTGGGGTCGCGATATCGGGTGAAGGCCTACCTCCGATGCGATAAGTTGGAGATCACTGATCGGGGGTTCCTTAAGGACTGCTACTTTACCCTTTAACATTGCGATGCGATATTTCTATAGAAAGCCTTCATTTCTCCGAAGTCGCATTTAATAAGAAAATGCCTCCTTTTTAAAGGACAATGGGAAATCTTATTTTTGGAATAACTTCTTCATCCAAAGTCCATTTTCACCCATTCAAATTGCGTTAGATTCAGATTGAAGAGATCTCTACAATGAGACTATTTCTAGGAGCATCCTTTGACTTTAATTTTTCCTCTGTGAGGGAAATTCTTAGACTTAGAAATCTATTCAAGATCCATTTTGGAACATGCCTGCCCACTAAAAAGATTTTGGTCTCCAAAAGTCTGATATACTGATCTGAACAGTAAATGAGAATACAACACCCTCTTCTTTCAGCGTTCATACACTTTCCTACATGGCGAGTGCCTCTGAACCAAAGCCTTTGACCACTTTCCTTCCTGGATGTGCTGGTCCTCCTGGGAAGAACTGTTTTCCTCCTTGACTTCCTGCAGAACTCCTACTAAGAAGATCACAGAAGGTAGTTTGAACTTCTCTGCCTTGATCATTGATCCAAGGTGGCTCAAACAAATGTGAAGTTACATCTGCTTCACAAAATTTTCATTTGTACCTGTTTGACAAGCTATCAACAACAACAGAAATATAGACAACAACTAGATGGCCTAAACTCCTGCTTCAACAAAAGAAACTAATTTCACATCTTGTGAACACCTCCATGTATTTACATTTGCATACAAATGATGGACTAGATAACAAGCCGACAAAACATGCCTTTAAACTATGACCCTTCAATCAAGCATGTAGAAAAGATCCCAAGCATTCTTTTCAAAAGATGAAACATTTCATCATCATCTCCATCTTGGAGATCAAATCAACTTTTATCAAGTCAATATTAACATTACATGCATGCCAAAGCAATCAACCCTTCAAGTTAATTACACATACATGTTCCATACAAGGAAATCATCAGCATCCTTGTGTTCATGCATACCAATCTTACGCTTGCATTTCATCCTTCAACTTTTGCTTAAGCACACTGTACTTTCGAAGTTGAAATGAATATAATGTTGCAGCAATAAAGTGAGTCTCCTACTCAATTTTTTCCATTCACCTTCTTGGTAAAATCCTGCAACTTTCATTCCATTAACAAAGAAAAGAAAATAGATGCATCAAATCAAAAGACATGCAATCTTTAATTGGATAAGAATTCTAACCATTTCTTACCAATCCATTTCAAAGGTCTTACCTTTGTCTGCACATTAGCGTCAACATGTGAATCATCCTGAAACACGTCATTCATGGAATATTTCTTTCCATTCCTGATATTTTCTCTTTCCACCTTCTTCAAGTTTCGTGGAAGCATCATTGGATTCAGAGTCCAACATTTTGCAGCAACATGTCCTTGCTTATGGTAGTAAATGCAACACATGTGCATCCTCTTGATAACATGATTTTCCTTGTCCAATGGACCTTTGGCTTCTTGCTTCCTTTCCTTCAAAAGTTTCCTGTATGTCGCCATTATCTTCCAACATCTAGAAACATTATGCTTATCCAAACCACAAAAGGAACATGCAATTCTTTTCCCATAATTATATGGAAATTTACCATGCTAAACATAATCAAAAGAAATGTGATTAGAACCAGATTTATAACTTTCTCTTTCACCTTTATTGCCTTCATGAGAAGGTGAATTGAATGAAGAAGTAGCTCCCTTTGGAACACCATCAACCTCTTCCATGGTTTCAAAGTTTCCACAAATCTCTGGTTCAAGTGCGTGCTTATGAACACCTGCATCTTGCAAATGATGTTTCAAGCTATTGCATTCTCCACAAATAAAATCTTCACACTCTTGAGGTAGAAGACCTAAAATGAAACTCCTTCTTGGAACTGTTTCAATGGCCTTCATGGCAGCTCTAGAACTTTCTCCATAAGACTGTCCATAGCCAAGACCCAAATACTTAGGCCTTTCCTCAACCATTATTGGCTCAACAATACCGTGTGCATGTTTGGCCAAGCCTTTTCCTTCATAGCCCATCTTGGACATTAACTTGGGACCTATGCCTCTGGTGTGTTTTTCAAAAAACCAATATAATCATTCTTAGAGGAAATTGAAAAAAAACAAGAATTATTTACCTATTCTTCACACTGATACTTGACCAAGGCTTCTTTGGCAACAAAGAGTTGTGTCTCCAACTCATGCATCCTTTCCAGGTTCATATTTGCAATATGAAGTTGCCTCTCCATTTCCTGCAATTTGTCAGAAAGCAACTGCTTCTCTTCCTCCACGGAATTCAACTGCTCTCTAAGTATGTTTCTCTTCCTTCCATCCTCATACATTTCTCTCACCTTGTCCATCATGATGAACAAGTCTTGCTTCATGTCTCCATCAAAGAATCTTGTGATGAAGGAGGAATTTGAGGACTCACTTGTAGAAGTTGTCATTATGCCAATGAACAAAAGAACTTCAAACAAGATTAACAAAGAGCTTATTCAAGCATAAAATCAACCTCTAACTATTTAAACACCTTTCAGACAAGCAATCTTTGCTCTGTTAATCAAGCATTCTAATTTGATACCACTTTCTCTAGTATAGCCAACTTTGATATCACCTTCTTGAAGGTGGGGTTAATTAATCTTAAGCTCTGATACCACCTAATCTGAAAATGGGGCACTAAAGGCTTCTTGTCAGCTTACAAGAACCTCTCCCACTTCCAAAGCTTAAATATTTCCAAGACCTTATGATTAACCAATTGCGGAATTAAAAAGTGCTTGAAAATAGGTGTATGCTTGTGTTTGTTTTTTAGAGTGTTCAAGTGCTTATGTATATTTGCTTATGCTGATGTAAAACACACATAACAGTAAATAATGCAGCGCATAAACAACACATAAGACAATAAGTTTAATTAGGAATTCACCTAAACCTCTTGGGATACGTCTCTGTGAGCTGTAGTCAACTCGACTAGGCTCTTTGGGATTATGGCATAAGTTCTTTTATAAGCTCCACGCTCAACTCCATTGTATTACACACAAACGATGGGCTTAGAACACCAACTTATCCCTGGCTATGAAGCTCTCAGGCTTTCTGGCTCTGGTTCTGGCTCTGGCTCTGGCTCTGGCTCTAGCTCTTGGCTTTGGCTCTTGTCTCTAGCTCTCGGCTCTGGCTCTGGCTCTTGCCTCTAGCTCTAGCTCTCACTCTTGGCTCTAGATCTCTCTCAGCTTCTCTCAACCTCTGCGTGCCTCTGTACTTCTCTTGACCTCCAAGCGACTCTCAGCAACCTTCCAGTGACCTTCAGCAACCACTTTCAACAGTTGTGCTCTCCGAAACAAGAACTAGTTTGCTTCGCTTGGCTCTATGGCCTTTGAGGAACCCTTGGCTCTGTGGTTTCCATCCGTTCCTCTATCCCCAATCATGAGGAATATTTCCCTTTCACCTCTGTGGCTGTCTTTGCTTCATAACACACAAGTGTGATGGCTATTCCCAATGGAAATGGACCGGTGGGCACAGAGAACCCGGTCGTTTGGCCTTCCTATGCAGGAATCCCTAAAAGGCCAAATTTCCAATACATAGAGAATATGCGTGGAAATACACTATCGGGCGTGAAATCCATACTTCAAATATTATCAAATCACCCCAATAAACCCTATCGGGTCCTCCTTTTATCAACATATCACAATCACATAGGTGGGAGGTCGAAAACCTCAATACACGGGGATACATTGAAAATCCTGAATTCCTGGATTTCAAAACTTATGAAATTGGGTTTATAATCCCATTGGGTCTACCCCTTTATCGTTTATTGTAATCGCAGTGGCCTGGGGGTTCTTTCCATATACCATGGAACATTACGATGTGATCTTATATTGCCGATGCTGATCCGCCGATCCGATCATCATAATCACAAGTCAACACTATCGCACATCAACGTCATCATTGATTGTATATCGGCATATCGTAGTGCTATGGGTCCTACCCTTTGGGTGTCCCTATCGCCGTTCCACTGATCGGTCAATTGCAATCGCTCATTGCTTTAATCGCAATCGCAATGTCACTATGCCTGGGGTCCCGATATCGGGCGAAGGCCTACCTCCGATGCGATAAGTCAGAGATTGTTGATCGAGGGTTCCTTAAGGACTGCTGCTTCACCCTTTAACATTGCGATGCGATATTTCTATAGAAATCCTTCATTTCTCTTAAGTCCCATTTAATAATAAAATTCCTCCCTTTTAAAGGACAATGGGCAATCTTCTTTTTGCAATAACTTCTTCATCCGAAGTCCATTTTTGCCCATTCAAATTGCATTAGATTTAGATTGAAGAGATCTCTACAACGATACTATTTCAAGGAGCATCCTTTGACTTTCATCTTTTCTCTGTGAGGAAAATTCATAGACTTAGAAGTCTATTGAAGATCCATTTTGGATCAATGCATGTGGGTGAGGCGAGTTGTCGAATCAGCGACTGTTCATGAAAAAAAAATTCATGCATGCGAAAATAGTGAGATAGAAATGAAAACTGAAACAATGCTAGGATAAGCTAGTATACATGTAAATGAAAACAAGTGTTTAAAGAAATCAAGAAAACACAACTCACACAAGCGAAAACACAAAAAGAGACAAAAATGCAACACAAGGCTTGGAAAGCGGGCTTACCCCAAAACAGCTGAGCTGAATGTGCCAAATGCCCCTAGATGTGATGTGGGATGTCAGAGCTACAGTTTTGATGTGAGGAATGATCTCTGTGGTGTCTAGTTGATGAGTTTTCAAAACATCAAGGTTGTGACGCACATGCCACAAATATATGGAAAGGGATACTTGGTGGGAGGTTTCTGAAATGATGCTTGCATGTATCCCCCAACTGCTAAAAATAGATCCTTTAGACAAGGGCTTCCTTTGCACGCTGCCTTAGGAGAAGCAGCCCATGCATGAAAGTTTGTTTTGCTTGGTCTCGGAGGGAACCGGTCAACTCAGCTACACATTGAAGAGGTTTCTCAACTACTGGGAGAAAATGCACATTTTTGGCTAGGAGTTAGGCTGGCTTCCCAAGATATTTGCCAATTTATGGGTAGAGCAGTTGACTACTGCTTAAATTTGTACAAAGTCTAAGCTGAGCAGCCCTGTTGGGGAAAATTGCACAATTTTCATTGTGAATGTTAACTGCCAGAATTGTGCAATTCTAGAGCCCATCAGGATGCTGGTCAGGATTGTGCAATTTCTGGAGGGAAGGCTGGTTGCCCTACAGAATTGCGCAATTTCTTGGGGGAGCTGCTTAGCCTGCATCTAGACCAAGTACGGGTGATCAACTTGTGAGGGGAATGCATCGAGCTGTGATCGACAGGCTATCTTTGTGCAAGCATAACACTGAAGCTTGTGAAATTGACGAAGCAGGGCAAGCTACTATGAAAAGTTGGAAGGGAGGTTCCAAAATGAAGCTAAGGAAAAAAATTTGAGGGTGGTTGTATCCGCTACAACAGAAGGTTATGACATGCTTCATATTCACTTCTCAGATTAGTATATGGAACACTTTGGGAATTAATTTCTAGACCTCTATTAAAACAATTTGTACCCTATTCCTAGAGAAGAAAATAACTTTTAAGTTTAGTAAAAAAAACTTTGTAAATAGGGGAATGTAATAAAACAACCACTATTGCAGCAAAAATTAAAATATCATTGTGTTACCTCCATTGTTCCACACGAAATACTATCAGGGATGATTGATTCCCTTAGTGGGACCACATTACTTTGAGAAGGGAGATTGGAAGATCCGATATTTCGAGCTGTTGGAAATAATACTGAGAGGGGGGGGGGGGGGGTGAATCAATATTATCAAATCAATAAAACTTTTTCATTTCCATTCATAAGATTCATAAACCACGTATATCCAGAATACTTATGATTCAGTTAATCCATTAAATGATGATCTTTACTTAGTGCAATAGAACTTTTTTAACCATATGAGCAGTAAACAGGAGCAGTAAAATAGAATAGATCATCACACACAAGAAGCACACATGAACACCATGATGTAAGGTGGAAACCCAATGTGGGAGAAAACCACCTGCTGCAATATGTTTCTTTCTTCTTTTAATTAGAAACTTCTTTTACAGTAATTTTGTACTGGCGCAGTCTTATACCAGTACGCAGGCTTCAACCTGCAGAAGGCTACAACCTTCTATCGTTCTCCAGCCTCTCCTGGAAGGGAGCTACAACCCCCTTAGCTCTTGTACTAGCCGATCCATTTACTAGTACGTAGGTGCCGGCCTACTGAAATGCTCCAATCTCTACTCGTTTTCCAGCTGCTACTGGAAGGGAGCTACCACCCCCTTAGCTCTTGTACTAGCTGATGTAGGTGCCGACCTACAGAAGGCTACAACCTTCTCTTTCATCCTCCATGTACCACATTTCATACATTTTCAGACTGGATACTCATGGAACACAACATAATAAACTGAAAGGTCGCGTTTCATCCAATTTTCATACTAGACCCATCAATATCATTGAAGCACATAATCAATCAATCTTATGAATCACCTAATCACCAGATCATTACATATACAAGGATAAATATGAGTGTTAGCAACCAGATCTAATCCATAAGATCACATAAAGATAAATCATTATGAACCTGATCCATCACTACTGAAGCTAAACATAATCGTTCAATCAATCACTTCATAATGTTGTTACCAGAACATAATACCAGTAACCTGACATCACTTCAAAACCCAGAACACTGCAAAACATATTTCAATAATAGGTACACAACTTCACCAATAGAAAGTTGCGGGTATCCGTGCCTGCTCTTTCTTCTGATCTGCGGGTAACCGCACCTCAGCTTTCTTTTGATCTACGGGCATCTGCACCTGCACACGCTGCTGATCTGCGGGTATCCACAACTGGTGAGTCTTCTAATCTGCAGGTATCCGCACCTGCGTAGTCTTCTAACCTGCGAGTATCCGCACCTGCGTAGTCTTCTGACCTGCGGGTATCCGCACCTTCTCTGTGTCGCTCCTGCGTCCAAATTATCAGATCTGATCATCCGTCAAAGAGATCTTGACCCATTAGTAGATCTTAACCCTCTTGAAATGCTCAGGTTCCTCCTTGCTTCAGGTTTAGCTATTATTCACCAACAGATCACCAAAATTTCAGATCTTACTCTTCTCAAGATATTCAACACATCAGTGCCTAGCCAATTGATCTCCTTTCCTTTTTATAGACAAGGCCTTGCTCAAACCATGGTCCAAAACCATAGGAATCCAATACTAGGGACCCAAAACCTGGGTTCAATACTTTAAAACCACGGACCAAAACCATAGGATCAAAAGCGTCGAACAAATACCATGGACTAAACATACGATTTCCCACGTGCGTGTTTTACTCTGCATGAAAGTCCGTGAACTTTAGGTCCGCACCTTTTGTTCAGAACAGCTGCGAACATGTCCACACCTTTTGAACGACGAACCTGCGGACCCAGCCTAAGACCGCATCTTTGTGAACAGGACACTGCGAGCCTTTCATTTTCTGCATTCTTTGTAGTCTGATCATCAACTTTTTGCTACAGACCTACTGCACTATGATCTATCATCTGGGTGAGTTTCCATCAAGGACAACACAAACCTGCTGCACTAAGATCTATCATCTATGTGAGTTGCCATCAAGGACAACACTTGTATCATGATGCCAACAATCTCCCCCTTTGGACTTGATGGCAAAGCTAACTTGTTATACTGAGAACTTGTTATCTGATTCCTTTGATCTGTCCTGCATCTCATGAATTATGTCACATCTGATATCTCTTCTGTAGATTCATCTAGTTATGTATAAGTGAGTTGTTCTTCTACGAGAGGGTTGCCATCAAGTACAACACATGCATCATAATGCCAACAATCTCCCCGTTTGGACTTGATGGCAACAATACCAAATCACTCTCCCCGTTTGACATCAAGGGAAAAAGGTGGAACAAGATATTCTCTTTCCTTGGTAAACATTCTGCTGACCATACTCCCCCTGAGTACCTGCTGAAACCTCTGAATGAGCTGTTGGAAATAATACTGAGAGGGGGGGGTGAATCAGTATTATCAAATTCTTTTCAATATGCCTTCCAGATTTATACTTTAATTTATTCTTTAGATATTGATCATTAATTTGTATGTCAGTGCCATATAATAATGAACAAGAACAAAAAATAGATAAGCACACCAAAGAACACCAGATATAAGGTGGAAACCCAATGTGGGTGAAAACCACCTGCTGCAATATGTCTCTATCTTCTTTCAATTAGAAACTTCTTTTACAAGGATTTTGTACTGGTGCATTCCTTTACCAGTACATAGGCTGCAACCTGCAGAGAGCTACAACTCTCTCTCGTTTTCCAGTCTCTCCTGGAAGGGAGCTACAACCCCCTTTGCTCTTTTACTTCTTTAGGGACCACGTTTCATTATTTTTCAAACTGGATCCAAGAAGATCAAATAATCATCAAGTATATGCAAATCACCCAATCTCCTTATACAATCAACCAATGAATCACCCAACTTCTCGAAATGTTGTAAACAGAAAAGTAATACCAGAAATCTAAACCCAAAACTCTACAGCAATTGGATAAAAGACAGCCAACAAATGTTTCAAGATAGGTCCGCAACTTCACCAATAGTGGCCTGCGAATACCCGCAGCTCTTCTGTGTCTAAACTGCGCAGATCCGCACCTGGTCGGTCTACTGCTCTGCGTATCTCCGCACCACTCATTCTGCTGCCCTGTGTACCTCTGCTCAGATCCGCACCTGTACTGCCCGCTTGACAGTGTACCTTCGTGACTTGCTCTTCTGCTTCCCTGCGTACCTTCGCACTGCGCCTTCTCCTGCGCTGCGTACATTGCACTGTGCCTTCTATTGCACTGTGTACCCCCGCACTGCACCTTCTCCTGCGCTGCGTACCCCCGTACTCACGCAGTGGATCACCTGGAACCTCTAATTAGGGCTAAATTAACATTCCTCCAATGTGCCATAGTTAGTCAGATCCACAGATCTGATCATGCGCCCGAGAGATCACGACTTATCAATAGATTCGCCTTAAATATTCTCCTTGATATAGATCTAGCTTTTAAAACCAATCACCCAAAATTTAAGATCTTAAGATATTCAAATTTCACAAAGTGTCTAGCCAAGTGATCTCTTTTCCTTTTTATAGGCAAGCCCTTATTCAAACCATGGGACAAAACCATAGAAAACCAATACAAGCAATCCAAATAGGGGTTCAAATAATTTAGATCCTAAACCACGGTCCAAAACCATAGGATCATGAACGACGGGCTAAATACCAAGGGCCAAACATAAGAAACCCCACGTGAGCACGCTTCTCTGCATTGGAGTGAGTGAACTAGGGGACCGCACCTTATGAACGGATAACCTGCGAGTATGTCCGCACTTCCTGGATGGCGAACCTGCGGGTCCGCAGCTTTTGAACGATGCACCTGCGAACCTCTTATTTTCAATCATTTTGAGAGCCTGAATAGAATTTTTCCACTTGAGTGAGTTGCCATCAAGTACAACACCTGTACCATAGAGCCAAACCAGAACCATAATGCCAACAATCTCCCCCTTTGGACTTGATGGCTACCTCAAGATCCTCAACGCCATTCTCCCCCTTTGACATAAAGGGCCAAGGGTTATGCTCCCCCTGAGAACATGCTCCCCTTGACTATAAACCAGATCTGCAAAAAGGAAAGAAATTTCTTCAAGAAGAACCATAATCCACCAAACAACATAATTGACCATGAAAGAGATAGAGACATATTGCAGCACTATTCAGAGCAGCATCCATGATCTCCTTCTATACTTCCTCCAAGATCTTCTACCATAATGCCAACAATGCATTATATGCTCCCCTTGAACCTGTGCCATTCGATCTTTGACCAATCCGCAACCCAACAAATGTACGCATATACCCCATATGAAACTTGCGTACAACCAACAATCTCTTAAACAGATGAGATTCAACAACAGGATGATGCATCAACAACCCCCAGCTTTTGTCTGAGGTATTCAAAGGTCTCCTTGGGCAATGGTTTGGTGAGTATATTAGCAACTTGTTCCTTAGAAGGAACATACTCCAACTTGACCTTTTGTTCAAGCACTTGTTCCCTGAGAAAGTGATACTTGATCGGTATGTGCTTGGTCTTTGAATGCACGACTAGGTTCTTTGAAATGTTGATTGCACTTGTATTATCACATAAGATGGAGATAGGTGGAGTACAAGTGATCTGAAAATCCTGCAAGGTCTGCATCATCCAAAGAAGTTGAGTGCAGCAAGATGCAGCAGCCACATATTTCGCTTCAGCTGTAGATAAAGCAATCGAACTTTGTTTATTGCTTAACCAAGATACTAATCTGGAACCCATAAAGAATGCACCACCACTTGTGCTCTTCCTGTCATCCACGCTTCCAGCCCAATCTGCATTTGTATAAGCATGAAGTGTAAGATCTGTATCTCTAGGATACCATAAACCATAGTTTTGAGTTCCTTGAAGGTACTTGAAAATTCTCTTCACTGCCTGAAGATGAGTTTCCTTTGGATTTGCCTGAAATCTTCCAACTATTCCCACTGCATGCATGATGTCTGGTCTGGTAGCTGTCAAATAAAGAAGACTTCCAATCATAGATCTGTAGGTTTGTTGATGCACTGCTGCTGATTCATCATTTGCACTGAGGCTACATCCTGTGACCATGGGGGTACATACTGGTTTTTCATCTTCCATGCCATGTTTCTTCAAAATCTGCTTGAGATACTTGGTTTGAGACAAGAAGATCCCGCCTTCATTTTGTTGGATTCGCAGTCCAAGAAAATATGTCAGTTCTCCAAGCAAAGACATTTCGAATTCTTTCTGCATCACCAAGGCAAAGATTTGACTCATAGCTTCTTCATTGCTGCCAAAGATAATATCATCTACATACACAACAAGTATTAGTAATTTGTCATTTTCAATTTTTATATAAAGATTGCTATCTGTTGATCCCTTTGAAAAACCTTGTTGATGAAGATATTTGTCCAAGCGGTAGTACCAAGCCCTTGGAGCCTGTTTAAGACCATAGAGAGCCTTTTTTAGTCTGCATACAAGATTTGGATCATTCCCAAGGATGAACCCATCTGATTGCTCAATGTACACTTCTTCTTCTAAGTCTCCATTCAGAAAGGCTGATTTTACGTCCATTTGAAATACTTTGAACTTCTGAAATCTTGAGAGAGCAAGGAACATTCGGATGGCCTCAAGTCTAGCAATGGGAGCAAAAGTTTCTTCAAAGTCTATTCCTTCTTGTTGAGCATACCCTTTACAAACAAGTCTAGCCTTGTTTCTAATTACTTCCCCATTTTCATTCAACTTATTTTTGAAGATCCATTTTGTCCCTATGACATTCTTATCTTTTGGTCTAGGAACCAACTCCCAAGTGTTGTTCTTTTCGATCTGCTCAAGTTCTTCATCCATTGCCTTGACCCAGCATTCATCTTTTCATGCTTCTCTTACATTTTGTGGTTCAGTGGAGGAGAGTAATGCCAAATAGCTTGAGGCTTCTGCAATTGTCCTTCTTGTTTGTACACCTGCCTCTTTCTGCCCCAAAATCTGAGATTCTGGATGATTCTTCTGAACGTACCTGGATGGAGTCTTCTCTTCTATCCTTATCTGTTCCTCTGGTGCCTCTTGCGGTTCTTCTTCATCATCAATCTGATTTGGAGAGTAGTCTTCATCTTCTTCGATATTTTCATAATTTACTTGCCTAGGAATGTACCCTTTTTCATCAACCACTACATCAATGTTGTCAACAATTCTTCCAAGTCTTTTATTATAACACTTGTATGCTTTGCTGTGGGGAGAATAACCAAGGAGAATGCCTTCATCTACTCTAGGTTCAAGTTTTCCAAGCTGTTCATCATTATTCTTAATAGAGCATTTGCTTCCAAAAATTTTGAATTTCTTTACCGAAGGAGTCTCACCATACCAGAGCTTATGAGAAGTCTGAGTGCTGTTCACTCGGACATTTGTTTTGTTGAGAATAAAAACCGCAGCAAAAGCAGCTTCACCCCAGAAGGTTGCGGGAGTCCTAGACTCATCAAGCATAGCACGAGCCATTTTTTGGACCGTTCTGTTCATTCTTTCCACCACTCCATTTTGCTGAGGAGTCCTAGCTGTAGAGAATTCCCTTCTGATTCCATGTTCTTCACAGAAATCGAAAAATTCATTTGAGGTAAACTCCCCACCTCTGTCGGACCTGAGGCACTTAATTTTGTGATCTAATTCGTTTTCAGCCAAGGCTTTGAAAGATTTGAATTTTTCGAATGCTTCGTCCTTGTGTTTCATAAGTCCCAACCAAACCATCCTGGAGAAGTCGTCAATGAATAATATAAAGTATTCTTCTCCTCGAGGTGACCTTGTCCTAAATGGACCACATACATCTGTATGGACTAGTTCAAGAGGCCTGCTAGTTGATCCTTCCTTCTCAGGGAAGTTAGTTCTGGTTTGCTTACCAAACTGACATGATTTGCATATGGTGTTGTCTGGAATTTTGATATCTAGAAGACCACAAACTGCCTGGTATTTCCATGCTTTCCTTATTTGTGAAAAACTTAAATGCCCCAACCTCGGGTGCCATAACCAATGTTCATCATCTTTTCTCAAATAGCATTGTTGTTGTCCTTCTTCAAATATGTATATATTATTTGGAGTTCTTCTGCCTTTGATCACTGTTTTTCCTGTATCAAGATCACGAACACTACATCCATTTGATCGAAATATTAGCTCTGTTCCTTGATCGCACATCTGACTGACACTTAGTAGATTATGCTTCAAGCCATCAACACACAAAACATTTCCAGCTTTGACCTTTTCTTTCAACTGAGCAGTGCCTTTTCCTTTTATAGCTACAGGGGTATCATTTCCAAAAGAAACTTTCTTTCCCTTTTCTAAAGCAGTATATCATTCAAGTTTTTCTTTATCACCTGTCATATGCTTCGAACATCCGCTGTCGATGTACCATAGATTTTCTTGTCCTTCTACATAAAATGCTATCCCACATCTTTATGTTTGTGGTTCCTTTATTCTCCATGTTCTGGTGCTTGAGGCTTGTTCCTTTGTCTGCTGAAACCTGCTCCTGCATTCAGAATCTTCATGACCGAAGTTATTACAAATAGAACATTCAATTTCATTTTCAAGGGCAGAAAAGTCGTTATAGGTCCTTTTCGTAATCCCAGTCATACTTCTTTGTTTTTGAGCTTCTCTAGTCATGATTGTCTTATAAGCAACACATTGAGCTGCTTTGTGACCGAAGTTATGGCAAGAGAAACATTGGCCATTGAAGAAGCTTCTGCAATTATCAAATCTACCATCCAAATGATTGTAATTTCTATTGTCATCCATTCTTGAAGCAAATTGAGAAGTTTTTACCTGTGGCTGGTTGTATCTTTTGTTCACCCTTAAGATGGATTGCCCCTGGTTTACCTGGTAGTCTTTGTTTGTTCTTGATGTAATTCGTCCCTGCCTTACCTAGTGATCTCCATTGGGCTTTTGCTCATTCCTCCTTGCTGCATCAAGATAACTCTTTGAGGTGGATGCTTGAGATGTTTCTCCATTATAACCCAGACCTGTCTTGATTAGTGGAGAACGTTATACATTGATAATCTCATCCAGAGTTTCAGATCCTTTAACAAATTTAAGATTAAGAGCCTTTGTTTTCTCAATTTCTTTTCGAAGGCCAACAATTTCACATTATAACTTCTCAAGAGATTTTTCTTTTTCATCAAGTTGGAATTGCAGAGTATCAATGATCATATCTTTTTCTTCTAAACATATTTTGAGTCGAGAAATCTCTTCATAAAAACCATCTATATCTATAGTGTCCATGTAATCATCATCTTCAAAGGCCATTAAAAGTTTATAATCATTACCTCGTTCATCTTCATCACTATTTGATAGGCCATCACTGTCTTCATGAGTGTGGTAACTTTTCTTAGTTGCATTCTGTTTCTTGTTCCATCTAACAAGTTCCTTCCCTTTGTCAATCTTATCCTTGTGAGGACATTTGGCAGCATAGTGATCAATTCTTCCACA
This sequence comes from Pinus tabuliformis, assembly GCA_031772625.1. NCBI lineage: Eukaryota > Viridiplantae > Streptophyta > Pinopsida > Pinales > Pinaceae > Pinus > Pinus tabuliformis. The sequence goes on from CM062819.1 coordinate 683,298,838, forward strand.
GGCAAAGCATTTGAAAGGTAACTTACCTCGGAAATGACTAGTACCGCGTTGAAGATTTCTGACAAAATTTGATTCTTCTTCTTCTTCTGACACGTGTCCTGACTCATAGTACTCTCCTTTTCCTGAAGCCTTAAAGGCAGCTTCTCTCCTGTCTGATGGACCTCCTTTCCTCATTTCATAAGCAGTTAGAATTCCGTGCAGCTGTGACATTTTAAGGCTTTGTAGATTCTCTTTTTCTTCTATTGTAGAAACTTTAGATTCAAACCTAGGGGACAAAGATATTAGAACTTTTTTAACCACAACAACCTCTTTTATTTCTTCACCCAAATTTTTCATAAAATTAACAATCTCATTTACACGAAGAAAATAGTTAGCCACACTTTCATCATTATACATCCTGAGATTTTCATACTGAATTCTAAGGGTTTGAAGTTTTGTTCGTTTTACCTGATCATCTCCTTCATAGCTCAGAACAATCTTATCCCATATCTCTTTTGCGGATTTAAACTGCATTACCTTAACAAATTCTGATTGAGATAGGCATCCTAATAGAGTATTGACCGCTTTTGCATTTGTTTCATATTTCTTCTTCTCAGCCGGATCTGTAGGAGTTGCTGATGGAAAGGTATACCCTGTATCTATGATATCCCAGACTTCTGTACCAAGAGATTGAAGATAGGCAATAACTCTTACCTTCCAATAAATGAAGTTTGTCCCATCAAAAATCGGTGGCCTGATTGATGCTTCCCTCTCGTAGTTTCTCATGATGAAAGATATTTCTTCAAGCGATCAAGCTTCTTCTGAAGAACCTGCTCTGATACCAATTGTTGGAAATAATACTGAGAGGGGGGGTGAACCAGTATTATCAAATTATTTTCAATATGCCTTCCAGATTTATGATTTAATTTATTCTTCAGATATTGATCATTAATTTGTATGTCAGTGCCATATAATAATGAACAAGAACAAAAAAATAGATAAGCACACCAAAGAACACCAGATATAAGGTGGAAACCCAATGTGGGTGAAAACCACCTGCTGCAATATGTCTCTATCTTCTTTCAATTAGAAACTTCTTTTACAAGGATTTTGTACTGGTGCAGTCCTTTACCAGTACGGAGGCTGCAACCTGCAGAGAGCTACAACTCTCTCTCGTTTTCCAGTCTCTCCTGGAAGGGAGCTACAGCCCCCTTTGCTCTTTTACTTCTTTAGGGACCATGTTTCATTAATTTTCAAACTGGATCCAAGAAGATCAAATAATCATCAATTATATGAAAATCACCCAATCTCCTTATACAATCAACCAATGAATCACCCAACTTCTCAGAATGTTGTAAACAGAAAAGTAATACCAGAAATATAAACCCAGAACTCTGCAGCAATTGGATAAAAGACAGCCAACAAATGTTTCAAGATAGGTCCACAACTTCACCAATAGTGGCCTGCGAATACCTGCAGCTCTTCTATGTCTAAACTGCGTAGATCCGCACCTAGTCGGTCTACTGCTCTACGTATCTCCGCACCACTTATTCTGCTGCCTTGCGTACCTCTGCTCAGATCCGCACATGTACTGCCCGCCTGACAGTGTACCTCCACGACTTGTTCTTTTGTTTCCCTACGTACCTCCGCACTGCACCTTCTCCTGCACTGCGTACCTCGCACTGTGCCTTCTACTACGTTGTGTACCCCCGCACTGCGCCTTCTCCTGCGCTGCGTACCCCTGCACTCACGTAGTGGATCACCCGAAAACCTCTTATTAGGGCCAAATTAACAGTCCTCCAATGTGCCACAGTCAGTCAGATCCACAGATCTGATCATGCACCTGAGAGATCACGAATTACCAATAGATTCGCCTTAAATGTTCTCCTTGATATAGATCTAGCTTTTAAAACCAATCACCCAAAATTTAAGATCTTAAGATATTCAAATTTCACAAAGTGTCTAGCCAAGTGATCTCTTTTCCTTTTTATAGGCAAGCCCTTATTCAAACCATGGGACAAAACCATCGAAAACCAATACAAGGGATCCAAACAGGGGTTCAAATAATTTAGATCCTAAACCACGGTCCAAAACCATAGGATCATGAACGACGGGCTAAATACCAAGGGCCAAACATAAGAAACCCCACGTGATCGTGCTTCTCTGCATTGGAGTGAGTGAATTGGGGGACCACACCTTATGAATGGATAACCTGCGGGTATGCCTGCACTTCCTGGATGGCGAACCTGCGGGTCCGCACCTTTTGAATGATGCACCTGCGAACCTCTTATTTTCAATCATTTTGAGAACCTGAACAGAATTTTTCCACTTGAGTGAGTTGCCATCAAGTACAACACCTGTACCATAGAGCCAAACCAAAATCATAATGCCAACATGAGCTCCCCCTTTGTATATGCCAAGGTGTACCAAACTGTTCATGCTCCCTCTGAGTACATGCTGAAGTCTCTGCTCTGCTGAAGTGTGCTTTTCATGTTCCCCCTAACTAAAGCAAGGTCTACAAAAAGATGTTCTACAAGAAGAACATGACTCTATACATCATAAATGACCTTTCAAAGACTCATACACACATCCATCTCCCACCAAAATGGGGATATGCCAAACTCTACTCATCCACCCAACCAAGTGGGGATACATCAAGGTTTACAAATGATAACACAAGAGTATAACATCATCCATCCCAGGCATAGTGGGGAAACCAATACAAGAAATACATGACTGAAATGTTTCACATAGAGGAGGTACAAATGACCAGAAGAGATCTCATCAAATGACTACAATAGATAGAGACACACTATTACATCATGAGACTCGATATGACCTTGATATCGATATTTATAGCAGAGACCAAACATCTAAATAAGACCATGATAGTCATCAGCAACTATCATTCATAGTGTATGATTTTCTCTATAAGCATCTGTCAATAGCATCCAGACCAGCAACCTGTATATGTCTATTAGTGTAGATAGCATCAACCTGTGACTAGATATGTCAGCATCAATTTCATTCTTTTGAACAGAATTCTGCATATGACATATAGAATCACTCACCATATGTGAGAAAAACCATAGCCATCTCATCAACATCAAGATCTGCATGATCCACGTATCATCACTTGGGAACATCTGCATCAACATATGTAAGTATCAATATATCATCATGTCTCCAACAATGCAACTTTGAGTAATCATCCATGCATCCAGCACTATGTCAAAACTTCTTGATATCATCAATAACAACAATCCTCATTCACATGAGTGCCAAGAACTATAACTGTATTATATGATCCTTATGACTCATCATCAATACATGTACTTCTCCTTATCCTTATGAAGATCACCAGAGAATCAACCATAAATCTGATCTGAACATTAACTATGTAACCCCAAGGATCATATGACAACAATATATAAGCATCATCACCAAGGACTACTAATCATAATGCCAACAATGCATTATTAAAAGCATATGGTCCCCCTGAACCTATGCCATATGTTCACTGTCAGATCTGATCATTCATATATCAGCAAGAAGTATCAAGGCATCATCATCATTAACACTTAAAACATTGTACAAGTTTCAATACATTCACACATCATCTGCAGATTGTAACTATTATCAAATAGAGCAAATCATATCAGAACCATTGACATATATGCGACTGTGCAATGTCTAACTCGCATATATACGCGGCTTCCTTTTTATGAAACTTGCGTATGAGATTTAGGACACTGAAGTTTTACACTTCTCTGATTGAGCTGTGCCATATTTTTCTCATTGTACTTCCTTCTTCTTCCATATCTTTAAGTGTGATGATGTTTTCCCCTTTTGGTGTGATGCCCGTGCTTTGTTCCTGCATTTCTTCGCTATATGTCCAAGCTTGTTACATGCATAACATCTTACATGTTTCATATTCCTCCTGTAGCAATCAACAGCTTTGTGCCCAAACATATTGCAAGAAAAACAATATCCATTAAAGTACCTGGAACATGATGATCTTTCTATGTGATGGTCTTGAACCATTCTTCTTCTGCATCTAGCTGCAACATGTCCAAGATTATGACATACATAACATTCAACATTATTCATCGGAGGAGTAAAATATTTTCTTTGAAGAATTTCTTTCCTTGGCTATTGATGGGGTTGACCTCTCATCTCCTTGCTGAGCATTTCAGATTTTGTCTTACTTTGTGAACTAGATTCTTCTTCAATAGATCCATGAAAACCAAGACTAGTTTTGATAGCAGGAGACCTTTGACTACTAAGAATATCATCCAAGATCTTAGTACTATCTTGAAATCGTAAGAGCTTATCTTTTTCTTCTAATTTATCTTTTAGAATATTTACCTCAACTTGATGTTGCTCTTCCTTTTCAAGATACTGCTTCTTCATGATTCCTTCAGTTTTTCTTCCTTCTTCCAACTGATGTCTTAGTTCAAGGACTTCGTTTTCTTGTTTTTCAAGAGTTTGGAGTAGTTCTTTATTCTACTTGTTTGATTCTCCAAGATCTTCCTTTAGCGAGAGGATCGTAGCTTCAAGACTTTCATAGTAGCTGGATCTTTCTCTGAGTTTCTTGATTGTTGTGCTTCTTTCATTTACTTCACTTCTTAATGAAGTTACTTCAGCCTACAACTTTTGACATTTTTCCTTGAATAGATTCCTTACCTTGTTTCCTTCTTCTAATTGAGCTTTTAGTTTGGTAGATTCTTCTTTGAAGTCACATTCCCTTTTGTTCAACAGATCTTGTTGATCTCTAATTTTGTCTGTAAGCCCTTTAAATTCTGACTCTATTTGATGTCTTTCTTGCTCACCCATAAGAGCAAATTTAGTTGTTTCATTATCACTTTCATCATCTTCAATGGATAGATAACTGTATCACCAGAGGATAACAAATTCATACCTGATAGTTCTTGTTCATCTTCATTTTGAAGTGATTTTGAATCTGAAGTGCTTCTTCCACATATTCCCCCATCAATTCTCCCACTGTCATAGTCTTTCTGAGATGTCTTCTTCTTCTTTGGTGCTTTCTTCTTGATCTTCTTTCCCATTGTTCTACAGATCTCCTTTAAGCGATCAAGCTTCAACCAAAGGACCTGCTCTGATACCAATTGTTGGAAATAATACTGAGAGGGGGGGGGGGGGTGAATTAGTATTATCAAATCAATAAAACTTTTTCATTTCCATTCATAAGATTCATAAACCACGTATATCCAGAATACTTATGATTCAGTTAATCCATTAAACGATGATCTTTAGTTAGTGCAACAGAACTTTATTAACCATATGAGCAGTAAACAGGAGCAGTAAAATAGAACAGATCATCACACACAAGAAGCACACATGAACACCATGATGTAAGGTGGAAACCCAATGTGGGAGAAAACCACCTGCTGCAATATGTTTCTTTCTTCTTTTAATTAGAAACTTCTTTTACAGTGACTTTGTACTAGCGCAGTCTTATACCAGTACGCAGGCTTCAACGTGCAGAAGGCTACAACCTTCTCTCTTTCTCCAACCTCTCTTGGAAGGGACCTACAACCCCCTTAGCTCTTGTACTATCCGATCCATTTACTAGTACGTAGGTGTCGGCCTACTGAAATGCTCCAATCTCTACTCGTTTTCCAGCTGCTACTGGAAGGGAGCTACCACCCCCTTAGCTCTTGTACTAGATAATGTAGGTGCCGACCTACAGAAGGCTACAACCTTCTCTTTCATCCTCCAGGTACCACATTTCATACATTTTCAGACTGGATACTCATGGAACACAACATCATAAACTGAAAGGCCACATTTCATCCAATTTTCATACTAGACCCATCAATATCATTGAAGCACATAATCAATCAATCTTCTGAATCACCCAATCACCAGATCATTGCATATACAAGGATAAATATGAGTGTTAGCAACTAGATCTAATCCATCAGATCACATAAAGATAAATCATTATGAACCTGATCCAGCACTACTGAAGCTAAACATAATCATTCAATCAATAACTTCAGAATGTTGTTACCAGAACATAATACCAGTAACCTGACATCACTTCAAAACCCATAACACTGCAAAAACATATTTCAATAATAGGTACGCAACTTCACCAATAGAAAGTTGCGGGTATCCGTGCCTGCTCTTTCTTCTGATCTGCGGGTATCCGCACCTGATCTTTCTTCTGATCTGCGGGTATCCGCACCTGCACACGCTGCTGATCTACGAGTATCCGCAACTGCTGAGTCTTCTGATCTACGGGTATCCGCACCTGCGTAGTCTTCTGACCTGCGGGTATCTGCACCTTCTCTGTGTCGCTCCTGCGTACCCAAATTATCAAAGTTATAGATCTGATCTTGTGCTAACCTGCATACCCAAATTATCAGATCTGATCATGCGTCAAAGAGATCTCGACCCATCAGTAGATCTTAACCCTCTTGAAATGCTCAGGTTCCTCCTTGCTTCAGGTTTAGCTATTATTCACCAACAGATCACCAGTATTTCAGATCTTACTCTTCTCAAGATAATCAACACATCAGTGCCTAGCCAATTGATCTCCTTTCCTTTTTATAGACAAGGCATTGCTCAAACCATGGTACAAAACCATAGGAATCCAATACTAGGGACGCAAAACCTGGGTTCAATACTTTAAAACCACGGACCAAAACCATAGGACCAAAAGCGTCGGAAAAATACCATGGACTAAACATAAGATTTCCCATGTGCATGTTTTTCTCTGCATGAAAGTCCGTGAACTTTAGGTTCGCACCTTTTGTTCAGAACACCTGCGAACATGTCCGCACCTTTTGAACGGCGAACCTGCAGACCCAGCCTAAGACCGCATCTTTGTGAACAAGAACCTGCGGGCCTTTCATTTTCTACATTCTTTGTAGTTTGATCATCAACTTTTTGCTACAGACCTGCTGCACTAAGATCTATCATCTGTGTGAGTTGCCATCAAGGACAACATAGACCTGCTACACTAAGATCTATCATCTGTGTGAGTTGCCATCTAGGACAACACTTGTATCATAATGGCAACAATCTCCCCCTTTGGACTTGATGGCAAAGCTAACTTGCTATACTGAGAACTTGTTATCTGATTCCTTCGATCTGTCCTGAATCTCATGAATTTTGTCACATCTGATATCTCTTCTGTAGATTCATCTAGTTATGTATAAGTGAGTTGTTCTTCTACGAGAGGGTTTCCATCAAGTACAACACATGCATCATAATGCCAACACGAGCAACTGTCTCCAAATTATCAAACAAATGGCCAATTAAACTACCATCTGTATCATCACACACAATGTCATTATTACCTCCACCATGGATGTTTTGCAACCTTTGACCTTGGTCAAAACATACAATTGGACACAGGAAAGGGTTAGCGTGGACATTTGCATCCACGTTATCGATATGATGTTCTTCCCGATTGCAAGATGTTTCCCCAATGTCATGAACATTTTCAGGAGAGCATCAAACAACAAAATTATGCTGACGAGGAGCATATTCTGATAATGAACTATCAACAAGTAATGTTCTTTCCATTATATCATCCATAGTGCGATTCTTATGAGGAATTATAAAATCATTTTCAAGAGTGGCTTCACTTGTTCTTTAGCTGATTTTTTTTTCTTGCTAGATAGGATTATGGTTGAAGATATGGATCATTGTACTCTATCTCTTTCTTAATCATTCGATGAAAATCTTATAAGAAGAAAAAATTGAAAGGGTTTTCCCTGTACTGGGTTTTTCCCTGGTCTCCAACCAATCATGGTGTCTTTAAATGTGAATTATCGTCTCCTATTGCTCCTTTGTGTTCCCTACAATGATGATGATGATGTTCTTTCTATATAATTGCATATGTTGTTGAATAATGTTGTAAATATGAATATTGTTATGATGATGTGGGGTGAATTTAATATATAATTTAATAAATGCAATTATCTAAAGTAGAGAAAAATATATCCCTAAGAAAATTTAATAGGGGCGGGGCTTGGTGTAGTGTAAATAAGTCTTAAAGGCCTTGCTAATTGATAATTATGTGATAAAAATTTATTAAAAAAATAAATAAATAAATTCTTATTTGTGTCACTTTCTCTTCACCTTTAAAGGGATATGCAATGACCAAACCAAAGGTACAACCATGGAATCTTTGTTATCCCTTGTTGAAACATTTTTATGGAACATATTGATGTTTTAGCATCATATCAGATGAAATTAGAGTATACTAGAAGAGAGTATGAATTATTAAAAAAATACAGGAGGGCAGCTTATGAATATAACAAGAAGCAGCAAACAATGACAAAAAGAGATGTCTATCGGAATGATATTGAAGGAAATTTATGAAGGCTCATTCACCGTGTGATGCTAAACGCTAAAATTCATTTAATAGCGAGGATGCAAATATGGCCATTGCAAGTTAATGGTTGACATTAAGGTTTTCTTCTACATGAATCACAAATTGACATTGATTTTGTCTTCCACATGAATCAAAAAGTTAAAAGAGGACCACTTTTAACTAGATTGTGGGTGTCATTCAAATGGTCATTAGCAAAATCAATTATTTACCTTACTTTTAACTATCTATTATCCAATCACACAGAGACCATTTTAATTAAATTGTGTGTTGGTCTCATTCAATTGTCATTAACAAAATCAATTATTTACTTTGCTTTGCACATCGTTGATGTGTAAAATATTTGAGAGTGGTAGAAGGACGTTGATGAATGCTTGACTTGCATATTGCTTTTTTTTCTCTTTAAAATCACGAGACCTTCTTAAATATTACAGAAAATAAACAAAAACTTTTTAGAGTCAGCAAGAGAAAGGGAGAGTAAGACTGAATATTACAGCAAGTAAACGAAAAAAATTTAGAGTCGAGGAGAGAAAGCGAGAGTAAGACTGCACAAGAAAATGTTATCTTTGTAAAACGACTTTCAATGCAATTGTTCATTATCAAACCACCCAACCCAAAATAGGTAGAAAAGGTTATCCTTATAGGTAGAAAAGATTATCCTTATTTCAATGAGTGTAAAGTGATTTTCAATGAAATTGTTTACTCTCAAACAACTCAGTATAGGTAGATATTTAGAATTCGAATAATGAATTTTTTTAGATAAAAAAAAAAAAAATTATAATATTAAAATATTGAAAAATATAATATATTAATATTAGCACAATCAGATTTATCAATGTGGTTGATAAATGTCAATAGGCTTATATGAATCATATATACAACTATCTTTTCCAATATGGTTGATATTGACTAATAAGCTTATATCAACTATATTAATAATTATTAAGTATATTTTTTCAAAAACCAATTATTTATGATTATTAATAACTATATAAATAATAACAACAACATTCTTATATATTTATATATTTATGATTATTATTTAATATTATAATAATAATATTAAATAATTATTATATTATTATAATAATAATAATAATAATTATTATTATTATTATTATTATATTGTATTGTTATTATAAAAATATATTATAATAATTATGATATTATAATAATAGTAGTAGTAATAATAATATTATTATTATTATAAATAGCCATTACTAGAGTGAATGTTATAAGCTTATAGCAACCATATTAATAATTATTATGTATATTTTTTAAAAAACTAATTATTTATGATTATTAATAACTATATAAATAATAACAACGATATTCTTATATATTTATATATTTATGATTGTTATTTGATATTATAATAATAATAATAGTAATATTAATTAATAATGATGATGATGATGATGATGATTAACGTCCACTGAGACCAAACTTTGGTCTATCGGACCTAAAGAAATGAATTATTTAGTTTGATTTAAGATTTTATTCCTATGCTCAAAAAGCTTCGAGAGAAGCCTTTCGAGCTCACTATAATTTTGACGTTGTAAAAGGGCAGAAAGGTCAGTATTGCAATAGAGATTTTAAAACTGAGATCTAATGTGGTTGTACGCGGGGCAATCTAAGAGGAAGTGACTTTCATCCTCGATGTTCGTATTCTCACAGAGATGGCAGAACCTTTCCATCCATGGTGTTTTAGGAACTACCCAACGACCCGTTTCACTATAGAGCTCATGAGAGTTCGTTCTAATCTTGGCTATATTAATTTTCTTCTTTGAGCTAGTTAAAACAGAGAGAAACTTTTGATCTTCTAGGGTGGGGTTGTTGACTTCCTTATAATATCTTAATTTTATTTTAGCTGCTAAATCTTTCTCACACCATATTTTTTCTTTGAACTTAAAAGTAACAATATTTTTAATGTTATTAATGTTTAGAAATGCAACATTCTCGTCGATTTCCCAATGGTTTAACGGGCCCTGTGTCTTTATACCAGCCTCACTTGAGCCTTAGGTGGTTTTGGCTGGAATTTAAAGCTATTTTAGGAAGTCTATGGTCTCCTAAGTTATTGAGTGTGTGCTTGTACAACAGAAGCCTAGTCATAGCTAGGCTCTCGATAGGGGAAAGACCCACTTCTATAAGGAGAATATGATAGGGTGTGTTGCTTTTGATTTTGAGGTTATATGTTATAAAACGCTTCTAGATTTTCTCAATCTTTCTCTAGGATTCTCTAGAGATGCTACAACCCCAAACCTCACATCCATATAAGATAACCAGAGTGACTAAAGTTTCAAAGAGGAACTTCTTTCTATCCCACATTACGAGGTTTGTCATTTTACAATTATTTTCAAGACCAAAATAATCTTTCCACCCCCCATTAATCCTTTTTTCAATGCTATAGTTCCAGTTGAGCTTGTGATGAATATCAATTCCTAGGTACTTGTAGGAAGACACTTCCTCCAAGTTACTATTGTCATACATAAAATTAGCGTAAGTGTCCTTCTTGGATTTGATAATCATAACTTTTGTTTTGTTAGTATTAACAATCATACCCATGGTAGAGCAGAAATCCTTAACAAGTCTAAGTTGCTTACCAAGATCAGATGGGCACTTTGTGAGAAGAATGGTATCGTCAACGTAGAGAAGAAGGATGATGATTATCTGAGCTAAGATCATGCCAGCACATACTGCTTCCTCTAAACAACCTTCTAGCTTGTCAATGTAAATGCCAAATAGTGTAGGGGAGAGGGGGCAACCTTGTTTAACTCCGATATTACAATATTATAATAATACTACTAAATAATAATTATATAATAATAATAATAATAATAATAATAATATATTGTATTGTATTGTATTGTTATTATAAAAATATTATGATACTATAATAATAATAGTAGTAATAATAATAATATTAGTAATATTAATTAACAATAATAATCTTAATGACAATAATTATTTTAGTAAATGTGGTTGATATACCCATAAGGCTTCATTTCTATTTATGGCAGAAACTATTGATAAATAGATAATTAAAAATACAATAACACTAATAATAATTTATTACTCATTTTTTTATTATAATTGTTAAATAAATAATTACTTATTTTATTAAAAATAAATCAATTTCACTATTGTTTTTAGAAAAATATAAATATTTTTATTTTATTTTATTTTTTAAGTTATTATAATAATAATAATAATAATAATAATTTACTAAAAAATGAATAAATAAGAGTACAATGGTTCACTATTGTTAAACAAGAATAATATTTATTTACATAAATATTGGTAAATAATAATAATAATATGAATATTAAATAATAATAATAATAATTAATTAATCTTTACATAATAATAATTAATTCTTTGCCACAATGTGACGTTGGATCATGGTTGATTGTGGTTGACCATGTTTGATTCTATAAAACATGGTTGACCATGATCAATAAACCCAAGGGATTTATATTATAAACCCAAGGGAATAATAAACCTAAGGGATAACAATTATAAACCCAAGGGATATAAAACCCTAACATCAATATTATAAACCCTAAAATAAACATGGTTGACCATGGTTGATTTCCATATAGAGACAATCGTTGTCACAATCCAACGTTGGACCATGGTTAACCATGGTTGACCATGATTGATTTTCATATTGAGACAATCTTTGTTAGAACACAACGTTAGACCATGGTTGACCATGGTTGATTTCCATATCCAGCCTTGTTTGGGCATGGTTGAACATGGTTGGTTATGATTGACCATGGTTGAAAATGATTAATATTATAAACTCAATGCATTGATATTATAAAATGAAGGGATTAATACTAAAAACCCAAGGGATTATGAATCCAAGGGAATAATATTAAACGCAAGGGACTAATATTATAAACCTAACATATATAAATGCTAAGATAAATATTATAAACACCAAAGTAAACATGATTGAGCTTCGTTGATTTTCATATTGATATAATCCTTATCATAATTCGATGTTGGACCATGGTTGACCATGGTTGACATCATAATAAACCATGGTTGAGTGCGGAATAATAAACCCAAGTGATTGATATTATAAACCCAAAGGAACAATAAACCCAAGGGATTAATACTAAAATCCCAAGGGTTGATTTCCAAATAGAGATGATCCTTGTCATAATGCAATGTTGGACCATGGTTAACCATGGCTGACCATGATTGATTTTCATATCAAGACAATCTTTGTCAGAACACAACATTGGACCATGGTTGAGCATGGTTGATTTCCATATCCTAAACCCAAGGGACTAATATTATTAACCCAACGTATATAAACCCTAAGATAAATATTATAAACTCTAAAATAAACATGACTGACCATGGTTGATTTTCATAATGAGACAATCCTTATCACAATGACATGTTGGACCATGGTTGACCATGGTTAATTTTCATACCCAAACAGTCTTTGTCACAATACGATGTTGGACCATGGTTGATCATGTCCAATTTTCATATTGAGACAATCCTTATCACAATGCCATGTTGGACCATGGTTAATTTTTATATCCAGATAATCTTTGTCACAATGTGACATTGGACCATGGTTGATCATGGTTGATTTTCATATTGAGGCAATTTTTGTCAGAACACAACGTTCAAACATGTTTGACCACTGTTGACCATGGTTGATGATGTTTGCTATATAAAACATGTTTGACCATCATCAACCATGGTTGGCCATGGTTGACCATCATTGTCAATGATTGTCCTCGACTTTTATATGGAGACACGTTTTGTCATAATGTGAGATCCGAGCATGATTGACCATGGTTGACCATGGTCGATATTATAAACCCATGTTAATAATAAACCCAAGGGAAACATAAACCACGGGGATTAATACTAAACCCCGAGGGATTATGAACTGAAGGGAATAATATTAAACCAAAGGGACTAATATTATAAAAATAATATTGGTAAACCCTAATATAAATATTACAAACACTAAAATAAAAATGGTTTATTTTTATGGTGATAAAATCCTTGTCACAATGCAACATTCAACCATGGTTTAACATGGTTGGCTATGATTGGCAATGGTTGGCTATGATTGGCAATGGTTGGCTACGATTGGCAATGGTTGGCCATGATTGATATTATAAATCTAAGAGAATAATAAACCCAAGGGATTGATATTATAAAACCAAAGGAATAATAAACCCAAGGGATTAATACTAAAACCCCAAGGGATTTTGAACCCAAGGGAATAATATTAAACCCAAGGGAGTAATATTATAAACCCAAGGTATAAAAACCATTAGATAAATATTAAAAATACTAAAATAAATAGGGTTGAGCATAGTTTATTTTCATATTGAGACAATCCTTGTCACAATGCGATGTTGGACCATGGTTGATCATGGTCAAACATGGTTGTTTATTGTTGACCATTGTTGAATAATATTAAACCCTAGGAATATGAACCCTTAGATCAATAAACCAAAAGGATTGATATTATAAACTCAAGGGAATAATAAACCTAAGGGATAAAAATTATAAACCCAATGCATATAAACCCTAACATGACTATTATAAACCCTAAAAAAACATGGTTGACCATTGTTGATTTCCATATTAGATTAATCTATTGTGATATTGACATAATCATAAATAGTTGGACAATAATTTAACCCTTAATATTGGTGTTTTATAAAACCAAGGGATTATAAACCCAAGGCATTAATATTATAAAACCAAATGATTAATAAATGCAAGGGATCAATATACCCAAGGAATCAATAAACCCAAAGAAGTAATATTAAAAACCCAAACGATTCATGAACCTCAGGAATTAATATTTCAAGTTGAGGGGATTAATTAAACCAAGGGATTAAATAATAAACCAAAGGAATTATTAATATTATAAACCTAAAGAACAAAAAAACCTAATCAGTTGATATTAGAAACCCAAGGAATGGATAAACCGAAGGGAAAAATATTAGAAACACATGAGATCAAAACTTGTAAGGGATCAATATTAAAAACATAAGGGATTAACAATGCTTATGAATTAATATTTTAAATCCAAAGGGTTGATAAACCCACATGACTATGAATATTATAAACCCAAGGGATGAATAAACCCTAGGGAGTGTTAATATTATAAACCCAACAAGTTAATAAACTGAAGGGATAAACAATGTAAACCTAAGGGATTAATATTGAACCTTAGGAGTATTATTTAAACCTTGATATTGGGGATTAATAAACCTAAGGGATTAAATGATAAACCCAAGGAATTATTAATATTATAAACTTAAATAACAAATAAACCTAAGCATTTAATATTATAAACCCAAGAAAATAGTAAACCCAACAAAATAATGTTATAAACACAAAGGATTAATAAATCCAGGCAGTTAATAAACTCGAGGAATCAATAAACCCAAAAAACCAATATAAAAACTGAAGAGAGTAATAAACCCTAAGAATTAATATTTTAAACTCAAGGGATTAATAAAACAAAGGGATTATTAATATTATAAACCCAAGGAACTTATAAACCCAACAAAAAAAATGATAAACCTAAGGGATAAAAGATGCAAGGGATCAATATTAAAAATAGAAAATATTGACATTTTAAACCCAATGGATTAATATTATAAATCCAAGTTGTTTAAATCCCATGATAAATATTACAAATCCAAAAATAAATATCAATAACCATCCTTAACCATCGTTGATTTTCATATTGAGACAAAATAAACATGGTTTATTTTCATGGTGAGACAATCCTTGTCACAATGTGACATTCAACCATGGTTGATCATGGTTGGCTATGATTGACAATGGTTGACCATGATTAACATTATAAACCTAAGAGAATAATAAACCCAAGGGATTGATATTATAAAACCAAATGAATAATAAACCCAATGGATTAATAATAAAACCCCAAGGGATTTTGAACCCAAGGGAATAATATTAAACCCAAGGGAGTAATATTATAAACCCAAGGTATAAAAACCCTTAGATAAATATTAAAAATACTAAAATAAACATGGTTGACCATGATTGATTTTCATATTAAGACAATCTTTGTCACAATGCGATATTGGATAATGGTTGATCATGGTTGAACATGGTTGTTTGTTGTTGACCATTTTTGGATAATATTAAACCCTATGAATATGAACCCTTAGATCAATAAACCAAAAGGATTGATAGTATAAACCCAAGGGAATAATAAACCTAAGGGATAAAAATTATAAACCCAATGCATATAAACCCTAACATGACTATTATAAACCGTAAAATAAACATGGTTGACCATGGTTGGTTTCCATATTAGATTAATCTATTGTGGTATTATCATAATCATAAATAGTTGGAAAAATATTTAACCCTTAATATTGGGGTTTTATAAAACCAAGGGACTATTAATATTACAAATACAGGAGATCAATAAACCCAAGGTATTATTAATATTACAAACCCAAGGCATTAATATTATAAAAACAAATGATTAATAACTGCAAGGGATCAATATTCCCAAGGAATCAATAAACCGAACAAGCTAATATTAAAAACTGAAACGATTAATAAACCTTAGGAATTAATATTTTAAGCTTAGGTGATTAATAAAACCGAAGGATTAAATGATCAAGCAAAGGAATTATTAATATTAAAAACTTGAAGAATGAAAAAACCCAAGAATTTGATACTATAAACCCAAGTATTAATAAACCCAAGGGATAAATATTGGAAACCCAAGGGATAAAAAAGTGCAAGGGATCAATATTAAGAATAGAAGGGATTAATAAAGCTTAGGAATTAATATTTTAAACCCAAAGTATTGATCAACCCACATGACTATGAATATTATAAACCCTCGGGATTGTTAATATTATAAAATGAATAGGTTAATAAATTGAAGGGATAAAAATTGTAAATGTAAGGGATTAATATTAAACCTTAGGACTATTATTCAAACCTTAATATTGGAGATTGATAAACCCAAGAGATTAAATGATAAACCCATGGAATTATTAATATTATAAACTTAAAGAATAAATAATCCGAATCATTTAATATTATAAACCCAAGGAAATAGTAAACTGAAGGGAAATAGTAAGCCCAACAAAATAATATTCTAAACACAAAGGATTAATAAGTCCAAGCGATTAATAAAAACAAGGAATTAATAAACCCAACAAACCAATACAAAAACTGAAGAGATTAATAAACTGTAAGAATTAATATTTTAAACTCAAGGGATTAATAAACCAAAGGGATTATTAATATTATAAACCCAAGGAGCTGATAAACCCAACCATTTAATATTATAAACCCAAGGCATTCATATTGTAGAAACAAATGATTAATAAACCGAAGGAATAAATAAAGCCAACAAACTAATATTAAAAACTTGAAGGATTAATAAACCATAGCAGTTAATATTTTTAAGTCAAGGGATTAATAAAACCAAAGGATAAGATGATAAACCAAAGGAATTATTAGTATTATAAACTTAAAGAACAAATAAACCCAAGGGTTTAATATTATAAACCCAAGAGAAAAATATTATAAACCTAAGGGATCAAAAAATGTGAGGGATCAATATTAAAAACGGAAAGGATTGATATTCTAACAACAATGGATTAATATTATAAATCCAAGTTGTTTAAACCCAATGATAAATATTATAAATCAAAAAATAAATATCAATAACCATCCTTAACCATCATTGATTTTCATATTGAGACAATCTTTGTTACAATGCAACGTTGGACCATGGTTTACCATGATTCACCATGGTTTACCATGATTCACCATGGTTGATTATGGTTTTCATCTCAAGACAATCTTCATTATAATGCAACATTCGACAATGCTCATGATGATTGGTTTTGAAAGTGAGATAATATATGTCATATTAAATATTTTAAAACCCCTAAGCCCTAAATCCATGGCACCAATATTATAAATGTAAATAATGATATAACACAAAACAGTAATAATAAACACAAACCACAACCAATATAAGAAGCACATTGTAAACCATTAAGGCATCAATACATAAAATTATTATGAATGCATTAATAATAATACACTATAAAGCATTAAAACATGATGAATCATCATCACATTAATAATAACACATTTATATCAGTACATTATAAACAATAAATAGATTTTAAGGCATAAACACATTAATATCAATAAATGAATGTATTAATAGTATAAATCTCAAGAATATTGATATAAATAGCGAGAACATGAAAGGCCAACAATAATATTGTAAACGTCAACAATATTTTCATTTATGAAAGACATGAACAAAGTGAATGGACCCACACAAAAGACAAAAACAATTACAAATGCAAGAGAAAAAAATAAAATAGTAACACTGGCATTGGAGCAAAGGAACATAAATGCAAAAAACACATCTAAATTGCACACATTGGATTTAAAGAAGAACAACATAATAGGACATCTTAAGGCCAAAGATATACATTTTTTTACATAACAACAATAGCGAGAAAAAAAAATCAAATTCACCAACATTGCAACCACAGAAAGAACATTGAGTCTTAACATAGTTTTTTGTTTTCTTTACATCAAACAATTCCACTACAAAATTAAACTTGAAACACTCCATCAAAAATCATCTATGGAATAGCCTCTTCCAAAACACAACCAAACTGATGACAAAAGAAACACCAATTCAAATCAACAGGATAATGATCACGATACGTAACACTTTCCAACCAATTCCTTCTTGTTCTCCTCCCAGACTCCCTTTGGTGCACATGTAACAAATATTTTACATGTGTTTTCATTCAATCTAGCACACGAAGATTCTCATCAATAAAAGCAGGATGGAACCCATGTTTTCTATCAAACTTGTTTCGAAGTTACGAAAGAAAACTTATCTTTCCAGCAATAGTGTACATTGTTCTCGAATAATAGATGACATCATTATTGTCCATATCTGCATTTGAAAGACAAAAAAACCAAAATCAAAATCAATAAAGGCATGCACAAATAAATAAGCATTCACATATCTAGATATATATACATAAAACATAACACCCCATTTTTATTTATGTTAAAAAAATTAATCTTATAATGTTACATGAAATAAAACAATCTATTGTTACATGAACCAAATGATATAAAAATTTCTACAAATATAATCCTCATTTCACAATACAATAGAAAAAACCATGGAAATAGAATAAAACAATGGCCAATATTCAAAAAATGAATATTGGCCACGGTGATGGCCAATGTTTAAAACCTCCATTTTTGCATTTCATGATGTAATATGAATCCACAATATTAATATCAATATGAACCAATTATAAAATTGATTTTGAATGATTGGTTCATATAATTCGTTGTTTATGTTTGAATGATCTGTTGCAAAGAAAAGTACAATAACCACTTAAAAAAATTTAAGTAAATTGAACAACATGAAAAAAGATGTAAACAACTTTCTCAAATATCACTATGAATATGATGAATGCATTAATCTCATAAATATATGAAAATGATTATTATATTAAAAGTAAATCAAGAGGGAAATAAAAGCAATTCAAAAAACATATTATAAGAAAGGTCACAATGTTATTGGTTGTGTGTCATAGTGATACGGACTTCAATCGTTCCTCTTCTTTCTTCCTAATTGTAACATATGCATTATATTTCATCTTTGAATAACGTTGGAAAGAGAAAGGTGGTGCAATGCATAAACCATCTATTGATTTCACTCTTGATATGGCTATGAAGGTAAGGCCTTGCTACTCTTTATTCCCGATATCAACTGATGCTTGTTCTAAATTCAATCCCTCTGACTTGTGGATTATAAGAGCCCATGCCATATTCAAAGGAATTTGTTTTCGATTTCCTCTTATCACTCGTGTGGTAGACACAATGTTAGGATTACTTACATCAAATGTAACACCAACATACTTATCAAAAACAACATTTGTGAACATTGGAAGTTGATAT
Source organism: Pinus tabuliformis (assembly GCA_031772625.1). NCBI lineage: Eukaryota > Viridiplantae > Streptophyta > Pinopsida > Pinales > Pinaceae > Pinus > Pinus tabuliformis. Next base: position 683,318,201 of record CM062819.1, read on the forward strand.
GGCTTAGAGGTAGGCGTATAAAATATATCCTTAACATAACCAAGTGCACCATTCAACAAGCCATCTTCAACCCACAAATTACATGTCAACATAACACGCTGACCATGACACAACAAAACTTCACAATCCAATTGATCATCATCAACACCAATTATTTGTGAACGCCTTGAATGCTTAGCAATACATCGTGCAATTGGAGAATTTAATGATTTTAACATATGCCTATTATGGAGGGAGACTAAATTATTTGTTGGAAACATGTGAACTTCTACATTAAATAAATCTCTTTCTCTAGGATGCAACCTCATATCAACCCCTGACATAAGAAACTCCCAATCTTCAAGAAAAAGTTCTACATTTGTTATGTTATTGAGGACTCTACGAAAACAAAATTGTTTCTCATTATTCCCTTGTTGGCGAAAGATTGTGCCAAGGGTGAAAACAATGTTGAATTTTTCCACAAGACTTCCTGTGTTGTATTACCTGCATACATAGGCTTATCTCTCATAGCAGGAGGCTGGCCAAGGTCACCCACAAGGATGATGGATCTGCCACCAAAAGGAAGATTCTTTTTCTCTAGAAATTCTTATTGTAATCAAGCATCTATTTGCATAAACAACCTTGATCCTAGAAAACTCATTTCATCCATCAATATACATCTAACATGTCTCATTTCTTCTTGGAATACTGCAAGTGACTGCCCCTGTATTGGCTACATATATTTAATTGGAATTTTGAGAGCTAATTGTATTGTTTTATCATGTATATTAAAAGAAGCTATTCCTATTGGGGCAAGAAGAAGCAAAGAGCTTATTCCATTACTGACAAATTAGAAAGAGCTTCAAAAATACAATGGATAAGGAAACACTTCACAGCGCCCACAGTGCCCTAAACAATCATAAGAAGAGCTCCACGAATCTCATATTCAGCAAAATTCCTTAAAACAATTTCAAAAGGAAGTCATTTTTTTCTGACAATGAATCTCGAGATGCAAATGTTTTGTTTGAAAGTTCAACAATATCACCCCTTGATTTTGCATTTGTTATAAAATTAATAGCTTCTTCTGTAACATCATCAGAAATAGTTGTACTTTCCCATTCAAAGGATATATCAAAGTCCCTTCGAGCAAGGGTGTGAAGATCAGAAACATTCACATTATTTGGTGGAACCAAGCGAGAAAATTTTGAATTCTTGAAAATCATCTTCAAGATTCATTTCCTGGTTAGAAAAATCACCATCTTCTTCATCTTTGATATTGTCTGCAATTGATGGATTTCGATCAACATGCCATGCTCGATATCGGAAATTCCTCCAATTTTCAATAATAATTTCAAATGAAAGGCCAATTTCTGAAAGAATGTCACAAAATGGCTTGTACAAGAGAAATTATGTATAGCAAAATGTTTCAAATTCATCTAATGCCTCACCAGGAATAGAATAAAATTGTGGCCAAACCCGAACAATAGCATGAACATCTCTAGGCTTCCATGGATCTTATTTACGCTTGCTATCAAATGTCCAAGATCTTTTTGTTTCTATCAAAGATATATGTTCAAGGAAAAAATGTCTCTTCTAATAATGTTGAACAAAAGTATTCTTAGATGAACATTGCAAGCCATCCCTTCAGGTTTTCCTAAAAACCTTTCTTCCAACATTTAAGGAAACAAATTTCTGATTACAAACAACAAGAGGTAGATTAAGCAACATATGGCACATTTCTTGTGCTCCAATGTCACGATCAACAATCATTTCTGCAAGAAACCTTATATATGCACATAAAGCATGATCCTTAGAGCCAATAGAATTTGAAATTCTAGTTAACATATGACGATAACTTTCAGACCTTTTTTCTGCTTTTGATGCATATTTAGTAATATATTTCAAGACATCATAGTGAGAAAGAATTGGATGGAAATCAAAATTTTCATGCCACATTATTATAAGGTCAATGTAATGTACATTAAGCCTGTCATCATTTCTTGTTGGCTCATAGTTTTTTTCTTCCTTCATCATCTATGAAAAATATTGATTCATCACAAAGATCCCATGGAGCATTGTACCGACATGTTAGAATAGTGCCTTTTTTGTGCAAAAAATAATCTACACTACACTTTTTGTGCCTTTGGACATGGTTTAACAATTATTCATAATCATTATGAGGATTACAAGAGAAAAACTAATCAGTATTCAATAGGCAAGGGTCATCATCGAGTCTTCGTGGAACCATTATGTTGCGATGATGTATGTCACGTGGATTCCATGCAGTTACATATTTTTCAAAGAATCTCTTTACAAGTTGTACATCAAAACCATTTGACCAACCAAGTATTTCCATGTCAAGAGTGCCTTCCAACCATAGGGAACCATGGATATGTGATAAACCTCTATGTTTCCACTCATATCTAAAGAAAATGAAGATATAGTTACTACAAAAAATATAAATAGAATAATAATAAAATTTGACAAAGTATAGGAAATAAATTCAACAACACAAACCTATACCAGAAGTCTTTATCTTTAAGATATCTTTGGATAACTTCCTCTCGAAAAATATTGAATCTATGGTGCACAAATGTGGCAACTATGTGAGGGTACTGGATAACATTCTCAATTTTCATATGATGCTCATTTAAATAATGGGAATGTGAATGTATGGGCATGAGGTTATGCAACTCTAGCCACGTTGTGTTAGTTGCACTCAAAGTAAAAAACAAAGATGGACATCCCAACTAAGTAATCATGTCAATCAATTTAGCTCGACACTTAGTTCAGTATGCCCTTGTACCTCTCAAAGAAGAACCAAACCGCATAAGATTCTCATCCAACTTATTATATGGTAAATCAGACAGTTGTTGATGCAACTCTTCAATTGTTGTAGGTGAGTTATCATGTAAATGTTTGTTTACAAAATTTGCAACAATTGCTTGGCTCCGATGCCACATTATCATGTTCAATAGGTAATATCGAAAGTGAGGATGGCTTCGAAATTGCTGATCATAGTACCTAAGAAGATGCAATGCATACTCATGAAGTTCACCACTACAAATATGTGGTTGCAACAAATTGGCATCACGGGTGGGGAACAATGTTGGGAATGCCATATCTAATAACCCCTCTATATTATATTCATTGACTGGAGAGGTTCCAATACTAGGCCAATCCATGTCTTGAACATGAGAAGAACCAACATTATTAAGAAATGCTTTAATTTCTTCCACTTCTCTTCATTCATTTGGTAGGTGAGCAATAAAAGAAGAAGTATAAAAGGGAAAACAATCAACAGGCAACCCTTCATTATTAGTTGTGTTGCTCTTAGCTTCTTCAATATCACAATCAACAAATTTAAGCCTGAAGGAGACATTTTTTGATCTTTCAGGCATAGCATTCACTAAATCGTAATCAATTACAACATCTTCATAATATTGGTCATGTTCGATTTTAAAAAGAAATGCAGCCATCACTGGAGATTCGCCCATTTATTATACATATAAATTTAGTGTGGTTCTTAAAATTTTCCCTAATCATATTTCACAAGCTTGCCAAGGGGTTTTGCTTCTAAAAGATCCAGAAAGGATCTATCATATTTAAACTTGGTGCTTGCATCTAAGTCATATACACTTCCATCGCTAGCCTCTATAATTGCATCAAATAACCTATAAAACCCCACATGTACCCTTTGTTATATTTTATGAAAACAAAAGCAAACAATGTTATATTCTTTCAAATGTTTGTGTAAGTGTCAAAGGTGAAAAGACATAAAATAGTTTCAATTGAACAAACCTGATCTGAATTCCATCAACTTCTGAAGCTAAAAGAAATATTTGATCATCATTAACTTTCAGTAGACCCTGTAGAATAATCCATGTCTTATGAATATAAAATACATGAAGTTTCATTCTCACAATAAAAAATACCCATTTAAGCCCCAATTTGATATGCATCTTCATAAGTTTCTTAGCTAAAATTTGTATATACAAAATTAAAATGGAAACAATTACTCATAATAAAAACCATTTTCAAGGGAATATTCGCCAAACTGTAGGCTCAAAAAGATTAGAAATCCTCCTCCCCTTTCTTAGAAAACTCAAGTTGTTTGGGCTCAATTAACACCAAAACTCTGGGATGAGACCTCACCTTTGCCTTATAAATTGTAGGTCCATCTGCCACATTTTTCACCTTTCTTTTCACAATCACAGACCCTTGCAATTGTGAGACCATAATTGAAGGATAGTTGAGGTCATGTATCTTAAGTTGGTGTGTGTATAAATATGGTGATAAAATTGCAACTGCTCAAGAAATTTAATCTAAATCAAGAGACACAATCCTACTCTACTTATCTACAGAAATTAATTCACAATTTAGAACAACATTCACAAACATGCATCAATCACATACACAAGTACACATATTTATCTAGGTGAAACCAACTGGTAAAAACCCCTTAATCCTGCTTGCATTAATTAGATGAACATAGAATGTATTACAATTTCTTGCTCGCTTTGAGCTTAACCCGCAAGTGCATAATCGTTCTCTCTGCCCATTGAGAAGCTTTAATCGACTTAGTCAATTTCCCCGCCAACCAAGCTCTTATTTCCTTACACAAATTCTAAGGAAATTAGCCCCTATTATTTAGGAATTTCCTCCAAAATGATTGCGCAATTACCAAGGATTGATCATTGATTGCATGCAACACCTGTACACTCAAAACTAGTCGACAACTGATGTTACACTACCTTAGAATCTCCACCACAACTAAGAAATTTGAATTCCTTGCATGCATGAACTATTTTTGGTTGATTGATCAGTTAACTGGATGATCACTGAGTTAGACTATTGTCCCACTACACAACTGACCTCCAACTAGTTCTATCAATAGTTAGAACTAGTTTAACTGAATACAACTGGAAATAACTAAACTGGATTGCTACAAATTAGCAATCACACATGCATAACTAAATTCTAATCCCTATAACTCGAATTTACTGAGCTAACTAAGTGACAAGAGCCATGTCACCTCAGTTAACTACCTCCAAGTTGTAAGTTAATATGGAATTTTTAATTTACTAAATTTGACTAAGTCTAAGTCAAATTGAGCCTTTCTTGCTACACTTCTCAACACTCCCTCTTAGAAAGAAAGGGGTTTTCAACCAACCCTATCTTGCACCCGTGGAATTTAAATTTTCCTCTTGGAAAAGCCTTTGTCAAGATGTCAACATCTTGTTTCTTTGTGGGAATGTATTGTAGCAACATTATCCTCCTCTACACATAATCTCGTAAATGATGATACCAAATATCTATATGCTTGGATCAATCATGAAATACCATATTCAAAGAGATATTAATGCAACTCTTATTATCACAATAGATCATAGTTGGATCCATCTCTTGACCAAACAACCCCACAAGTGTCTTTCTCATCTAGATCACCTCACATGTTTCTTGACTTGCAACCATGTATTCAACTTTTGTTGAGCTGAGTGCCACAGATCCCTGCTTCCTGTTGTACCAGGAAATTATTGTAGACCCAACACTGAAAATTATACCTAATGTACTCTTTCGGTTGGATGGACTCCTTGCCTAATCTACATCCATGAAGCCATACAACTTCACTTCCTATGTTTGTTTGTACCATAATTAATACCGAGTAGTGCCTATGAGGTATCATAAAACATGCTTAGCTTCCTTCTAATACAATTTTGTCAACTTAACCATAGCTTGGCTCATTTGGTTGACTACATAGCACATATCTGGTTGTGTATTCACAAGATACATCAGTGAACCCACTAGTTGATTTATTTTCCAACCTTGGGACCACTTCCCAAACACTATTCTTCATGATGGATTCGTATTATTCCACCATTGCATCAACCCAAACTAGTTGCTCAACTGATTCCTCAAAATAGTATTTCTTAGTATTTACAAGCTCAATCATCAAATCCAAGTAGCTAGTGTACCTTTCATGTGACCTCCTTTTCCTTTGAAAATTTGAAGGAGCTCCCACATTCTCCCTCACATATTGAACCAGTCTATCAACTTCCCCGGTTCTCCTTATACCTTCTGTAGATGGTTCTACTTGAGTGGATGTGTCCACTTTGCCTCCTCTCTACTCCTCTATTTATGATTTCTCCACAACTTCCTCAGTCTCCTCATTTGGAGCTAAAAAATCCTCTTCCGGTGATATTTTTAGCTCCTTCACAAGAGAGCATCTCATTTCTTTCTCGTCATAAAAATTTACATCCCTTCGCACAAATGTCATTCTGAGGCAAGGTAAGTACACCCAATAATTGTGTAGAGTTTCGGTGTAACCCAAAAAAACTCCCAACTCAGTTGTTGGATCAAGTTTCTTCCTCAAATATTTGGAGACATGATAGTAAACAAAGGCTCCAAAAACTCTAAAACGAGAGACATCTGACTTTCTCCCTCATAAACCCTACTCAAGTGTAATCATACCAAGAATATGATGAGGACTCTTGTTCTGCAAGCAGGATGTTTTGTTACATGCCTCTACCCACAAATGTAGTGGTAGCCCTTGGTCATGTAGCATAGCTCTCACAGCTCCCACAATGCTCCAGTTATTTCTCTCATCTACCCCATTCTCCTATGGGTTGTGCGGAGCAGTCAGTTCTCTTTGAATTCCTTCTTTGGCATAAAATTCCTTGAATCCATTTGAAACATACTCACCTCCATTTTCACTCCTGAGAGCCTTCACCTTCTTTTCGGTCTTTTTCTCAATCAGTGCCTTGAATTCTACAAATTTTGAGAATATCTCATCCTTCTTCTGCATGAAGAAGATCCAACACTTTCTTGAGAAATCATCAATAAAAATAACATAACACTTATGTCTAGAAATGGAGGCTATTGAGAAGGGTCCACAAACATCAGATTCGACTCTCTCCAAGACTGAATTTTATTTGTTGTCTCAATCATGGAATGTGATTTTTACATACTTCCCCAAGGTGTAATCCTTTCAAACATCCTTGTCAGCCAGTTTTGTTGAAGAATGTAACTATATCAGTCTTCATAATTATATTTAATTCATGATGTAATGTATTTGTTAAAATAAAGAAATATAAATTTTATTATTAAAGAAATTGACTTATTAAAGCAAGGGTTTCATACTTAGATTTGGCCAAAGTCTCCATTGTTGGCTTCTAGGGTTTATGTCAAGTTTCCTTGTCCATCTCATGTTGTAACAAACCCTTCTTTAGATTTATTTTTGAAGAAAGAAATTTAATTTAATATAAAATAGGTCAATTAGGCCTCCACCAAGTCAGCCTCAAGCTGGACAAGTCGGCCTAACTAAGGGGCAGAATCTATATAAAGGTAGCAACTCAACCTCATTTGGAGCACTCACTTCTCAAGTTCGATCTGCAATGTTTGGGCTAGAAAATAGTGTGAAATTCAAGTGATAAGAAGAAGAAGGATAGAGAAGGAGAAGGAGGTATCTATCAAGCACAATAATTCAAAATTATCTCTCTCTCTCTCTCTCTCTCACGTGTGAAGCTTCTAAGTTTTTGGAGGGACGGAAAGTTTAGCACTTAACCTAAGCCAAAATTATGTGTTGTTGGGGGGCGAAATTTCTGGGTCATTGTTGGGCTGAAGTTGTTGGAAAAGAAGAGACTACTGAATATTGTTGAATTTAATTGGAAGGTTGACTTGGTCGAGGAGGAAGGTCTGTTGGTCTAATTTCTTGGTCTATCTCATTTTGAATCTACTTAAGGAAGAGTTTTTTACTGGGTTTTCCCCTATAGAGGGGTTTTAGGGCTAGCAGAGTGCCTACATCTGGTGTACTTGATCTTCATATTTTTATTTTGGTAATTGCTTGATGAAACTAAGATAAAATGAGAACATAAAAATATAATAATAACTCAAAGATATCACAAGAAATTATCAACAAGAGAAAATATTTCTTCCTTTCTAATTTTCTAACATGGTTTCATAGATAAGATGAAGAAGGGAGAAGAAGGCAGGTTGAAGACCTATTAAAGAAAAGGAGATCAAAAGAAGGTCATTAAAGAAAAAAATGATTATATAAAGACATAATCCTAATATCTACATGAACTATTTCAAACTCAATGAAGGGAGAAAACAAACTAGAAGAAGCCTCCAATTACAGGGCCTAGAAAAAGAGGATAAGTCTCATCCTCAAAAAGAACAATGTTTTGGATCCTTTTCAAGGAAAAATCAAGAAGGCTACAAACGAAGAAGAGAAAGAAAAGTTTATAGAAACCAAAATCTTTACTATGAACCTCATATTGGATGGAGTTAAGGACAATCTAATTCCATACATATCCAACATAGATTCCACTCAAGAAATGTATGAGGCTCCCTCCAAATTATTCACTTTCAAGAACATTGGTCAAATAAAAAGCCTCAAGAATAAAATAAGAACTATTAAGATGACAAAGGATGATATTGCATCATCCTTATTTATAAGGATTTCTAGAATCAGAGATGAACTCCAAGAAATAGACAAAGTTGTCCCAGAAAAAGAGCTCGTAATTACTACTCTTCTAGGACTACCAAAATCTTGGAGTGCTTTTGCATCAATACTTAACAGTTGGAAGAATACTCAAACATTTGAACAAATTTGTAATGCATGTAGTCAAGAAGAAGCTCGAATATAATTAGTAAGAAAAAATAAGGAGGATGAAGAAGAAAATGCCTCAAATTCTTATTCTTCTCATCACAAGAAGAGAGAAACTTTTAAGAAGGTCGAAGGACCATAGAAGAAAGTGGACCTATCCAAGATTGAATGTTACAACTGTCACAAGATGGGTCATTACAAAAATCAATGTTTGGAAAATCCAAGGAATAAGAAGAGAGATAGGGATCAAGAAAATGTTATCAATGAAGCTCCACCTAAGAAGAATAACTTAAAAATCAGAAGTCAAGGACTTATACTACTAAGTCATATCTCTCACATATCTCTCTTAGTATTCTATTTTATGTTTATAATTGTTTTCCTTTATGTTTTGATTTCTAGAGTTTGCAATTCTAACATGTCTTGTTAGAACATTTTTGAATTATTTTGATAAGTTATAGGTATCCCTAGAGATTGGATTAAGAGGGAGCCCCCATCATCTTACCAAATATAAGTATCTTACTCCTTGTCTCCTCTTTTATGTTTGGTTTCTCTCTCATATCAAGATGTGTTTGTATTGTATGCTAATAACATTTTTATTTATATTTTCCTTGGTTAGGAAATCTTACTGAATGCTCAAGATTATTAAGGAGACTTCAAAAGTAGACTTAAAGCATGGAAGAAGTTCTGTTACAAAGGAATCATGTCAAGGTTTGATGTCCTACAAGGTTTGTTTAAGAACAATTCAAGGAAAGCATACTAAATTCTTAAGATTATTGAGGAGATTTCAAAGGATAGACTTGAAGCATGGAAGAAGTTTTGCTACAAATATTTGATGTCCTACAAGGTTTGTTAAAGAAAAATTCAAGGTATGTCTTAAACTGCAAATTTTTGTTACAAGGTTCTCTTAATATAAAAGGTATGTTCATTCTCTTTTGAAATTTTGTTTACATTACTCACATCATTATGTCTAGGGTTTTTGAATCTTAAAGATTCTTGCTAGGGTGGTTAATCATCATATCAAATCTACCCTTTCTATACTATCATGTTGATCATTCTTGTGAAACCATAACCTCTAAGGGTTCACTATAAAAGCCTAGCCTATTAGGGTATACTAATGTTGATTATGAAACCATAGTTTACTATAAGGGTATTCTAATGTTGATTATGACACACTTATTGGCCTCCAGTTCCAACTAAAATTCCAAGTGATTTCCCCATGTTTGAAGGAAAATCTAAAGAGGACTCTTGGGCCCATGTGATGACATATCACTTATGGTGTTGTTCCAAATCCTATGTCGATGATTTTTTTCGTCTCTACCTCTTTTAGCGAACCTGGACAGGTTTTTCCGCAAAGTGGTACATCGAGATGCCTTGAGGTACCTATTGAGACTTCAACTCTTTGGCCTTTCCTCACCCACTTCCAGTTATCAGTTTGTTATGAAACTGGTACCCACTTTCTCACATCTCTAATACAGGATGCCTTGACCCATATCTACGATCAAATCGATTAATGGAGACGTCGGCATTGCCCCATCAAGTTTGAATTCCCTGATGAGTTATTGACTGAATGGTTCACCAAGTCATTTGTAAAAAAAATCATTGTAGATATAGCAATGGGAGATTGTATTACAGGGGATCGAGTTATTGCCCATGCCCAGTATTAGGATTTGATTTATTCCCAATCTGGCACATTGTATGAGATGCTTCCTGATGTTCCAAGGCCATCTTCAGATCCAGCATCTTCGAAGTCTCCAGATCTACCACCTTTTGATGGTACAATTGGATCAATATCTCAAACTTCCACTAAATCTTCTTCAAAGAAAAAGTATGTTTTGAATACTGGTTCTAATCATCCTTCGAAAAACCCATTGAATCCTGGTCAAACCTCTGAGGTCAATGTCGTCCAATCTATCGCGACAAAAAAATCCTCGAAAGGTAAGAAGAAGGGTAAAGGTAAAGAAAAAACTGATACCCCAAAACAGGATCCTCCTAATCCATCTGCTGTTGATGATGGTGGATTTTAGGGTTTCGCTGCTCCAAACAAGTCATTGTGGCATTTGCGCTGTAACTTTTTTTCTGCAATGTTTCAGACGCTAAAAAAACCCACTTGGGATGAAATCGTTATGAACCTCAGGTCCTAATTTCAGAGCGTTTTGAGCTATATTTGCGGAGATATGTTCTGAGAAAATTGGCCTTTTTGCAAACTCCCGAATTTCATTCCAAACAGGTGACCTAGGGAAAATCATCATAACTTTTGTTTTGAGCATCAGATTGAAATTTCGTAAGAATTTATAGAAATAGGATGGACTGTAGTTCCCTATGTATATTTTTCAAATACTAAGGTCAAAACAATGACACGTGGCAATTCTTACAAGTTCGCTCTTCTGGAGAGGTTTATAATGAGGTCATCTTGGGAGATTATGCATAACTCCGCCTTGAAGAATCTAAATTCAATCACACAGGTGGCATTGGAAAGAGGACACAGAAGGCTACTGCAGGTTGCAATTTCAGAACTGAATGATCCTCAATTACAGAGATACATCAGATTCAATATTGAGCTCCTACAAAGTGAAAAAAGGTGTGTAGTTTTTTCCTTTTTTAATTTTGCATTAGCTTGGTTTGAAAAATTAGTTTTAAGAAATTCAAAGGGCATAGTAAAGAATTAGTATTGGTAATTGATGCCCCAAGGAAAGAAAATGCAAACACCTAGTAAGCAACGTGAAAGCTCTAGCATGACTCATGAAGAATAGGAAGAAATGCAACATGATATATCAAAATTCTGAGACCAAGTGCAACAAATGTCACTCACACAAAAGTAACAGAATCTAAGATGGATGGTTTAAAGAAAGATGTAGAAGCTAATATGTATGGCGTGGAAGCTAAGATGGATGGTTTAAAGAATGGCATGGAAGCTAAGATTAATGACATGGATGCTAAGATGGATGGCATAGATGATAAGATGGAAGAATTGAAGATAAATTTGAATAAGTTGCTACAAGAAATGGTCACTAATGGTGAAAGGGTAGTAAAGGAAACTCATGATGAGAACAAAAGAAATGTTAATCATGATTTCATAGACTCTAATGTTGGATCGAAGACCCACCATATTCCAAAAATTGATATGAGGAAGTATGATGGCAAGGATCCCGCAACATGGATACTACAGATGGAGAAATTTTTCGATCTCAATAATGTGCAAAACACACAAAAGGTACGTATTGCAACTTTTTATTTGGAACCAAATCAGTTTGTATGGTATAAATGGCTTTTCTCTCGTAAACAAATTGTCACTTAGGCAATTTTTATGGAAGAAATGACAGCACATTATGAGGATACAAAAAGCAACACTTTTTTTAGTCAATTGATAAGTCTCAAACAAAATGGTTCAATGATGGAGCACATTGAGGAGTTCCAAAAATTGAACGTAAGGGTAAAAAATATTCCAGAGGAGCATAGGATTGATGTGTTCATAGGGACTTTAAAGGAGAATATCCAACATGATGTTCACCTTTGGGAACCTGATTCATTAGAGAAGGCATTCAAGGTAGCAAGAAAAATGGAAAGAAAAATTATGGCAACCAGGAAGCCTACCACTCACAACTATAAAGATGGAAGTGTTGTTTCCCATAGCCTTCCACAACCTATAAGGTTGACACCACAACAATTGGAAAAAAAAAAAAGAGAAAAAGGGATTTGTTACAGTTGTGATAGCAAATACACTAAAGGTCATAAGTGTGCTGAGAAGAAATTATTCTACATAGATTGTGAATAGGAATAAGAAAGGCCAAAAGAAGAGGATATACTCTAGGAACAAAGCCCAGATAAAGAAGAAATGAATCTGACCATATCTTGTAATGCATTGGCTGGAATTACCACTCCTCAAACCATCAAGATAGAATGACATATCAAGAAGAAAAAGGTAATAGTGTTGATTGATTCAGGAAGCACCCACATTTTTATCTGAATTCTTAATCTGAGTTATCTCAATGTTTGGGGATGTAATTCGAAGTGGTGATCCCTAATGAGATTAGAAAGCTTCCATAGTGTGAGATTGTATTGTATTTAAGTAGATGTTTGAAAATTATCAAATATGATTTTACTAAGGTTTGATTTTTTTTTAAGATTCCTATATTATTGAATTATATAATTGATGAAATACTAAATTTGAATTTTTAGAATGTGTGTAGTTTTCACTCTTTTAACTTCTACAAATCATATTGTCTTATGTTTTTACTAATTTTATTGTCATTAGTAATTTTCATTATTATTAGTTGTTATATAACTTGAGTGGGCCTAATGGTTAAGAGCATGTGTTTTCTCATATAAGGTCATAGATTCAAAACCAGAGGGGGTAGAATATGTATGCCTTTGTAGACTTAGCAATCACTCCATTGATTTTTCATTTTTGATATGAAGATGTAATTGAATGTAGTTTTTTTTTTTTCACTAAAGCCATTTTACCTTCCTTATTCTATTCATACCTCTTATCTTCCCATGGTCGAGCATTGCTACCTGTAAGAGTATTATATTACTCATAATGTTATGTAAAAGTACATAGAAGATCTCCATTATATACCAATGGAGGAGGCCGAGTGTTGCTTAAGGATAGTGATGAGAAATTGAAAAAAGCAAGTCCCTATGTGAATTTACAGCTCATCATACTTATCTCATAGGGAAATGAAGCATTGGAAAAACCAACTCTGACACCCCTCTTAAGCGAAACATAGGGAGTAACTAGAAAAAAAATAAAGAATAGATCCTAGAAACAATGACTAATTAGGTACCCAAGTAAAAATTCTCATAAGCAGAGAAAGAGAGAAAAACCTATAGGAGAAATCTCCCCCCCAAAAAGGAGAGAAAGATGTGAGTGCTCAAATTGTCATGAAGTTGAAATTGTAGATCCCATAATCATCCATTGAATGGAAAGAACATAGGCCTACTCCAATCAAGAAGTAGGAAATGTTGAAGTACAAAAACTCTAAAGATGAGAGCCATGAAACCTCAATGAGGTCGGTTGATCTTTGAAGTAGGATTTTTGCATAGGCACAAGGGTGGAAAACACTGTCAACTTCTTCAAAAAAACTGCAGAGAAATTAGGTTCCTATAAATAACCAGGACAAGGCTTCAAATAGAAGCAACACAATCAATCAACAAACAACTAATGAGGCATGTAAGTATAGAAACTTTTGTACAACAACACTCCCGAAGTTGTTTATGCACTATCACCATCACACTGATTAAACGCAAAATATGACAATTGTCAACAAAGCAACGACCCTGATTTTTGTGACAATCTAACTACCTCCACTAAAACACAACTACGGAAGAAGCAAGAATCAACAGTCTTCGTTGTCAGCAAATTCCCCCCCTGAAGCACAACTAAGGGAACAATTGCAATCAACAACAAAAAAATGATGCAATAAAATGATATGAATTCTTCAAACATTGGTTCAAATGATGCTAGGACCATTCATCGATCCATCCACAGCTGATTCCAATGGTTGGCAATGGTCCACAATTCATTCTTTCACGTCTTTTCGATAACGATCTGAATGTTGGACTACTAGTTGATCAATAATGTTGGTGTTTCGGTAATTTATTCTAATGAGGGTGTGCAAATAGCTCAATTTTTTTTTTCAGACTCAAAGTCAGGTGCCACAAGATTTTCATCTTGAATGAAACTACCAACTATGTCATCAATATGTTTATCAGGAGAATTTTCTTCAAGCACCTCACAGTTGGCTGTTGGTGATGAGGCAACAACATGATCATATCCAAGACCTACTATTGATGTCTGCACTATAGGGTTAATAGGAGTAACAATTCCCTATTCATTCTTTCCAAGTCCTCCTCCGACATATCCCATTTTTCTCAGTAACCGGGATCCAATACCAATAGTATGATTTTCAAAAGTGGGTATGGCAAAGGGATGCGATGCGTCATGATCATCACCTTCAATATTTTGATAATCAACATCATTTAAGTGTGTAAGGAGAGCTTGGCACCTTAACATCCACTGTCTCCATCTCAAGTTTTTCAAGAAGACTAACTTCCATTTTAAGTTCCTTCTTAGACTCTTGTAGCTTTTGAATGACCTCATCCTTCTCAATTAGCTATTGATACAAGACACCATAATCTTGTTTCAAAAAATGATATTGCTCCATCATTGATTCTTTTAAACAATCAATCTCCATAATGTGTTGATTATTTTTCTCTTATAGTTTCCTCTTCAAATTTGACTCAAAAGAAGTTGTGCACATAAACACATATATGCACAATTTTTGTATATGTGTATCTTTCGTATATGCGCAGCTCCCATATATGCACAACTTCCATATATGCTCATATCTTTCATATAGAATATATGACTTCTATATATGAATTTTTTTCATATATGCACAAGTTTTTATTGTATATGCACAACTTTTGTATATGCACTTCTTATGTATATGTGCATATTTTTCGTATATGTGTATATCAAGAAGTTACGCATATATAGTAGATGCACATGTACAAAAGTTGCACATATACGAAATATATGTGCATATATAGAAGATACAAATATAAGGAAGATATGCATGTACGCATATATGCACAACTTCTGTATATACACACATATTCTGTATAAGCATATATTTCGTATATGTGCATATCTTCCGTATATTCGCAAATTCTATACATGACTTCTATATATGCAAATATTTCATATATGCTAGATCGCATTTAACAGACTACCTTATTTTTCTCTCTTTGGTATGAATTAGATCTCGCCAATGCCATAAAACATTGATAGTATACCCATCTAACCGAACTGTTGAACTATAAGGTGAGAAAATTGGTCGAATCACACCACACTCTAGTAGTCGTTGCAACTCTTCTTCGCTTTTCCTACTTCCAAAACATATTTTCTATATAGCCCAATGTTTAGCAATGGAGTGTCCAAGAATAATTGGATTTAATGCTCCACTTCTCTCTTCTGTGGTATCCATTTAGTATCCTGGAACACTCCCATGTATTCTTGTAGCAACCCTTCCAGTTGATGTTTTGTTCTTTCCCTTGTCAATCTCACTAGAATAATTTTCTCTTACATATAATAATATCTATTTCTTGCTAGAACTGATTAATTTTTTGGCTTGGTTGCTACTTACAAATAAAATTTTGGACTTGCCTTTGTATGCATTGATGATGAATGAATTTTCATCCTTCATGAGGTGATTTCATTTAGATATCCACATAAATATTGTATCTGACATATACATTTAGGGACTCCCAAACACAACTCCATATACATCAAGTGGAGTTACTACATCCAACTCTACTTCATCCGTAAAATTAACACTAATAGGAAACTTTATCCTACACTATTTTGTTACCTTAATTTCTACATCCTTGTTTACCCATCCCAATGGATATGAGCTAGGATGGTATTGAACCTCCAATCCAATTTTTTCACTAGGTTTATTGCTATGATATTAGCCTATGAACTTGAGTCAAATAGGGCATCGATCTTGGGATTCTTGACCTAAATCTTAATGTGGAAGAGCTCGGTTATCTTATTCTCTTCTTCATGTTGAAGGCTACTTGGGTTTACCTCCTTCTGCATTGAGTTATAGAAAATATTCTCATCCGCATCGGAGCTTATTTCCACATGATTTCTTGAATATGTAGTAATAAGATTATTTTTATTCTCTTCCTTGTTCTAATTCTTCAAGTTAAACTTTGGATGCAATTTATAGCACTTCTCCTCTGTGTGGCCATTAATGTTGCAATAATTAAAATGATTTATAGTTTTCTTGCATTGATGAGTAGTGTCTACTGTATTATTTTCCTCTTCTCTTGTCTACTTCTTCTTCCCTTACATGGAAGCTCCTTCCTGGTGATTTTTCTATTTTGAAAAACTTGACTACCATTTCTTTTAGCCTATGTTTTCCAGATGTTATGCCTACACACAAGCCTCATCCATCATCCTCGACTTGAAGAAATTCACCTACTTTCATTGATGGTTGTATAAACCCCCTAAAAACTTAAAGAGTACCTTTGGGCTCTTGGGAGAGATACCTAACATGATGGTCATATTCTTGAATTCAATCATGTACTCTTGTGCACTCTTCCCTTGCCTCTACCTGAAGTAGTTTCTTCAAACCCATTGGTCCTATACATACTTGATAGGGTAAAATTTGGAATTTATGAGGGTTCGAAAGTATTTTGACTTAGTTACTAGGGGATCACTCTCTAGACTAAGTGTCTCTATATGGATTTCCTGCCAGGTTGGCGGCATGAATCTTTAACTTCAACCTAGAAAATTATATTTTCTATTCCTCATCCATGTTGTAAATGTTAACATATACTTCTAATTGTTGAGACTAGTGATTCAATTTTATGGCATCAATCTCACGTTGGTACAACATGATGTCAACATTCACTTCCATCTTGAATAGGGATTATGAATGGTTGTTAACACTCAAACTTGGATGCTCTTTTTCAAGTTCTTTCCTTGACTCCTTTTTCAGGTCTTCATGTTTCCCCAATTTTCCCTTCAATCTGACCTTTGAGTTGGATCCTCCACTTTCTCTGATTCAAAACTTATTTGCTAGAGTCACCATAAGGAGGTTCATATTGTAGGTGATATTCATGACCTATCCTTCCAACCTTAATAATCTCTCCTCTACTAGATTAGGGTTATGCAAATATGTTTGTTGGCCATTGCTAGGATTTTACAACTTTATGTTAAACTTCTTCTTGGATCCCATGCAAATTCCCACAAGATTCCCCAAAGAAACCTACTATGATACCAATATGATCTGTAAACTTTCATGGATATTCCATTGGATATTTTGTCACAATATATCTGATAAAAGGAAACTAAAAATATAGACTATGAGGGTTAATTTCCTTAGATTCCATATTTATTAATTACTGTTTTCTACTTATGCATGTAATAGATAAAAATATAGAAAATAAAGAAAAATAGAATATAATCACACACCAACCAAAATGAACACGATATATGCTCTAAGAAACCCTTACAGGAAAAAATCCAACTAGAAGGTGAGATTTCTCTGCTCCTTTTTCCCGTTTGGAATAGAAATAAAGCAAGTACAAAGGAGAAGGCACTCTCCATGGAGTCACCTTAGACCTTTTCAATGATAAGATATTATGAAACACTAACTTTCTCTTTTATACTCTCTCACTCCCACTCCCATTTTTTCTTCTCTACTGTGGAATAAGATACAATCAAAATGAATGGAACTCATTCTCCTTCTAGTGGCCTAGTTATAACATAGCCTGATAGCTAACTAGGGGTTAAGTTTGACTCCTTCGTAGAGTCCTCTTCCAACTCCCCATGTCACTAACCCATTTTCCATGAGTAACGAGCACTAATGTGGCATCCTCTCAAACCATGGTGGTGAAGAATGGTAGGTCAACTTTCAGGAGGCATAAATTTTGTAGATGAACCCTGATTGATGTGATGATTACATGGTTGAAAATATATTTGAGCGTAAAATAGTGTCATGGGGTGTAAAACTTAGGTGGGAAGGTTTTATCCAAAAAAAAGTGATTTAAGGCCTCAAAATGGCCCTAGAAGGTTTCAAACTCTAATTATTCAAATAGGATAATGTTGATAAAACTACTCCAACCTGATTGAGATATATGAAAAATAATATAGTGATCCAATCCAAATCAAGAGGAAAGCAATCACAAGTCAAAGAGAAAGAAAAAAGTGTGAAAGCACTCATAGGTCAAGGCCATAATTTCTAAAACACAAGGTAATGGACACTCAACATCTATGACAACTTCCTCACAACTAACCTTTTCCAAAAGATAGGGAAAATTTATTCCATCTTCTTCAAGGCTAGTATTAGTAGATATTTAAAAAATATCTAAGTTCGGATGTTCATTATGTACAAGTTTATCAATATCATCTTCACCTTCATAGTCAATATCATAAATGGGATCCACTTCAAAGTAAAATTATCTTATATCTCAATCATTTCTTCCAATGTGAACAAACTCATGAAGACCATTTCATGCTTCATGGCATCAAGGAAGGTCTATCAGTTCTTCTTTAAATTCAAACCTTCCAGAATTATCTAAGGATGAATCATAGAGTTCATAATTTTGAAAATGGGAATAATTCATCACTTCACATGGATGGGAAACAAGGGTTTGGAAATCTAGGATTCCATCAAGGTAATCTTAAATGGTTGACCCATAAGGTTGTTCTTCATAAAATAATGCATTAACAAACTCTTCCCTTTCTACATTATTAAAGGATGAAACAAATGTTTGGAGAAAGGTGCAAGTTTCAAAGTCATTGTCTTCAGAAGGAGGCAAAATAAAAATTTAGTTGTTGTCATCATTGAGGTTTGTCTTCTTAACCTCATCTTTAATTTCGCTCAACTTATCTTCCTTGATGGATTCATGACATATTTGATTTTCCTATTGATTCTTGTGATTTCCAATAAGGTCATGTTCTTCATGAAGTGAATCATTCCCAACATGTCCCCCAATTTATTTACCTTCATTTTCATATCCTTATTGTTCAATGGGATTATGAAGTACCTCTTATTATTTACATATATTGTGATAAGACTCGTCATTTATAATTTCTTGTTCTTCCCTTAGTGATAAAGTGGAATCATCTTCTTCATGAGTTGTAACCATATAATCTTCTTGGAATATAGAGTGTACATTAAAGTATTAATGGAAGCCTATATACTTCATTAATCATGGTATTTATTTAGTTTATGATATATATATTGATGTTTGAACACATAGTATAAAAATGATGATGGACAAGACAATTATTTTCCCTAAAGGAAGACATAAGATGAAAATCATCTATAGCAATTTATCCATTAACTTGAAGATATTCCAAAGTATGAAATGGCTTAGTTTTCCATTAAACATTATTTGAAAATATAAAGTGAAATAAACATTTAAAATAAACAAAATATAATACAACATGATTTATGTGAAAATTTGTCACACAAATTAGTGAAAATTAGAGTTTGAAAAGAATGATCAAAAATGTAAGATACAACATCAAAACAAATAATTGAATTACTCTTATTTTTATATTTTCTATTTAATTATGCATTTTCATTAAATTTTTCATTTTATCATTTGATATGCTTTTGAACAAATTCTTAGGAATTAATTTGCCTAAGGTGGAAAGAAAAAGGAAAAACAAACCAACAAGTATTATATTTGGAAAAACATATCCATGATGTTTAAATAGAAGTACACTATCAATTATGAGAAGGTAGTGCAAGAAGTAAACCCTAAAACACCGCAATAAAAGGCCAAGGAATAGTCAATTATACTTAAGAAACCTATTTCCCATTAAGATTATCTAGTTGTTTAAGGAATAGTCACTTACTTGAGAAACCTATTTCCCATTATTATATTTGGAAAAACATATCCATGATGTTTAAATAGAAAGACACTATCAATTATGAGAAGGTAGCACAAGAAGTAAACCCTAAAACACCGCAATAAAAGGCCAAGGAATAGTCAATTATACTTAAGAAACCTATTTCCCATTAAGATTATCTAGTTGTTTAAGGAATAGTCACTCACTTGAGAAACCTATTTCCCATTAAAATTATCCCGTTGTTTAAGATTTTTAGTTGTTGTTATTATAATAATTTTTTAGCATCAATATTAAAACTTGCTTTGCATTCTTACATTGAATTTTTTCTTAGAAAAAAGTTTTTTTAAAAGCATCATTAACCTAATTTTGTGGTAATCGGTTAGAAATTAACAATTTTATATAGTCTTATTTTATATTTTTATAAATTAAAAGAAAAAATACACATCCTACTAGTGTAGAGAGGAGCTTCTCCATTAAAAATAATTTCATAAATTTATCCATACAATTTCGTATAATTGTTTACTAACAAGAGTGGCTAGTTAAGTATTAATTAGTTATGTTATAAATTAATGTATTAATTAGGTTATACTAACTAATTCTTTTATCTTATTACATGCCATTAAATTATTTTAGTCATAAAGTAAGGATGAAGTAAAGTATGCTAAAAGAATAGTGATTGAACAATGCTAAAACTCTACAAGCCTAACCACTAGAACTATAATTATGCTTTTTTCAAAAAACTTTTATATGATTGAAGTTATTTTTCAATTAGTTTGTTTATTATTATATTATTTTATGCTTATGGTCATGTGGTTGATATACAAAATAAAAGGTATTCTCCTATTTTTAAATTATATATATTGAATGCATCTCTAAAACGTTAAAAACCTTTATTTCATTGAATTCTTTTTTTTTTTTATCATGTTATTACAAAGTTAAGATGTGGAGGGAACTAATTATTATTCTATGAGATTCATTTGGTGATATGTATATATATTTTTCTTTACAATATGGTATATAAGTTGGTTAAAATTTTCTGGTATGTTAGTGTATCATTTTTTTATGTTTATATAAATAAACCAATATGGTTGATATTTTAATTTGAATTAAAATTTAATAATTATTTTAGTTCTGCGTTTTTATATGGTAAAATAATTGAATATTAATATAAAAGTTAGAAATATATTAATAATCAATCTCATTAATATTTATAATATTTTTGCATTTTCATATTGTAAAATGAATTGAATATAAATATACAAATTAGACATATACTAATAATCAAAATCATCAATATTTATAATATTTTTGCATTTTCATATTGTAAAATGAATTGAATATTAATATACAAACTAGACATATACTAATAAGCAATCTCATCAATATTTATAATATTTTTGCATTTTTATACTGTAAAATGAATTGAATATTAATATACAAATTAGACATAAACTATAATCAATCTCATCAATATTTATAATATTTTATAAAGTCCATGGGGTGATTGAGTGCCTTGTTAAAGGCACTCTTAAATGTTAAGTCACCGATTTAGTCCCTCTCCTATTTGAGTGTTATTATTGGACATGACCATGATGTAGCCTCACCAATGCCAAATTACAAAAAAAATATTTTACTAAACATAAATTTCGCATAATAATAATAATAAACAACATAATATGAAACCGAAAAGTCTTTTCATACCATTTTTTTGGTGAGCTTCATAAATATCATTTTATTATTGATAGTTGTTATTAAATTGATAGCTTATTTCTAACAGGGTCCCATATTCCCAATAGTGAAGACAAAATTCACTATTCCTATTAGTAAAGACCTTAGATACCAAAATTAATTTCCCAAAGACTTGTTCAAAAAACTTACAAAGGATCAATCTAGGGAGATGGCTACTCATATATAGTTACATTGCATGAGTGTATTCTAAGTAAACCATACAAAAAACCAATGTTTGAAAATGACATACTAAGAAACCATGATGACGAAATGAACACATAAAAACTAGTAGTAACATGTTTGTTAAAGGAGATGAAAAAATCCATGGGGAATTTTTAATTCAATATGAAAATTGGAGAGAGTGGATTGGAATTTCCTTAGGGCGAGATCCCTATTGGAACGTTGATGACTATGTTAAATTGTAACAAGAAAAGGCTTCACTTGACTTGTGCCTTCATCAAATGGATAAATTTGAATTTCCACATCAACATGATGACTTGAGTTGTAGTTAACGGGAGTGGCAAGGCCAAGTCACTTAGTTAAGTCAGTCAATTCGAGTTTGTGGGAAAGATGTAGAGTTGTGCATGAATTGATTGATAAGATATAGCAATCTAGTAGTGAAACCCAGTTAGCTGAGCTCTAGTAATGAATAGAGTCAGTATGAGTTTAGTTTAGTAGTTGTAATTTCTGTTAATCCACTGATCTCTCCGTTAACTAGTAAATTTACTAAAAATAGTCCTAGTCATGCATGTAATTGGGATTTCCTAGATGAGTGGATGGAAAAGGCATAATTGTATTTATTGATGTATATTGTTGTGTACAAAGTTTGCATGTAGTAGGTGAGGAATTATATTGGGATTGCACAAGAAAATAGGGGCTCTTCCTATTCTTTAGGAGCAAGAATTGTGGAAAGAAATAGGAGGAAGCGAGAGGCCTATTTTGGTTAAGTATTGGCGAGAGCAGATTCAGGATGAGATCAATATTGCAATGCAGGTTGAGCTTCAAGGATTGAAGTTGTCATTGTAATAGATCATTTTTTTTCATCTTATATAATAAAAATAGAGGCGGGGTTTTTCCAAATCGGGTTCCCGAGTAAAAATATTATGTTCATTGTAATTGAATGATCGCATGTGTTTCTATTGTATGCTTTCCTTTCTATAGATTGAGTAGAAGAAATTATTGAAGACAAAATTCACTATTCCTATTAGTAAAGACCTTAGATACCAAAATTAACTTCCCAAAGACTTGTTCAAAAAACTTACAAAGGATCAATCTAGGGGGACGGCTACTCATATATAGTTACATTGCATGAGTGTATTCTAAGTAAACCATACAAAAAACCAATGTTTGAAAATGACATACTAAGAAACCATGATGACGAAATCAACACATAAAAACTAGTAGTAACGTGTTTGTTAAACGAGATGAAAAAACCCATGGGAAATTGTTAATTCGATATGAAAATTGGAGAGAGTGGATTGGAATTTCCTTAGGGCAAGATCCCTGTTGGAACGTTGATGACTATGTTAAATTGTAAAAAGAAAAGGCTTCACTTGACTTGTGCCTTCATCAAATGGATAAATTTGAATTTCCACATCAACATGATGACTTGAGTTGTAGTTAACAGGAGTGGCAAGGCCAAGTCACTTAGTTAAGTAAGTCAATTCGAGTTTGTGGGAAAGATGTAGAGTTATGAATGAATTGATTGATAAGATATAGCAATCTAGTAGTGAAACTCAGTTAGTTGAGCTCTAGTAATGAATAGAGTCAGTATGAGTTTAGTTTAGTAGTTGTAATTTCTGTTAACCCACTGATCTCTCCCTTAACTAGTAAATTTACTAAAAATAGTCCTAGTCATGCATGTAATTGGGATTTCCTAAATGAGTGGAGGGAAAAGGCATAATTGTATTTATTGTTGTATATTGTTGTGTACAGAGTTTTCATGTAGTAGGCGAGGAATTATATTGGGATTGCACAAGAAAATATGGGCTCTTCTATTCTTTAGGAGCAAGAATTGTGGAAAGAAATAGGAGGAAGCGAGAGGCCTATTTTGGTTAAGTATTGGCAAGAGAATATTCAGGATGAGACCAATATTGCAATGCAGGTTGAGCTTCAAGGATTGAAGTTGTCATTGTAATAGATTATTTTTTTTCATCTGATATAATAAAAATAGAGGAGGGGTTTTTCCCAATCGGGTTCCCGAGTAAAAATATTATGTTCATTGTAATTGAATGATCGCATGTGTTTCTATTTTATGTTTTCCTTTCTACAGATTGAGTAGAAGAAATTTGTGTCTATTAATCTCAATCTGATTTCATTAGCAACTGCAAATTTTGAGTTGTTTTTATAGACTGCTAGTGCTTCATGTTGCGTATCAGATCCAAAATCTAAGTCTGCGCCAGAAAACACTCTAACCAGGTTAATTTGGCCATGAAATCATCGAGATTCTATCTAATATCCCAAATAATTGGCTTGATTTCCTCCTAACTACAAATAATTGATAATTGTCAACTTGTTTATCGTGGATGACCATGTGAAGCAAGGTTTCTAGTTGATGGTGCACAAACATTGAGTGGAGGAAATAGAGCCTCATCTTTTTGAATTTTCTTGGGTCAGGAGTCCACCTGAAGGTGTTGTCACTGATCTTAGAGTCAAAAAAATATAGTCGATCCCCAAACTCCCTTGCCTCTAAGTGAATAATCCAATTCCTCACTTCAAGGGGAACCGAATCAAAGTGATAAGCCACTGATTCCCAGCCAAAGAGACATCATGGATGAAGGAATATGTGCCTGAAGTGCCACCACGATGGTTAGGTAAACATTGCCTGGGGCGATGTATTAGCAGCGAGTAGGATTATGGACAAACAAGGAAGGGGCAACCAGGAGACAACGACGATCGATAATCAATGTTACAGAAGTGACGAGACTAAGGAGAGTGGGGGCGTCATCGACAATTGAAAGGAAGAGTAATCTGTATTTCTAAAGAGAGTAGGTCCCAAAATAGTGAAACTAAAAATGGATTGTGCATTCAACCTCCGAGGGGAGTAGATTTTGTAGACGAAAAAAATGAATTCATAACAGAAAACTTAGGTTAGCTTTGACTAGAACCCAACCCGTGAGTATATCAAAACCAGATTGAAAATGTACCAAGGTACCAAACACGACAAACCAATACAAGACAATTGAAGGAAATACCCTCGGAGACAATGATTTGGGGTGACGAAGTGGGTAACAAGCGACTAACTCAAAAGAGGTAAGTGTCGGTGTGTTGTGAAGAGACAACACAAAGAACATTGACACGTGCAAGGACTAGAGAGACTACAAAAGGGAGATGACACACATAAACGAGTAGATTGGAGATAAGAAAAAAATTGTGATGTTAGGTAATGCATAGACAAGCCTTCCTTCAAATATTTAAGCTCCCACCTTGGCATCGAGGAACAAGATGATAGTTGGGAACCTTTTTTTTCAAACAAGCAATGCTTAAAATCCACCACCCTGTGACAAGGCTCATATATTTATAAAGGGGTGAAAACATGAGGGGATAGAATAGGTGGGAGAGAAAGACTGAATGTGAAAAAACCAGGGAAAGACAAGTGTGTTTCATGGCACGCATGTTAACAAAGTCATTAAAAACCCAAATCATGTACTCTTGGGTGCGATGTGCCTTTCTTATCTTAGAGTCACTACGCTCCATAAGCAATCCTCCTTGGGATAGTGAAGCTATAACAAACTACAATAGGTGGAAGAAGTAAACAAACAGAATGCCATACTCATACCCCTCTACCACCAAATGCCGACATTTAAAGTGATATGATGAGGGTAGGTGAGCGTGAGGTTGAGGGTGGTAAGGACGCCACGCCTGGATGGGATCCGAACAAGTGGAGAGCTTTGCTCTCATTTTCATGTTTTCCTTCTCCTCCATCATTCTAGTTGCAAGCATGTCAATCATATTACGTGTTGCACTTGAGAGCCTTATTACCACCCCATCAAGGAAATTATTTTTATACAATACTATAACCATATATACCACTTAAGAATTGTTATTAAAATACTCATAATATCAATATAACACAGTACCATACATATAGTACTATACCTATGCTACTAATGTGTTACTAAAAAGACTTAGTTTTTTTTGTGCATTATTAATGGCAATCAACTTTTTTTTAATAACCACAAATATCAATATACAATGTTGCCTGGCTATATTCTTTTAATACAATTTATATCAAAAGAAACTACATTTTAAAGTTGCATAATATATATTCTTTTAACACAATTTAATCAATTCATACTTTAATTGCAAAGACACTAATGCAATATTATAAAATTGCATTGATTCATAAATATAAAATAATTTACAAAGGGCTATGCAATTTACAACTCAATAAAAATTATGGAAATAAAAATGATATGTTATATAAATATTTATGATGCAAAAATATATTATTTAAATGTTAACTAAAATTATTATGCAAAATAATTATATTAATTAAAAATATGATATATTTATTTTATTGGTAATATTTATAATATTAATTATAATACAAATTACCATAAAAATTACAATGCATTTAAATATGTTTGATTTAGGTTGTCACTTTACACTAATTTCAACATCAAGACTTTAATAATGAAATATTAAATTTTATCATTCTCAACAATAGTATTGTTAATTATGATTAACTGATATTCCATTTACACTATGAATTATTATCATACTCAAAAGTAATATTATTAACTAATGTTCCATATCATTTATTGTGTTCAAGAACTGCACTATTAAATTATAACTTGAAACATTATGTTTTTTAATATTTATAGATGTTCCACATTATAACTTGAAACATTATCTTTTTAATATTTATAGATGTTCCACATATTTATAATTGTAGTTAATAAATTTATTTAATTTTATTCTAATTTAAACGTATAATTTAGTGTTTTAATAATATTCTATTATTCATTTATTCAATTTTTTTGTATTTTTAATATAATATTAATTAAACATTATAAATAATTTAGAACTTTGTCTTGATGATAGGTCTTGGTGAAACGTAGATATGAGATGACTAAGATACCTAATACACAATTAATGTATCAAATTTTTTGTATTCTTAATATAATATTAATTAAACATTGTAAATAATTCAGAACTTTATCTCAATGATAGACCTTGGTGTAGACTCGAAACCTCAATATGAGATGACTGAGATACCTAATACACAATTAATGTACACAATTAATGTGAGTCCGAGATGACAGTGAAAATTACTCTAAAAATTGTACCTATACTAGCTCTTAATATGAATAGATTTTTGCCCATAAAATTTTCAATAACTTTTCACTACGAAATGTCTTAACAAAACACCCTCCCACCATCTATTTTACACTCATAAATCTTATTTTTTTAAATTTTATTTGAATTTAAATTTTTATTTATATTATAAATATATGTAACCAAATTATATTTTGCTTACAAAATTACTACTATTAAAAGTGCTTTGCTTTAGTAATGTGAAAAAATATCACATTATTTATATGGTGTCAAAATAATAGCTATGTTCAAAGTTTATAATAATTTTTTAATAAGAAAAATAATACCAATCATACTAACTAATTAATGATAAATGACCATCATAATATTAAAAAAATATAATATATAATTTAACATTAAAATAATAAATAAAACTATTTAATACGAATATATGTAGAACTATTTTTATAAAATATTATGATTTGAAATTTTATATATATTTTATTTAATTATTTAAAAATTATAATAAATTATATTTTAAATCCCCCATACTTAAATTATATTTTGTTTGAAGAAAAATTCAAAATTTTAATGAAAAATTCTTCAAAGAAATTTAACCTATTCAAATAACCAAAAATTTTAATAAACACACTCAACCAAAAAATGCCAAACAACTCTTCTCTTTACTCAAACTGGTTGGGAAAAATAACTCACCTAAAATTTCATGTTATGTTTGTCCCAAAAATACAGAGGCCAAACACCTGGCCAGAAATTTACACTCCATTTAAGAAATCATATTAGAAATACAGAGGCCATACAGCTGGGTAGAAATTTGCTGCAAGTACTTATGGAGGGCTTGGTTTTTCTAGATGTGAGCGAAGGTTTCATATGGGCGATCGCAAAATCTGATAACCCGAGGTTTTGAGGCGTCTATACTTGCCTCCATGAAGCGTGCCATGCCCTTCTCAACATACTGCGCTGCTTGCTTCACCTTCATCGACCTCCCAAACATTCCCTCGTCCGGAAAACTGTTCAGCAAATGATCTCCATTCAGAACTGCGGCCAACTGAACTACCTCCTGAAACTCGCTCAATTCCCCATCACCCGATGTCAACTTCCTGGCAGTTCCCTATTGTACATCCGACAACACCTCTGCCGAATTAAAATATGCAATCATCCCAGGTTCGAATCACAACTAACAAGTAAACAAAATCTCGTCAAACAAAATTATGCAATCAGCCCAGGTTCGAATCACAACCAACAAATAAACTTGGACAAACGAAATTATATAATCAGCCCAGGTTCGAATCACAACTAACAAATAAACAAAATCTGGGCAAACGAAATTATGTAATCAGCTCAGGTTCAAATCACAAACAACCAATAAACAAAAACTGGGGAATCAAGTACCTGGGCAATGAGTCCGTGGACTATTCCACAACCTCACCACGCCTTCGAAAGTCCCAGCCAGGCATCTCTGTGAGTGAGAAAATTGGCAGAGAGATTGAACATTTTCCTGATAGTTGCAGGAATCGATGAATGCTCGAACTCTGAGCTCGGCGATGGCCCGCTAGGGCGGTGCACCTTCCCGTCAAACATCGGTTGAGCACGATTATAGAAATTTAAATATCATTTCGGCGGGTTTTCAAATTCAAACGAGGTTGCCATTAAATGCGTATGTTATATTTATTGTATCGTATATTATATTTATTTGGCAGAACGAATGCCACATGGATATATACCATCCTGTTAATGTGATGGCCCAACTCAATGACTAGCATGATCCATCCATTTTTTACGACCAGTCTCGATTGCTCGGAAAAATAGAGCCGTAGTAAAACTAATGGTCATGAAATGAAAAATAGAGCCGTAGTAAAACTAATGGTCATGAAATAACATGCATCCTCATGGTACTCTCAAGATGACGGCAATGATGGGTTGCTAGGTTTCTGAGAAGGTGCATTAATAGATCTATAGAATTAGAAATAGGTATTGCCAATAGATTATGGGATTTAAGATTTTGTAGATTAACCACAATCAAATAATGACCATACAAAATAAAATCAATTATTTAAACGTTAATGAAAGTTTGACTTGGACATTACTTTTATCTTTAAAATCACCCGTCCTTTATGCAAATGAATCTTCTCACCTTTCCACAATATTTCAAAAGCCTAAAGAATTTCAGAGCGAGAGTTGAAAAGTAAGAGTACGCCAGAGTAACACTTACAAAAGTCTGATTTTAGAGTCAGAAAGTAAGAGCAGGCGTGAGTAAGACTTGACTCGTAATTAAAATAAGAGTAGGTGAGAGTCACTCTCGACACAACAGAATTACGATTATTTTAAAAGTCTAATGGGCCACACAATATTCAATAATGCTTTTGTTTGAAATATTAATACTGTCAATATAACGAGAATATAAACAAGTGTAGTATTTTTCTCTCACATTGCTACTGTAAACTTGTCTCGTTGACTTTGGTGCATTGCTTTTTCTTTTGATTGTTACATTTTTATAATAGTTTTGTCGGTTAGCCATTTACATTCTGTAACACTTTTATTCACATAATATAACCAAAGTATTTGTGTGTAGATTTTTTTTCCTAATCAGTGACTTCTCGATTTTTTTATTTCGAAGGTGATCAACTCGATTATTTTGTTTATGAGTTGGCTGGAGCGAAATATGGTAGAAGTTTCTTAATTTCTCTTGCCGCTAGTTGTCTAGATACATTTTTTTAAGGAAAGAAAAAGAATTGTATAAATTATTTATATCAAGTGGAAAACGGATTCAAAGATATAGCATAAGAGCTCTATTATTTTGTTGAGGTTATCCTTATTATAGGTGGAGACCAAGATTGCATGTCCCAGAGGAGAGATTTCATGTGACGGTATGTCATTGTGTTATTGCACCATTTTGCTATTATAATGAAAGTGAATTCCCTTCTCTCATATTGATTTCTTTTGATTGTTATATGTTGTTTATTGGTTATCAATTATTATTGTGCTAACAAGATCTTGTAGAGAGTCTTTTAGTAGCCTTGTTAGTTAATTGGATGTAGGTTTTTGGCTTGGCATTTGGGAGCTAGGATTTTTGGTGTACTCCTTCAAGTTGGTTGCTCCAACCATCTACTTCTTCCATTAAGAGGTAACAATTATCATCCATCCTTAGCAATTTTGATTATTGTTTGCATATAATATGGATTCGTATAATAGTACACTTGTTCACACATGGTCTGGTGAGTCCTGGGAAAGGCTCAGAGTGAAAACTCATCGTTACTGATTAATTTAGATCACAACAAAATTGGTGACTCCACTGGAGAGTGTATCACACTGTTGTCAATCTCCTCTTTTACCTGTGATTTTGGTTTTATGTTGATCTCTAAGTTTTCTAGCTGCTTCTTGACGTAGCCTACGTATTTTTCAGACTTATTTTCTTTAAATATGATTAGATCTCATTTTGTTTTGAGTTTTAAAGTCATATTATTCGATTGTCTCTATTTCTTAGTGAATTAATTCTTGCCCATGTCTATCTTTGTCTCGCCCCCCCCCTGATCTCCTTTATTCCTCCCTCTTTAACCCCTCGCTCCTCCCTCACGAAAACTCATCTCAACCATTTCCCACCGACTCATTCTTCCCCAACCCCTACCCTCTTTCTTTGTGTCTCTCTTTCATTCTCCCTTGAACCGTCTATCCTTCCCTCTCTCACCATCCCCATCCCCCCAAACCCACGTCAACCATTTCCCATGTGTTAAAGTCACTAGTTGTAGGAACAAATTCACGTTCCTAGCACTAGAAACTTGCATGTACTTTTGGCACTAGGAATGAACACATGTAGATGGTAGTAAACATGTGGACACAATTTTTTGAATTTAAAATTTTCGTTGTGGGAATGCTACATACACATTGACTTGGTTACTTTGCATATATGTTTGATCGTGAAGTTGGTGGTTTAGACTATAAATTCATGAAAACACCATTTTTTGAGAAATAAAATATGTATCTTTATCTTTGACATTATTTTTCCATAATTTGAACAAATCCATTATCAGTGAAACTACAGAGGCATATAGAGTCAATTGTATATATTATATATGTATGTGCATGTGCGTAATTTTTTACTACTTTTAATACATTTTTCTCTTAACACATATATCAAAATCTTAATAGCCCCTAGGGTTAGCTTAGTTGGTCGAGTTCCTATTGCTAAGTACCTTGCCAGCTCCTCGATTCCCTTGGGGTTAGACCCTGCTTGTTTGGCTGGCGAGTAGATCCCTTTGGTTTGATTTGCATGGATTTTCCCATGGATGCAACGACCACCCAATGTCCATGAACCAGACTTAAAAAAATAATACAAAATCTTAAAATACATCCCTCATTTATTTCCACTATAACTTTTTGGGGCCTTAACCATTTGGGGAAATAAAGATATGATGCACTAGATAATATTAAGACATGCACACACACACACATATAATGGTAAGATCCTTATTTGTTGCATTAATGAAAGACTTTGTAATTTGACGAATATAATGAATTTCATAATTTGAAAAAAAAAATTATATAATTAAGATTATAAATTTTGGAAAAATCGTTTTGCCCAAAAACAATTTATTCTCTACAAATTCACACGTTTTTGTAGTAAAAATCTATCATTTAGATATTCAAAGGGGCATATGCAGTATATTTAGGGTATCTTTTAAGGATTCAATTATTATGCTTCTCTATAGTATTATATTCGTTGGTTTGAAAAATCATACATATAGGATATACTAGGTGAATATTCATTAAAAAATATGTAATTTACTATTAAAAATAATAATGTTTTTGGGATATTATCAATTTATTCATATATGTGTAAAAAGATAAGGTGAATTTTTAACCAATTTGGCCATTTTTTTCTGAATGTCCAAAGAATGGCCAATTTGTAAAAAAATTCCCCAAAAGAATTCCAATTTATGTTTTGTATAAAAAAGAATGTACAAATTCTATGAAAACTCAAAATTCACATAGACTCAAATTCTATAAACAAAAATTAAATAGTAAAAAGGCCAACTCATATAATCTTTTTACACCATCTGCAAATTGAATATATAAGTACCTCTAATCATCCCTCCAAGTGAGCATATTATTGTATTTCCAAATTTTCATTACCACTAATGTACAGTAACCTTTTGGTAAGTTTCAACAAACACATTCGACTTACTTTTTTATTTAATAAATTTGAAACTTCAACATTAAAATTAGTAGAGCCTCATGACTAGGAATACACCCTTTTTCAATCTATTACATACATAATTATAAGCCCAACAATAGCAAAATTCTCAGCGACATGACTTATCAATACACAAATTTCATTTTGAAGTGGCTAATCAATCAAATAATGCCTAATCAATACACTATTTTTTTCCTTAATTTTTGTAATTAAATATTTCATTACATATTCATGTGATTGATATTAATGTTCATTTCATTCAATTGATTCTTTTAAGATGTTTAGTCATTGAATTTTTTCTTAAATATTTTAATTTCATATTTTTTTTAATGATATAGACTGAATTATTCAATTCAATTAATTAGATCTTGTTTCTCTATGTTTCACTAGAGTACAACACATCGAATTAGATGAATGATGTGGGACATCCGAGATTGTAAAAAACCATAGGGGACAATGTAGTTTAATAAATCTACCACATGGATTAACAAGACTTCACGATAGTGTTCCAAAAATTTGATGTAGAGTTCCTATATGTTATAGAACTCATTACATTGAAGGTCAAGGATGGCATGAATGCTTAAATGGTGAACGATGAATTGGTAAGGAAAGGGTTTTGAATGGTCTTGAATGTGTGGTTTCTTAGGTACATGGTATAAATTAGAATCAAATGCAAATAAAATAAAGAGATTAAAGAGCGTATATAATGGAGAATTTTTCAAGGAAATTTTGAATTGAAATAAAATTTATCAACAATTATGATAGCTTTATAATTTTTAATTAATTAATTTTTTTTAAGAAATGTTTTTATTTATTTTTAAATCTCCTCATATTTCAACATTATATACTTTAAAGTGTACTTAGTTGGTTTATGAACATTTTTACAACCTAAATTATATGAAGCCCCTCAAATGTTTGTGGTAGGAATATTTAATAAATTCCACACACATAGCTTTTAGGCATTTTTTTTTTTGGGCAAGGTTTTTGAACTCAAATTTGAGTAAGGAATTGTTTTTGAAAGGAAGGATTTTATGATTAAAATATATTAATGTTCAAGGAATGATGCTCATTCAAGAATGACTCTATGTGCATGTGGGTGATGTACTTATTATGTTTATGGTTGGGGTTAATAAAGGCTCACTTGTTGGTTAGTTATGTAAATTGGTTTGATTTGTGATATGTTCGAAAGTGTAAAAGAAATTTTTGTTGTCACTATTAGCCTTGTTTTGCAACAATCTTGTTTCTATAGCTAGTGGAAATACATTTGCCAACTTTGTCTTTTCAAGATGGATAAAATAATGTAGGCGCTGCATGAGCAAAAAGTAGCAAACGAACTTCGTAAAGAAGTTCTTTGGTTACAATTAGTGGTAGTTGTTTTGCAAGCAGAGAATGCAACTCTTAAGAATAGGTTGCAAACTTCCATAGCTGAGAAAATCCAAAAGGTTGACCATCTAGATTTAACCATGGGAAAATACTTCCATATGCTTGTAGATGAATGTCAAGAGAAGATTGACCTCCTTGATGACTTGCAGGAGGAAGTTGAGTCTTCTTTTGACTCAAATTTGAAGAAGAAACTATATGAAAAAAATAATCAATAGATTATGGAGATTGATAGTTTAAAAGAATCAATGATGGATCAATATCATTTTTTGAAACAAGATTATGGTGTCTTGTCTCAACAGCTAATTGAGAAGGATGAGGTCATTCAAAAGCTACAAGAGTCTAAGAAGGAACTTAAAATGGAAGTTAGTCTTCTTCAAAAATTTGAGATGGAGATAGTGGATGTTAAGGTGCCAAGCTCTCCTTACACACTTAATGATGTTGATTATCAAAATACTGAAGCTGATGATCATGACGGACCACATGCCTTTGTCATACCCAATTTTGAAAATCATACTATTGGTATTGGATCCTGATTACTGAGCAAAATGGGATATGTCGGGGGAGGACTTGGGAAGAATGAACAGGGAATTGTTACTCCTATTAACCCTGCAGTGCAAACATCAATAGCAAGTTTTGGATATGATCATGTTGTTGCCTCATCACCAACATCCAACTGTGAGGTGCTTGAAGAAAATGCTCCTAATAAACATATTGATGACATAGTTGCTAGTTTCATTCGAGATGAAAATCTTGTGGCACCTGACTTTGAGTCTGAAAAAAAAAATATTGAGCTATCTGCGCATCCTCATCAGAATAAATTACCCAAACACCAACATTATTGATCAACTAGTAGTCCAATGTTCAGATCGTTATCGAAAAGACGTGAAATAATGAATTGTGGACCATTGCCAACCATCGGGATCAGTTGTGGATAGATCGATGAATGGTCCTAGCATCATTTGAACCAATGCTCAAAGAATTCATATCATTTTATTGCATCAATTTTTTGTTTTTGATTGCAATTGTTCCCTTAGTTGTGCTTCAGGGGGGGAATTTGCTAACAACGAAGATTGTTGATTCTTGCTTCTTCTGTAGTTGTGTTTTAGGGGAGGTAGTTAGATTGTAACAAAAATCATTGTTGTTGCTTTGTTGACAATTTTCATATTTTGTGTTTAATCAGTGTGATGGTGATAGTGCACAAACAACTTTAGGAGTGTTGTTGTACAACATTTTCTATACTTACATGCCTCATTAGTTGTTTGTTAGTTGATGGTGTTGCTTCTATTTGAAGCCTTGTCCTGGTTATTTACAGGAACCTAATTTCTCTGCAGTTTTTTTGGAGAAGTTGACAGTGTTTTCCACCCTTTTTCCTCTGCAAAATTCCTACTCCAAAGATCAACCGGCCTCATTGAGATTTCATGGCTCTCATCTTCAGAGTTTTGGTACTTCAACATTTCCTACTTCTTGATTGGAGTAGGCCTATGTTCTTTCCATTCAATGGATGATTATGGGATCTACAATTTCAACTCCATGACAATTTAAGCACTGACATCCTTATCTCTTTTTTGGGGGGAGTTTTCTCCTACAGGTTTTTCTCTCTTTCTCTGCTTATGCGAATTTTTACATGGGTACCTAATCACTCATTATTTCTAGGATCTATTCTTTATTTATTTTTTAGTTACTCCCTATGTTTCGATTAAGGGGGGTGTCAGAGTTGGTTTTTCCAATGCTTCATTTCCCTATGAGATAAGTATGATGAGCTATAAGCTCACATAGGGACTTGCATTTGTCAATTTCTCATTGTTATCCTTGAGCAACACTCGGCCTCCCCCATTGCTATATAATGGAGATCTTCTACATACTTTTACATAACATTATGAGTAATATAATATTCTTACAGGTAGCAATGCTCGATCATGGGAAGATAAGAGGTATGAATAGAATAAGGAAGGTAAAATGGCTTTAGTGAAAAAAAAAAAAAACTACATTCAATTACATCTTCGTATCATAAATGAAAAATCAATGGAGTGACGGCTAAGTCTACGAAGGCATACATATTCTACCCCCTCTGGTTTTGAATCTATGACCTTATATGACAAAACACATGATCTTAACCATTAGGCCCACTAAAGTTATATAACAGCTAATAATAATAAAAATCACTGATGACAATAAAATTAGTAAAAACATAAGACAATATGATTTGTAGAAGTTAAAAGAGTGAAAACTACACACATTCTAAAAATTCAAATTTAATATTTCATCAATTATATAATTAAATAAATCTTTAAAAAAAAACAAACCTTAGTATAATCATATTTGACAATTTTCAAACATCTACTTAAATACAATACAATCTCACACTATGGAAGCTTTCTAATCTCATTAGGGATCACCACTTCAAATTACATCCCCAAACATTGAGATAATTTAGAATTTTAAGTTCTCCCATTCGACAAGGCAAGGATTTTACATTTTTACAACCGATTAGATACAAGAATTGAAGACGTGAAATATTACCTATAAATTTCAGTGAAACCCAAATAGAGATATTCAAGTCGTCTTAATTGCCACAACGATGTTGGCAATGATTGTATGCTCCCGCGGTGAAATATCAATACCCTCTTTCAATCCCTCATTCACTCTCTCCACTCAAAGACTTATCTTGCGGGCAAAGACTTAATATCATTGCCCAAAACTAATATTGGCCTGCAATCATCCGAATTTGGGATTTGAGGGAAATGTTGAAGACATTGACTTAATATCATTGACTTAATCTTCCCATGCGTGAACCGGTCGAATGTCTGTACTAAACTTTCAGTTAGCGTATTAATCGATCAATTATTCAGTTTAACTATAATATAGGAACCCCAACTATATTTCAGTGATATAAAGGCGAGAAATCACCTAGATTCACGGGCATTATTTCAGTGAGGTAGCCGAATTAAAATAACTTGCACTTCTTTGACGAGTACAATATTTGAGAGTGGTGGAGAGTGATTAATGAATGTTTGACTCGCACATTACTTTATGCTTTTTTTAAAATCACGGGTCCTTTGTGTTCAATGATACAACGAGCAAATCAAACTTCTCAGCGTTTAACAATTTCAAAAGTCTAAACAATTTTAGAGGTACAGTTGAAAAGTAAGTAGGCTAAGCTAATAGGAATTTTAGATCTGAAACCCTCGTCAAATTACACTTTTAATCATTGAAAACAAAATTGAGTTTTAATCATTTATAAAAAAATTAACCAAAAAAAGTGACTTCAAAAATAATTTAACCAAAAAAATATTGATTTTTAGAAAATGTTAATTTTTTATATCAAAGTTTACCTATGATGTCTAACACTTCAAAAGTCTAACAATTTCAGTGGGCGAGAGGAAGAATGGACTCTTAATTAAAGTAAGAAGAGGCGAGTCTAGAACTTAGGGACGTAAAAATTACGATTATTTCAAAAGTCTACCCAGAAAACCAATGAAATCGAACACAATTGGGCACACAAGACAATATTCAATAAGTTAGAAATGCTTTTGTTTTTTATATTAATACTATCAAATACAAAGAGGATATACACAATTGGGCATACAAGACACAATATTCAATAAGTTGAAAATGTCTTTTTTCAATAAGTTAGAAATGTTTTTGCTTCAAGTTGAAAAGACACATATGATATTGTAGGGAATAGGATGAATTAACATTAATATCTAATAAAATTAATTGTTTTAGAGAAGAAATGTCTAATGTTGTGTAGGGACTAATAATTGATATATTATTGGTCTCACCAAACCACTAGAAATTGAGAGATACACAACTAATATTTAAACAAAAATAGATAACATTAAGTGTACATATATTTTAATTTATGTCCAAAATTTCCCAAAACATTGAATGAGCCCACAATTGTACATAAATAATATATTAATATTTAAGAGTACAAATCATATTGACCCAACTAGAAAACAAATAAAACCATAAATCCTTCCAAAATGGTACAAAGTAGCAATCACTTCAACCCCCACTTATGAGCACTGTAGCTATGTATCCCAAATGCATATCCATACCTACACATAATAAAAGTGAATGTATGTTAGTCATAACTTCTGTGTTGTTCAACATTTAAACCCACTATGTTCAATAAATTACGCCCAACTCAATAACTTCAATAAATGACACCCAACCCATCCTATTTACCATTAAAACAAATCAAAGCACATGGATCAACAAAAAACAAATTCTCAGCCATTGGATCACATCCAAATCAATCACGATCACACATTCAAAATGAAGTCATTGCAATCCATGTCCATCCTTGCCACCAATTAAATTCAAGTGCAAAAAACTATAAAGAAGTTCAACCACCACTGAAGTTGCATGTTTAACATTCAAACTATTCACCAGGCCTTGAGACAAACTATCACATAACATTTGACAGTATATTCAGGTTAGTTATTTCAATTACAACACATTTTTCTTACAGTTTTATTTTTATTTCTCACGGCTTTTATTTCAGTTTTCTTACAATTTTATTTTCATGAAAATATATATTTTTCTATTTTTCTATATTTTGAATCATTTTCAAATTGATTGGAAAATATGACACAACCATAATGCAAAGTATTGGCTAGTATGGCTAGCTACAGATGAAAAAGAATAGAACTTGTCGAGATAAACTTTAAATTGAACTCACAACTACATATTCTAATTCTCAAACCACATGCGTTCATTTCTTCTTTTTTGGAAAATAAATATTTCATTAAACTTTTTTCTTGAGAAAAAATAAGTCTAAAAATCAACATGTGATAGACAATCTAGATCAACATCTTAACCAAAAAAGGAACTAGGTGTCACATTTTATAGTTGAAATTCCTCATAGAGCTTCCTTCATGCTTGAAGAGTGTTATCTATAAGAATAACAAGAGTATTGACATTAGGTCTCTAAGTTTCCAAAAAAACCAAATGAGAATTCAAGGATAGCGCCAAAGGAAACAAGAAATGAAGAAGTTTATGAACCATTACATTCAACAACAAGTAGAGGGGTCCACTCATAGTACCAGAAGAAGGTGGAAACCTAGGGAAAACAAGCAATGCATAATTTTATGAGGCATTATAGTCAACAATAAATAGATGGGTATGCTCAAATGACAAGAATGTATAAACCCAAACGATATTTTGGGAAAATTCAATGCTAAAAGCATGCAAATATGTGAGTAGAGGAAGACATGATAATGATATCAAAAGGAATGAAAACATTGCAACATTGAATCATCTGTCATGCAACCTAAGAAGGTATTGGAGGAGAAAAATAAGTTGTGAATAGAATCCCATTTGAATCAAAGTGTCAAAAAGGATTTCGTATATATCTTATGACGTAATTCATATATCTATGCAGGTTGAAATTTTTGTGGATGCTCTTTCATGTCGGATCTAGAGTTCTTGTCTCAAGGAAAAAATATAAATATTGTTCAGATCTTGGTACTTAGAGACCTATTGAAACCAAACAATATAGACAAACATGAGGCTAAACAATTTAATTGAAATAACAATTTATAAAAAAAGAACTAAATCAAATCAACATCTTAACGAGAAACATCACTTTGTTTAGTTGAAATTCATAGGATGAATGTGAGTGTCTCCAAAAGTGTCACACATTAAATGGAGACTTTACAATTTTAAATATTTAAGGATTAAATTTAATTCAGACAACAGTAAGGCAACACACTTTATAACTAGGTCCAAGAACATAGCTAAGGCTACCCTCAGCAGCCAAACAACTTGCAAAATTACTATGTCTTCCCAATCCCATATCAACATAAAAATAATGACAAACGTGAGGCTAAACAAATTAATTCAAACAACAGTAACTCCCATATCAACATCTTAACCAGAAAAGGAGCCAGGTGTCACTTTTTGTAGTAGAAATTCCTCCTAGAGCTTCCTTGATGTCTGAAGAGTGTTATATATAGGAATAACAAGAGTATTGACATTAGGTCTCTAAGTTGCCAAAGAACCCAAATGAGAATTCAAGCATAGTGCCAAAGAAAACAAGCAATGCAGAAGTTTATGAAGCATTACAGTCAACAATAAGTAGAGGGGTCTACTCATAGTACCAGAAGAAGTTGGAAACCCAGGGAAAAGAAGCAATACAAAATTTTATGAAGCATTATAGTCAACAATAAATAGATGGGTCTACTCAAATGACAAGAATGTAGAAACCCAAATGATCTTTTGGGTAAATTCAATACTAAAAGAATGAAAATATGTGAGTAGGGGCAGGCATGATAATGATATCAAAAGGAATGAAAACGATGGAACATTGAATCATATGTCAGGCGACCTAAAAGTAAAATAACTGAAAGAAGAAGGTAATGAAGCAAAAAAATAAGCTATGAACAAGATTCCATTTGAATCAAAGTGACAAAAGGCTTTCTTATATATCTTATGATGTAATTCATATATCTATGCATGTTGGCATTTTTATGGATGCTCTTGCATTGTCGGATTTAGAGTTCTTGCCTCAAAGAAGAAATATAAATATTGTTCAGATCTTGGTACTTAGAAACCTAATGAAATTAAACAATGTTGACAAACATGAGACTAAACAATTTAATTCAAATAACAATCCATAAAAAAGAACTAAACTAGATCAACATCTTAACCATAAAGATCATTTTATTTAGTTGAAATTCCTAGGATGTATGTGAGTGTCTCCAAAAGTGTCAGACTTTAAATGGAGACTTTACAATTTTCAATATTTAAGGATTAAATTTAATTGAAACAACAATAAGGCAATGCACTTTATAACTAGGTCCAAGAACACAGCTAAGGCTACCCTCAACAGCCAAACAACTTGCAGAATTACCATGTCTTCGCAATCCAAACCTAGGATGTTTTTGGTCACTATGAATAACAATAATGACAAACATGAGGCTAAACAAATTAATTCAAACAACAGTAACTCCCATATCAACATCTTAACCAAAAAAGGAACTAGGTGTCACTTTTTATAGTCGAAATTCCTCCTAGAGCTTCCTTCATGTCTGAAGAGTGTTATCTATAGGAATAATAAGAGTATTGACATTAGATATCTAAGTTGCCAAAGAACCCAAATGAGAATTCAGGGATAATGCCGAAGAAAACAAGCAATGTAGAAGTTTATGAAGCATTGCAGTCAACAATAAGTAGAGAGGTCTGCTCATAGTACCATAAGAAGGTGGAAACCTGGGGAAAACAAGAAATGCAGAATTTTATGAAGTATTACAGTCAACAATAAATAGATGGGTCTCGTTAGATGGCAAGAATGTAGAAAACCAAATGATATTTTGGGAAAATTCAATACTAAAATAATGCAAATATGTGAGTAGAGGCGGACATTATAATGATATCAAAAGGAATGAAAATGGTGCAGAATTTAAGCATCAGTCATGCTACCTTAAAATAAACCAACTCCAAAAAGAAAGTAATGGAGGAGAAAAATAATTTATGAACAAGATCCCATTTGAATCAAAGTGTCAAAAAGGCTTTCGTATATATCTTATGATGTAATTCATATATCTATGCAGGTTAACATTTTTGTGGATGCACTTGCATTGTAGGATCTAGAGTTCTTGTCTTGAAGAAAAAATATAAATATTGTTCAGAACTTGGTACTAAGGGACCTAATGAAACTAAATAATATTGAAAAACATGAGGCTAGACAATTTAATTCAAATAACAGTTTATAAAAAAGAACTAAACCAGATTAACATCTTAACCAGAAAGATCACTTTGTTTAATGGAAATTCTTAGGATGTCTGTGAGTGTGTCCAAAAGTGTCAAAATTTAAGTGGAACTTTATATTTTTCAAGTTTTAAGGATTAAATTTATTTGAAACAACAGTAAGGCAATGCACTTTATAACTAGGTCCAACAGAGCTAAGGCTACCCTCAACAACCAAACAACTTGCAAAATTACCATGTCTTTCCAATCCAAACCTAGGATGTCTGTGGTCACTATGAATAACAATAATAACAAACATGAGGCTAAACAAATTCATTCAAACAATAGTAACTACCAGATCAACATCTTAACGAGAAAAAGAACTAGGATAGCGCCAAAGAAAACAAGCAATGCAAAAGTTTATGAAAGGCTTGTTTTCCAAGTACAAATACAGTCATGGTATTTAAGTGTAAAAGTTATCAAAACAACAATCACTGATAAGTTTGAAGACATACAAAAAATTCATTCCGTAGATTTGATTTTTAAAGGATACCAACATACATGTTGATAATTTCCTGTAATAAAGCAGAAATATGTTTGGCTTGTATGGAAGCATAATTTTCAAATATTCTTAACTAAATGGATGTAATAATTCTACAGGTAGTTGCATCTCTGGCAAGAGTTAATTATGTTTCGTATACAAGGAGAAGTGGCAGGAGAGTGACAAGCAATGCCTATCTATAATGCCCTTCGTCAGACAAGGACAGGACATATGATGTGAATGCCAACAATGCTCCAAGCAATGTTGTTGAGGATAACCATGCAAATGAAGCTGATGTTGTCACACCATCACCCATAAAGCCATCGTCAACAACAATACAAGGGGAAATTTCAACTAAAAATATCAGCGCTATAAGAGGTTGGAGAAAAGAAGAAATGTTAATTTCAATTGACAACATATAGTTTAATGGATATTCAATTCGCGCATCTGCAAAGAAACATGATATTCCTCCCGCATCAATACATTACTGGATAAATAGGTCGGCTCATACAAAATGTAGAGGGCATCTTACATTTATGACTGAAGAGGAGGAGGCCGAGCTGGTTGAGTAGTGTAAAGAGATGGCCCAATTGGGACATGGGCTAGAGTTGATACAACTCAAATCCACAGTTGCTCAAATCTTTTAAGGGATGCCAAACCCATTCAAAGATGGTGTTGTAGTAGTTACAACCACCCTCCAAAATTTTGT
This sequence comes from Pinus tabuliformis, assembly GCA_031772625.1. Classification (NCBI taxonomy): domain Eukaryota; kingdom Viridiplantae; phylum Streptophyta; class Pinopsida; order Pinales; family Pinaceae; genus Pinus; species Pinus tabuliformis. Next base: position 683,360,689 of record CM062819.1, read on the forward strand.
CGTAGCTTCATTATGGAGCCTTCCTACCAACTTTTCACAACACCTTGTCTTGCTTCGTCAAGTACACAAGCTTTTGTGTTTTACTTGCACAAAGGCAGCCTGTCGATCACAGCTTGATGAATTCCCCTCATAGGCTAATCACCCAGACTTGGTCCAGTTGCAAGCTGAGATGCTCCCCCAAGAAATTGCACAATTCTAGAGGGAAACCAACCTTCCCTTCAGAAATTGCGCAATCTTGACTAGTAGCTTGCTGGGCTCCAAAATTGCGCAACTTCGGTAGTCAACACACACAGTGAAAATTGCGAAATTTTCCCCAGCAAGGCTTCTCAGCCTAAAATTTGTGCAAATATGGGTAGTAGTCAGTTGCTCTACCCATAAATTATGCAAATCTCTTGGGCAGTCAGCCTAGTTCCCAACAAAAAATGCACATTTTCTCCCAATAATTGAGCAACCTCTTACATGTGTAGCTGAGTTGATCGATTACCTTCGGGACCGAGAAAAACAGAATTGCATGCATGGGCTACTTCTCCCAAGGCAGCATACAAAGGAAACCCTTGTTTTAGGGATCAATTTTTCACAGTTGGAGATTACATGCAAGGATGATTTTAGAAACCTCCCACCAAGTGTCGCTTTCCCTAGATTTGTGGCATGCGCGTCACAGCCTCGATGTTATCAAAACTCATCAATCAGAAGCACAGAGCTCATTCCTCACATCAAACTTATAGCTCTGACATCCCACATCACATCTAGGAGCTATCGGCACATTCAACTCTATTGTTTTGGGGTAAGCCTTCTTTCCATGACTTGTGTTGCATTTTTGTTGATTTTTGTGTTTATCTTCGTATGGACGTTGTCTGCTTGATTTCAGTGAGCGCTTGTTGTCATTTTGATACATACTAGCTTGTATTAGCAATGTTTTAGTTTTAGTTTCTATCTCACCGTTGTCGCATGCATGAAATTGTTTTTCACGAACAATCGCTAATTCAGCGACTCACCTCACCCACATGCAAATTGTTTCGTTTTCTGAATCTGTCATTCAAAATTTGCATGCATGATCATTCATTTATTCTTACACTCGGTATCACCATGCATGCACACTCACATTCGCGTTCAATTACCCGTCGACGAGTTTAGGAAACCTCAGCCTAGACTCTTCCTTCACTAAGATAGCATTGCGCAATCCAGGGAAGGAAGACTTTGTATTCCTCTCCAGAAATACGAATTTTTGTCCAAGCACTGCCCTCCAAGACTGTTTTTCGCATTTCTGAGGGACAATGATTGCTAGCCCAGAAAATTACGCAATGCAATCACTGAGCCTACAACCATTTCCAGCTAATATTGCACATTGCGCAATTCCAGCAGTCAGTAGCCAGAATGAACTGTGCATTGCATAGTTCCAACAACCAGTCAGTCGCCCAACAACCCAAACTATGCCTTGCACAATCTTGGCAGTTAGTGTCCTGACCTCCTGACTGAAATTGCATAACCTTCATGATTAGTCACACACGTATGTTGAAAGTCAGTTCCCAAGTTCATTTTGGTTTTTGACTAACAGATTGTTTGCCACGAGTGTTGCAATGTCTCCAAGTATTGTAGTTGTTCATTTGCCTCTCAGAAGTGTAGGTACAATGGTTTTCAAGAGAGCAGAGTCAAAGACACCATTCAGAGCACACATGGAGATGCAGTCGATCAAATGTCTATGAGCTTGCCTACTCACGAAGATATCAAGTTGTTCATAGACAAGGACATCAAGATATGACAATAGAAGCATCACAATGAGAAACATCATGAACAACAGCTGAAGTTAGCATACCGAATGCAATGAATGCAACAAATGCAAGAGGAAGGTTGTTGACAACACAGAGGCGGAACAAAGTTGCAAGCTCAAGTAGATCCACTGATGATGAAAGAAACTTTGGAGACTTAGGTTATGAGGTGATGGCATGACATGAAGATCACACGAAGACAAATAATAGAACAAACAAGGAGTTGCATGTGCTAAAGCAGCAGCTCAAGGAAGAACATAAAGTTGCACAAGCAGACGAATGAGTTACAGCAGGAACAAGGACAGTAGTGGGTGAAACATGCACTCACAGATGAAACTGCGCCTGTACAAGTTTTAGATCTATCCCAACAACTGGCACAGAGCAGACATGGTGAGTAGTGTTGTTGATCGCATGCAATGGATTCAGCAGCATGCATGTCTTTTTGCGCACACATGTGATCCAACCCATTTAGCACACTCACCAAGGCGAAGACAAGAAGCAAGTCCAACTAGATCTGAACATGTACTTTGGCAAGTTGATGCGCATGACCACTAGCACACACTTGAAGATTAGCACAGACACTATGCATCATTGTGTTGCCGATCTAGACACACCCAAGAATACCATGCACATGTTAGCAGACGAGTCGGATGAAGGAGCCGAACCAATGCACCAGTTGCAATGGAGGCAAGAGTTTTCTTTAGCAAGATGTCACCGTGGGATGCATGCACACCATCACAGATAACCAAGCTTGGCTTTATCTCACCACCTTCACCATCATAAGCATGTCAAAGAGTTGGTAACCAAACAACAGACTGAGTATCAGTGATGTCTTGCATGGCTTGCTCAAGCCATGTTGTCTCACATGAGTACATGTGCATTGTGATGTAACATCATGTCAAGTATAAGTCAAGTGTCAATAGTTGGATGTAACAGCCAGAGAGCATATGAAGAGTCATGAGGATAGATGAACTATCACAAAGGGGAATGTCAAGGGTGACCCCACCCTTTTCTATAAATAGTACCTCATAACTCATTAGATGGGCCTTTGGTCAGCCAAGCTTCCGATAAGACTATCTTGGAGAGAGCTTGGACAATATTGTAATGTGCCTTGGCTTCTCCACTGCATGGAGCTAGTACATCTCTTTGGAGGAGCAAGCAGATGTGGCTATAACATTCGACTATTGGGGCTAGTGGTTAGACATGGATGTATTGTATGACCAGAATTTACACTTCTTTATATAATAAGAGCCAACACGTTTCATGCATATTTTGTATTGTATTCCAACTATCTTATTTACTCTAAATGGCATATGTATTTGCTTTCTTACACATAAATGTACAGACTATTATGTATGAGTATGTATGAATCTTTTTTAAATGTGTTATTGGTTTAACCATCACTTTGGATTGCTAGCTAACTTGCTTTCCATCTTGTGATGCATCTTCACTCGTGTGTTCCCTTCCCATCTGAGTACTATTATAGGTTGCCAAGGGGTGAACTCATCTCAACCCACATGTGTTAGAAACTCTCATGCACCTTCCTTGACTCACTGTAGTTGTCACACCCTTGCTACCAACAGAGTTATCTTACTTGCCTCTGTGTGAAATCGCAGTCAAGGAATTGCTATACATCTCACTGTTGTGACTCCTACACCAAATGGTCTGAGGTCTAATTGGGACTTCTTACTGGGGAGATCCCCTTACATGTTGGTGGGTCCAACATCATCAAAAGATGGGTTTCTTGGTAAATCATGGTGGTTTGGGTTTATAAAAAGGCCTCTAGACCTTGTATTGCATACAACTAAGGGCCTCGATAGAGATAAAGCATTAAATTTGCACCCTACAGTTGTACGTAAGTTCTATGACTCTCTTTCTAGTACTTATCATAAAAATTCTTATGGTGCAAACCATATATGGAACTATGATTAAATAGGTTTATAGACATGAAGGAATTGTGGCATGCAGGTAATTGCCAAGAGAGGGAGCTAAAACGAGCCAAAGATTTTTCCTAAGAGTAGGGAGTGGATAACTATTCTATGTTGTGTTAATGCAATTGGTCCTTCAATCCTAGGATTTTATCTATTCATAGGTAAAAATCAACTGAAAAACTATCTACAAAACTATGAACCATGTGCATGCATGGCTACACATCCCCATGCATGGATGACTAAAGAATTTTTTTTTTCAATTTCCTTTGTCACTTTGTTGCATCTGTATCAACTGGTGTCTCGGCTGATAATAGACACCTACTGATATTAGATGGCTATGGAAGCCACTTGTTGTGCAAACAATTGAGGAAGCAAACAATTTGGGCATCGACCTGTTAACATTGCTTTCTCATACTACTCACAAATTGCAATCCCTTGATGTTAGTGTGTTTTTCCCTTTCAAGAACTATTTCAGGTTAGAGTGTGCTGCATGGATGGCAAAGAATCTAGGGTTTAAGGTGAAAGGTTTCGAGCTTGATCAAGGTGGCTCTAGAGACATACATAGGACAAAGAGGGCTGATGGAAGATCAAAAATCAAAGTGATCAGAATGATTTCGGACCAGGGCAAGAGCACAAATCTTGTCATCCTGATCGTGGTGATGTGAACGGTTTGTCAAACCGAGTCCGTATGCTAAAGTTAGAAGCAATCAAAGTTAGGTTGACTTTTACTAATTGGGCAGGCTTAAGGAGGCCAAAATTTGGACAGAACCCGACCACCGGATTCCGGCCAACCTAGGCCAGATTCTGTGTGAATTTGTGGCCCGGTTAATTTTTCTCCTTCAGCCTAAAATCCAAATAATTTTAAAAGGGCCTATTTCTTAAAAAATTAAAAATAATAATAATAATAATAATAATATATGTGGTGGTAGGCCACCACCCCCGCCACCCCTCATATCTCATAACAAAAATGTTTAAATAAAAGAGGCAGGTGACCATGACCCCGCCGCCCCCAGAACCTCTCAACACCACGTGGGGTGGGCGGCCATGACCCCGTAACCCCTCCCACCATAGCTCAATGTAAATGGAGTGGGGATATGGGAGGGTCAGGCTTGGGGCACAGACCCAAACCCCAACACACCCCCACCAAAAAATTTGTGACAAGAGTTTAGTAAGGGAGCCAGCGGGGGTCGAACTCACCTAGCCCACATGGCCGGCCCCCAAAACGGGCAGCCCCATGTAATACGGAAACCATCCAATGTACCAACAAATATTTAATACACCAACCATTAATACTTACAACCCATTAACCTACCACCATTAACGTGACTTTTGAATTGGTTGTGGTTAACGGTTATAAACTGTATGCCAAAAAAAATTAGATGCACGCCTAATTCGAGAGGGTCGGTATTTGATCCCCCGACCTCTCTCTAACCACACAACAAATTTACCATTTGCGCCACAACCACCTTCTCGGTGGATCCACCCTCCAAACCTTAAATTAACTTTCATTTGCACAGTGCGGGGGGATGGAGGAAGAACCAAATCAATGCAGGTGGAACCATGACTGTCGCAGAAACATGGATCAGAACCATGATACTTGAAATTTTCCCGAGGAGGAAATTTTCCCAAGGAGGTAACTAATCAATGCACTAACTTTTTTTTCTTAAATTCTATAATCATGTACAGGCTCACATCCTCATGTGATTGATATTATTGTTCATTTCATTCAACTATTATCTTAATATGTTTAGTTCTGATTATATTAAGATGTTTAGCTCCAATTTTCCTTAAATAGTCTAACTTCATATGTTTTTTCCATAACATAGATTGAATCATTCAATTGGTTATGTTATTTCTTTGTTTCACTAGGATACAACATATCAAATTGGATGAATGATGTGGGATATCCCAAGATGCTAGAACCAAGATTGTGGAAAACCATGGAGAACAATGTAGTTTAATAACTCTACCACATGGATTAGCAAGACATTAAGATAGTGTTCAAAAAATTCAATATAGAGTTCCTATATGTTATAGGACTCATTACATTAAGATAGTGTTCAAAAAATTCAATATAAAGTTCCTATATGTTATTCAATATAGAGTTCCTATATGCTATAGGACTCATCACATTATAGGGAGTAAATGGTCAACGAAGAAGTGGAAGAGAAGGTGTTTTGAATTGTCTTCAATGTGTGGTTGACTTGGCACATTGTATAAATTAAGATGACACACAAATAAAATAAAGAGATTAAAGATTACACATAATGGAAATTTCTTCAAAGAAAATTTGAATTGAGATAAAATTTATTAATAATTTTCATAGCTTTACGTTTTTTTTACTTATTTAACATATATATTTTTTTAATAAATACCTTTATATATTTAATCAAGTTGTGAATACAACTTTGCTCGTTCTATTCTTCCCAAATTCCACACCCAATTATTTCGGATAGAGTGCCTTCCACATGTAATCTAAAACCAAAAAGAATTTCTTGGTCTTCATATAGGTACACAACTTCATATTCGCCATATCGGAGGAATAGTTGGTCAGATCTAAATTAATTGTAGAAGCAATATCATTTTTCATTTGCAGAATTGGAAATTGGGCAACTGTAACCCAAATCACATGATAAAAAACGTTACTAAGGTGTTGTAGATTGTTTTAAGCAATGTTGTTTTACCACACCACCCATATCGTATACACCTATAATGCGAACATGGGGAGCTTCCAAAATCCATGTGTGTAGTTGTTCCTTAGCAGATTTTATTTCCAATCCGACCAATCCGGTGTCGGGTTCATCCTAAAGTAGTACCACAAAACATAGAAACGTCGGTTCTAAGTTGATCATGGAGCTCAAGAATAGTTGTGTTCCACTGTCGAATTTTATTAAAGACATTGGGCTTGCACATGAGGGAATAAATACAATTCTATAGCCACGTGTGTTCTGAGTGATAGATCAACTATCTGGCCTCTCTAAATTTGTGTTGCATCCTTAGCAAACAATTCTTTAGAGAATCTGGCGCCTCACTCTACTGATGTTGGAACTAAGAGCTAATATCAAGTAGGAGGCTCCTCATACGATATAACTGCTCTTCCATATGCTAACAGTTGTCATCCAGGTGAGTTAGATCGTCTATCTATTGGATGAGTGGAAAAAAAATAACACTGCTAATGGTGTTACCTGTAGTTCCAGTTACAGTATACATTGCGTGTACCAACAACAGACGATATCAGAGCAGCATATCAGATGAAATGAGATTAGAATAGAATAGAGTATGGATTAAAAACTATTAGAAAAATTTCACGGGGGCATAGGAGAGGAGTCTCACTCAGAAATTCAGTTGCGGAAAAGTGAACTTGCTTAGAAATAGGTTGCGGCGAGGATATCACAACCACACAGGGACTTAATTAAAACAGAAAGAAAAATAGAGTAAAACAAAATACGTTGGGGTAAATATACTTGTGAAAGATTAATACCATAACGCAATAAGCCAAACTTTATATTATATGTTAAAACATAAGGAAATACATTCAAGTGGTAAATGGAAGCTACAGCTCCAAGTGAAAAAAACACAACAAACTTACTGCAATTTACGCATTACTGGGGTTGCGGAGTAAACTTCTGTAAAACTAGTTTTCACGCGCCCACCAATTTTTCCTCCACAATTTTCTCCTCACTACCTCACAGACTCTCTCTCTCTAACTTGCCCAATAATACAAATGAATTTTACATCCATATTTATCTCAACATACAAATTTGACATTAATGCATGACAAAGAAAATAATTAATACGCAACATGGGCGAATTTACATAATAAATGGTTTTCTGAACTTGCAAGTGTTGTGAAGTGTGGGCAACAATCGCGGAGTGAATGCTTGCCCATACTTACTTACTAAACTTCATTAAATTCCTTAACTTCTTGTGATGTGTTGCAAAATGGTCCAGATGTACTTCTTCTCTGACTTCTATCCTTTCGCCTGAAAACAAAATCGCAACCATGAAATGGTTGACTGGGCAAGCATGGGGTTTTTCAGTGTGTTTAAGGTGGTGGTTGGGATTATTATTTCCAACGCTCCCCCTTTATAACAACTGATGCCATTGAAAATTCCCAAAAAATCTTTGAGATAAACAAAACATTCACGTGCCAATGGCTTTGTGAAAATATCAACAAATTTTTCCTGTGACCTACAGTGTTACAACACAATTTCATCATTGTTAATCAACTCTCTAATAAAATGATATTTAGCATCAATATGCTTGTTCCTCTTGTGAAAAACAAAATTCTTTGATAATGAAATTACTGATGTGTTGTCGCAGAAAATAGTTGTCGTTCCTTCTTGGTCATGGCGAAGATCCCGCAACATCCGTCTCATCCAAACTCCCTGACATGTTGTTGTTGTTGCGGCGACATATTCATCTTCTGTTGTTAACAATGACACTATAGGCTATGTCTTGGAAGCCCATGAAATGGCTCCAGAACCCAAATGAAAAACATATCCTAACGTGCTTCTTTTGTCATCGACACTTCCTGCCCAATCACTATAAGTGTAACCAACCAGCCTAAAATCATCTGTTGCAGTGTACAAAATGCCATACTGCTTTTTCCCATTGGCATACCTTAGAATCCTTTTCGATGCTTGCCAATGCGTCTCCTTGTGTGTCTCCATGAACCTCGACACCAAACTCGGTACATACATTATATCTGGCCTAGTGGCCGTCAAATACATCAAGTTGCCTATCATACTTTTGTATAACGTCGAATTGACATTGCTGCTGTAACCTCCTTTTCTCAACTTCAACCCCATGACAGTTGGAGTTGGTGTGGGATTGTTGTTCTGAATTTTAAACCTCTCCAAAATGTCTGCTACATACTTTGCTTGAGAGATAAAAATGCCATTTTCTGTTTGCTTCACTTCTATGCCCAAAAAATACCTTAACGACACCAAGTCAACCATTTCAAATTCATTCTTCATGACTTGTTTGAAATAAACAATGACGAAATCATCACTGACTGTAAAAATTAAATCATCTACATCTAAGACAACAATGAGAATCTTACCATCATTCTCTTTGATGTAGAGAGTAGATTCACCGTCACCTTTGTCGAAACCATTGTCCAACAAGTAGGCATCTATCTTGTTGTACCATGCACACGGTGCTTGCTTCAGCCCATAAAGAGCTTTCCTCAACCAATACACTTTGTATTCTTGGCCTTCTACCTAATAACCAGGCAGTTGCGCAACATACACTTACTCTTTTAGCACTCCATTCAAGAACATTAACTTTACGTCCATTTGATACACTTTCCATTTATGTTGTGTGAAAATTGCCACAACTGTACGCAATGTCTCCATCCTCGCCATTGGTGCGAACATCTCTGCATAATATCTTCCATGTTGTTGCTTGTATCCTTTGACAACTAGCCTTGCTTTGTTCCTTTCAATCTTCCCATCGACATTGCTCTTGGTCTTATAGGCCCACTTCACTCCAATGACTTGTTTTCCTTGTGGCAAGTCCACTAACTCTCATGTGTCATTCTTTTCTATTATTTCTATTTCTTCCTCCATTGCCACAACCCATTTTTCTTCTTTGACTGCATCTTCAAAATGGATTGGGTCATCTACATGATAAAACAAAGAAAATAATGAATTCAAGCCAACGCTTCTATCAACCTCATCTTGCTCATAAATTTCATTTAAATTTCTAAATTTTGGTCTTTTTGAGCTTGCCGAAGATGGGCTTGACATGTCACTTGGTGTTGTGCTTTGCGGCATGCCTGGAGAAGCACTTGCTTAACTGCGTGACATTGTCCTATTATTTGTTGATGGTGTTCCTTGTTGCCTACTTTATTGTGCTTGAACAGGAGTAAAGGGAGTCACTTTGAGGAATTGCTTGCTACTATCAATTCCTCTTTGTCCTCATGTGGTATACATTCTTTCACATTGATTGTCTTCTCTAAACTTCCATCCCATAATTCCTCTTCTACGAACTGCACACCTCTCCTGATTATGACCTTCTTGGTTGATGGATTGTAGAGCTTGTATTCTTTGGATTCATCATTATATCCAATAAATATTCATTTCTCCCCCTTGTTGTCTAACTTCTTCCTCATTTCATCCAGGATATGTGCATATGCCACACATCCAAAGACTCTCATGTGAGTGACACTATGCTTTCTTCCACTCCATGCCTCCTCAGGAACTATGCCTTGGACACTTTTGGTTGGACATCTATTCAATATATATGTTGCATAAGCGACAACTTCAGTGCAATAATCATTTGGCAAATGTTTTTTCTTCAACATACTCCTTGTCATTTCCATAATGGTCCTATTATTCCTTTTCGCCACACCATTTTGCTGAGGTGTATATCTTGTTGTAAATTGCTTGTGAATTCCATGTTCCCTACAAAAATATAGGAAATCATTTGAGATGTATGCGCCACCTCTATCAATCCTGAGGACTTTGATGTAGTGTCCACTTTGCTTCTCAACAAGAGGCTTGTACTAGAGAAAGCGCTCAAACACTTCACTTTTATATTTTAGGAGATAGACCCGTGTCTTCCTTGTGTAGTCATCTATGAAGGTCAATAAATAGTAGCTGCCACCAATTGATGGTGTCTACATTGGTCCACATAAATTTGAGTGGACAATCTCCAATGCTGCCTTTGCCCTTATTGACTTTCCTGCTAGAAATGTCTCTCTATGTTTGTTTCCCAAGATACATCCTTCACATAGGCTGTTCATTTTTTCTATGAGTGGGAAGCTCTTCACCATGCCTTTCCTATGCAAAAAATTCAAACCTCCAAAGTTGAGATTTCCAAATCTCAAATTCCATAACCAATTTTCATCTTTGACCTCTGATTGATAGTTCACTTGTGTGATAATTGCCTCTTTTCTTCCATCCTCTTGTGAGTTCATTGATAGTTGTGCTTGTGCACCTTCTTCTTCCAAATTTAATCTTATCTTTAAGGGAAACATTCTATTATTTGTCATGTGAACCTTTGCAATCACTTGTCTGCTTGGGGGCCTATCTAAAATTGTGCAAACGTCATTTTTGAAGAAGACATTGTATCCCTTTTGCATGAGTTGTCCAATGTTTATGATGTTATGCTTCAGACTAGGGACAAAGTAAACATCTGGGATGTACTTCTTCTCCCCCTTCTCTGTTAGGATATTAACTCTTCCCTTTCCCATGACAGAGACTTTGCTATCAATCCCTAATATCACTTCAGATTTCACACTTTCATCTAAATTGGAAAGAATTTCTATGTACTCTGACATGTGGTTGCTACACTCTGAATCTAGACACCATATATCAATTTGTTTTTCTTGTGCTACATTACAAGCTAAAAACATGTTATCATGGTTGTGATTTTCTTTTGTGAAGTTTACACTTGGATTGTTACTAATGTCATATTTCTTCTTTCTACATTCATTTTCATAATGACCATACTTCTTACAGTAATGGCATTTAACTTGAGATTTATCATACCTTTGACCTTGTGCTTGATTTTGGCTTGGGCCTTGACTTGGATTTTAATTGTTGCCCCTTCCACTTGAGCTTGAAGGGCTACTTCTTCCACCTCTGTGTGGGCTTCTTCCTCTTCCTCTAGCATATGATCTTCCTCTGCCTCGGCCTTGACCAAAGGAAACTTGTGTCTTGAAGGCATGCTCCAATGAGGAGGTTGTTGCTCTATTTAGTCTATGTTCATGAGAAAGCAGTGAGGCATGAAGCTCATCCACTGAGAACTGTGAGAGATCCTTAGTCTCTTCTATGGCCACAACAATGGTATCAAACCTTACTGGTAGGCTTCTCAAAAATTTCTCAACTATTCTCCTTCCTTCAAGTGTCTCACCATGAGATCTGATTCGAGTAACCAACTCAATTACCATGTGTAAAAAATGAGTCTACATTCTCACTCTTTCATAAAAAGTGTTTCAAAGTCTCTTCTCAACATTTGTAGCTTTGTTGTCTTGACTTTTTCCATGCCTTGGTATGTTTTTTGGAGGGTGTCCCATGCTTGCTTGGACTTCGTTGACGTTGTAACCCTTGGGAAAATACTTTCATGAACTACTTGGAAAATATAGAATAGGGATTTTGAATCCTTCTTCCTATTTTCCTTCAACAGATCTCTTTCTACTTGAGATAAGGCATTGTATGTTGTTGCATCTGCTGGTTTTTGAAAACCATTCTCCACGAAATCCCAAATGTCTTGAGAAGAAAACAGGGTCTTCATTGTAATAGCCCAATAATCATAATTTTTTCCATTAAACTGAGGTATCTGAGGATTATTCAAGCTTGTGCTTCATGTTTCCATTTCTGAGTGTAAAAAAGAAAAAAAAATTCTACCTACTGGTAAATATGCTAAATATACTAAAAACAATATGCCCTCAAAACAATTTCTATAACACTTAGTAAAAAACACTTGTTTTTACACTAACAAAGTTTAACCCGCTTTGACACCATGTTAGAAAAATTTCACCACGCAGAAAAAAGGAGTCTCACAATTTTGTTGTGGCAAAGTGAACTTGCTCAGAAATAAGTTGTGGCTAGGATATCGCAACCACACAGGGACTTAATAAAAACACAAAGCAAAACAGAGTAAAACAAAAGAGGTTGCAGTAAATCTACTTGTGAAAGATTAATATCATATCACAAACACATTGGGACTTAATAAAGACACAAAGCAAAATAGAGTAAAACAAAAGAGGTTGCAGGGAGGATATCGCAACCACATAGGGACTGTTATGAAACCAGCTTAAGAAAAGATAGAAAAGATAGATCAACGCCATAGAATTCAGCCTCTTCGAGGGGGAAACCTCCTTTACATTACATAAATGAACAATTCTTCGATAATTCAAATGACAAAACCTCCTTTCTATATATAAGAGTCTAAGGAGTGACAATATAATCCAACTGACCTAAAAATAATAATATAAAGCCACAAAATAACAATAGAGGGATTCTATGGGGCACATTAATAACAATATGGGGGCAACAGGGACACAACAATATAAATAAAGGGTATAACTACAATAGTAATGGGTAATCACTAGTATTATAGGGACCCAACATGCCCCTCGCCTTCAAAAAAGTATTATCCTCAACGCTTGAGTAGTTCTGGATACTTCTGCATAAAATTTTCATCCTCCCATGTGGAATCTTCAGCGGATAAGTTCTTCCACTTGATAAGATACTCTAAAATTGATCGATTTCATAGCTGTCGAGTTCTTGTTTCTATAACTGCTTCCGGTTCCAATATAATTTTTCCTTCCTCGTCAAGTTCTGGAAATATTGTTTGAACTGGGAGCTTGTCGCCTATAACCTTCTTTAAACATGAAACATGGAAAACTGGGTGCAATCGAGAAGCTGCAGGAAGCTCCAATTTGTATGCCATAGTACCAATCTTTTGCAACACCTTGTATGGACCATAATACTTTGGTGATAATTTATTATCCTTCTTAGCTTGCTTGAGGGACATTTGCTTATATGGTTGTAGCCGTAGGAATACCCAATCACCTACATCAAAACTTCTTTCACTGCGATGTTGATCTGCCTGTTGTTTCATTCTATTATGTGCCAACACGAGGTTATCCTTTAAGAGTTGGAGGACTTGTTTTTGATGTTCGATGTGATGTTCCACTGCCTGAACCTTAGAATTTTCTCTTAAATATGATGTGATGGATGGTGGTTGATACCCATAAAGTGCCATAAATGGGGTCATTTTTGTTGCTGTATGAAAGGAAGTGTTATACCACCATTCAGCCAGAGGCAACCATTTGACCCATTGTGTCTGTTTATCAGATACAAAGCAACGAAGATATCCTTCCAAACATTTGTTTACTATCTCAGTTTTCCCATCAGATTGAGGATGATAAGATGAGCTATGAGCTAACTGAGTACCAAGACAAGAAAATAAATCTTTCCAAAATTTTCAAGTGAAAATGGGATCTCTGTCACTTACAATAATCTTTGGGTTTCCATGTAGCTTTTGAATTGTTTCCATAAATGCAGTAGAAACTGTACTGGCTTTAAATGGATGTGATAATGCACAAAAGTGTGCATACTTGGTAAGTCTGTCAACTACCACCATGATGACACTCTTTCCCTCAGACTTGGGTAAACCTGTGATAAAATCCATTGAAACCTCCTCCCAACGTTGGCTTGGAATGGATAAAGGTTGTAATAGACCCGGTGTCTTAATTGTTTCAACTTTATTTTGTTGGAAAACCAAACATTCTGCCACAAACTTTTGAATATCTGATTTAAGGCCATCCCAAAAAAATTCCTTCTTAACCCTGTGGTAAGTTTTTAAAAATCCTGAGTGCCCTCCTAAGGGAGAAGTGTGCAATTCCATAAGAATCTTTTGTTTTAGCTGGGAATTCTTACAGAGGTATAAGCGATCTTTGTACCATAATGAATCATTTTGCCAGCTAAATGTATCAGACGTACTGGAATCTTGTTGTAGCTTTCGAATAAGTGCCCACACTTCTTCGTCATTCTTCCATTCCTCCCTTGCTTCATTTATCCAATCTGGTTGGATAATAGAAATAGCGCACAACAATGCTTCCACATCCTCATCCTTTCTTGAGAGTGCATCTGCCACCACATTTTGCTTCCCTTTTTTGTAGATGATTTCAAAGTCATAACCCAACATCTTTGTGACCCACTTTTGTTGCTCTTCAGAGGATAATCTTTGTTCTAAAAAGTATTTAAGGCTATCATGATCCGTTTTTACCTTGAAGTGTCTTCCCATTAGGTAGGGTCGCCATTTCTTAAGTGCATGGAGTATTGCCAACATTTCCTTCTCATAAATAGCTTTGCTTAAAAACTTTCCCTTGATTGGACGACTTTCAAAAGCAATGGGTCTTTCATCTTGCATTAGAACAGCACCAATTCCATTTCCTGAAGCATCACATTCCACAATAAAAGTTTTTGTGAAGTCCGGTGTAGCTAAGACCGGTGCTTGGCACATTGCCTCTTTAAGATGTTCAAAGGCCTTTGTTGCTTCCGGAGTCCATGAAAATGCATCTTTCTTCAATAATGTTGTTAGAGGTGCTGCTATTCTCCCATAATTCTTAACAAACTTGCGATAATACCCTGTCAACCCAAGAAATCTCGCAGATGCTTTATGGATGTGGGGATTTTCCATTCCTTAATGGCTTTAATTTTGCTAGGGTCTACCTTAACTCCTTCATGAGATACAATATGACCCAAATATTCCACCTCCTGGACTCCAAAGAAACATTTGGATCTTTTTGCATATAATTGTTTCTCCTCCAATAGTTGTAGCACCCTGTCAACATGTTCAACATGATCCTTCCAAGACTTGCTGTAGATTAGTATATCATCAAAAAATACTAACACAAATTTTCTAAGGAATGGTTTGAAAATTGAATTCATCAAACCTTGAAATGTTGAAGGTGCATTGGTAAGGCCAAAAGGCATGACCAAAAATTCATAATGACCCTCATGAGTTCTAAATGCCGTTTTCGGAATGTCTTCAATCTTCATTCTGATTTGATGATATCCTGAACGAAGATCCAACTTGGTGAAGTAAATTGATCCATGCAATTCATCCAGTAATTCATCAATGACAGGAATGGGGAACTTATCTTTAATAGTGAGCTTGTTGAGCTCCCTATAATCCGGACACATGCGCCATGATCCATCCTTCTTGTGCACCAATACTACTGGAGCAGAGAAAGAACTTTGACTCGGTTGAATTATACCAGCCTCTAGCATTTCTGCAACCATACGTTCAATTTCACTTTTTTGGACATAGGGATATCTGTACGGCCTGATGTTTGGAGGAACACTTCCTGGAATCAGATGAATAGCATGATCATGATCACGCATAGGTGGGAGACCTTTGGGAGTCTCAAATACCTTGGAATGATTGTCCAGGACTTTTTGGAGATCTGGAGAAATAGATGATTCTAATGTGGAAACATCTAGCGAACATAATTGTGCAATTACACCCCTTTGCTCCTTTTTTAGAAGCTTTGTCATACCATTAGAGCTGATTATCTTTCCTGGTTTCCCTGCAATACCCCTTAATTCAACTTCCTTTCCTTCCGTAGAAAATTTGATGAAAAGTTCTTGAAATTAAAAGCTATTGTACCCAAGGATTGTAGCCATTGGACTCCTAGTACAACATCAGCACCTCCCATTGGAATGGAAAGCATTGGGCTAGTCAATACATATTCTCCCATGGATAGCTTGATATTATGGCACTTTCCAGAACAATTTATTGTTCCTCCATTTGCAATCATCACTTGACACTCTGGTGCTGGATATAGGAAGCAATTCAATTCTTTTGCTACCCTACAATGAATAAAATTGTGGGTGCTTCCTGAATCAATCAACACTATTACCTTTTCTTCTTGATTTGTCCTTCTATCTTGATGGTTTGAGGAGTGGTAATTCCCGCCAATGCATTACAAGATATGGTCGGATTTATTTGTTCTTCATCTAGGCTTTTTTCCTGGAGTATATCCTCTTCTTTTGACCTTTCTTGCTCCTTTTCTTCTTCCTCTTCACAATCTATGTAGAATAATTTCTTCTCAGCACACTTATGACCTTTAGTGTATTTGCTATCACAACTGTAACAAAGCCCTTTTTCTCTTTTTTCTTCCAATTGTTGTGGTGTCAACCTTATAGGTTGTGGAAGACTAGGGGCAACAACACTTCCGTCTTTATAGTTGTGAGTGGTATGCTTCCTGGTTGCCATAATTTTGCTTTCCATTTTTCTTGCTAACCTGAATGCCTTCTCTAATGAATCAGGTTCCCAAAGGCGAACATCATGTTGGATATTATCCTTTAAAGACCCTATGAACACATCAATCCTATGCTCCTCTGGAATATCTTTTACCCTTATGTTCAATTTTTGGAACTCCTCAATGTGCTCCATTATTGAACCCTTTTGTTTGAGACTTATCAATTGGCTAAAAAAAGTGTTGCTTTTTGTATCCTCATAATGTGCTATCAATTCTTCCGTAAAAATTGCCCAAGTGATAAATTGTTTACGAGAGCAAAGCCATTGATACCATACAAACTGATTTGGTTCCAAATATAAAGTTGCCATACGTACCTTTTGTGCGGTTTGCACATTATTGAGATCGAAGAACTACTCCATCTGTAATATCCATGTGGCGGGATCCTTGCCATCAAACTTCCTCATATCGATTTTTGGAATATGGTGGGTCTTCCATCCAACATTAGAGTCTATCAAATCATGATTAACATTTCTTTTGTTCACATCATGAGTTTCCTTTACAACCTTTTCACCATTAGTAAGTATTTCTTGTAGAAAATTTGTCAAATCTGTCTTCAAATCTGCCATGTCTGTTTCCATGAAGATTTTATTCTATAAGTTGGATGTGTAAGTTTGTCTATTGGTATGTATTTTTTTTAAATTAAAATTTTAAATTATGTTCTAAATAGAAAAATAATATCTACTATATAGGTGGAAATATTTGCAAATAGATTTTAATGATAAACAAAAAAAAACAAAAAAATAAATGGATAAATATTTAGTAATAATTGTATTTATAGTTAATTTTATAATATAGATAGTTATATTTTTTTAAGTGATTTTATTATTATAAAACAAACAAAAATATTTATAGTTGGGGAGGCATTTATGAAAACAAACAAAATATATTTGGTTGGGGAAGTATTTATGATATTGTTACATAATTGGAAAATACTAATATTGGATTAAGGGTGATTTTTTTATTGGAATCACCTATGACATTTTATGAGCTTTGAATTAACAATATGCGAAAAAAAAAAAAAAAAAACTTATTCTTTTTGGTTGAAAGCGAAGCATGTGAAGAAAGAGGGAAGTATTTATAGCATTGCTATAAAACTTGAAAATATTAGTATGAGATTGATGGTGCATTTCCCAATAACATCATTTATAGAATTTTATGCGCCTTGAATTAGTAATATGAGAAGGTTACCTTTGTGAGTTTTTTTTATTGAAAATGACACATAAAAAAATAGTAACTTGATGCATCTCTAATTCTTGTATCTTATAAATTTTTTCACTAAACCATAAATATTGTTAAATAAACAATAAAAATCACCTTAATTTTTGAAAATATATCTTAAGATAATATGTTCTATCATCTTAATATAAATCCTAAATATCATATAATAAATAATATCATTAAATAAAAGTTTGTATTCTTTCAATCTCCCACAATTACATAATCATATGCTTATTAAATGAATCCAAAACTCATGTAAAAAAATAAATTACATTAACTCGTTTGTGGTTTAAGACATATATGATAACTGGTCATGAAACAAAGAATATTCAATGACCTACATCTTAATCATCAAGAAAAAAATAATAGTGTAAGGCTTTATTGCAATACTTATTATAAATATATTTCTCTCCTAATACATAGTTATGAATTCACATTCATTGAGAATTGGGTAACCTATCAATTGATTGATTTAGGTGGTTTAATGATGCACATCATCCATGCTAAGAGTGTGATTTTGGAGAAGGTTTTCAGATCAACTCATGTTTATGGTTTACGTTTATGAGTACAACTTAGTTGTAGGAGGTTGTAGGAGGTTGCAGATTGCATGTTCATGAGTGCAACCCACTTGTAAGCTACATAGTGCATTTTTCATGTAGGCTCGAAGATGGTCGCTATCCTCAATGGAATCAGAGTAGGGAATTCATTCAAATAAAATCTACATCTACATATTTCTACTTCTTGAGTATGGTTAACAAGCAATTCATACTTCAAAAGAAATTTTAGACAAGTATTTATAATGGAGAAGCCCCTTGTATTTCCAATGATCATTTGAGAGAGACATCTATATTCATGAGAGATACTTGAGTTATTTTTTACTTTCAGATTTCTTTTAATAAAATATTTTATTTTCTCCCCCATGTTGGGTGGGAAATAAACACATGCTATTTCACGAGCTATTGGGCGACAATTGGTGAGGATGTCCATCAACTCATGATCAAGGTTTGGAGTTCTTTGGGTAATTTTAGCCTACACCAATTATTGTGGAGTTCAATTTGTAAGGAGGCTTGTATTTCCACTATGGGCAGTGAGTATGTCAATAAAAAGTGAGATTTGTGGTGTAATCATGAGGAAAGATGTCCCTCTTGAGTATGTCAATCAAAAGTGAGATTTGTGGTGTAATCATGAGGAAGGATGCCCCTCTTTTAGAAAATAATGGTCATAATGGTGTAGAGGGTGGTGGTGATGGCATCAAAAGGCTTAAAAATAGTAAGGCATAGGTTTTTCATATTGTTTGTTGTGTGAATCCCTTGAAAATTGGAAAGGTGTGGTAGGAAGGAATGTTTCCATATCACAATAATCTCTATATGAATAAGTATTTTGCCATTGTTAGCATTAATTTAGGTCTTATTAATCTCTGGAAGGGTCATATGGTTTTCTGGTTAGTGGCCTTTTGGTTGCTTTAATTGTGTGAACAATTCTATGGTAGTTGGTTGATTTTTCCAATGTTGTCTCACATTAACAGGTGCCTCATATTTCAAGCTCTTTGGCTCATTGTTGATTTTGTTTCTCTTTGGTTGTCCCTTGTTTTTTTTTATGGGTGGTCGGGTTATTGAGAAATGTTACCTTTAGATTGCAATATACTCCAACATTTATTTATTTTAAAACCATCAAATCTGGAATTAAAGTGTGCTTGAAAGAGATATTTTTGAGGTGACTCTAAATAACTATTTGTGTGATAGTTGGGTTTCCCCCCAATCCAAGATCCAACTTGAGGCTTGAAGTAGGGAGGTTTTCCAAAGTCTCTATAAGGTTCCTCGGCATTTTTCTCTTACTTGGAAAAACCCAAGGAACAACCTCTAAGTTTTCATCCTTGCTAAAATAGACCAAGATACAACCTAAATATTCAATAATAATCCACCTATAGGTTCAAGAGCCACTTAAAATTAAAAAAAAAATATGGATAGTAATAACACCATATAAGGATCCTAAAAATTCCCTTATTTCGAATTGCTAAGGAAGGACAACTTGTAGCAAAGGGAAAGTGGTACAATGCCATTGACATGGAATACAAGTTTCATCATTTACATAAGTGAGAAATGGGACCATTGAGAACCAAGGTGGGAGATTTTATGCATTCCAAGTGTTTTCTAGCATCCATCGATTATCACCTAGTCTCAATCAACTCTTTGGTTGAAACTTCAATTAACTCCTTGTAGTCAATCCGTGACTTAGTTGAATCACACAATATTTGATTGAGTCAACTCATGCATTCTTCAATAAGGATTGTTGGTTATCCTACATTTCCAATGGAACAGATGAGCCATCACATATAAGACAACATCATTAGTCGTTAATATAGTCTAGGAAAGTGTCATTCACTTGGCACTATGTGTATCTTCATCTTCTTCTTATAATTGATAGCTCTAAAGAAGTAACTAGAACTTCTAATCAATTATGTAGTTATCTTGTAACTGAAATGTATTGGCCAAGACACCCAAGTGTGCTTCAAGAATGTATGGGTCCATTAAAGAATGAGTAGAAATGGGTTCTCCCTATCCCCTCAATTATACTTACCTCTCTTGGTCATTGAAATTGAGTCTATCCAATCATTACACCCTTGTTCAAGGTATTTCTTATAGACTTAGAAGACCAACATTCTGAAGCAACTATCAAATACACTAAATTTTCCTCCTTTTGCTTCTTTGCTATTGATTCTTGGGTTACATCATCACGTGATTGGTATTGTTGTTCATTGCTTTCAATCAATTATGTTTGAACGTTTATTTTATGGACTTCTTAAAATAGTCTAACTTGATATGCTTCCACCATAACAAATATTTCAACTTATATAGTTAGCTCTCTTGTCCCCATTCTGCTTCACTTGGGCAGAACATATCAAACTAAATGAACAATGTGGGATTTCCAAGATGGTGGGAAGTCTTGGGACATAATGTAGTTTAAGGACTCTATAACATTGATGGCTAAGTCTTTGGGATAATATTTGAAGAATTTAACGTATATGTTCTATATGTCATAAGACTTAGTAGGTTGAAGCTTAAGAATGGCTAGACAGATCAAATGGTCAATGAAAAAGTGGTTAGGAGAAGGTCTCAAATTGAATTGAAAGTGTGGTTGGTTAGATGCATTATTTATACTAGAACCATAGGAAAACAAAATAAAGGGATCAAATATTGCACACATACTCTCTTAACTAGGAGGAGTATTCTTCTAAAAATTTTGGATTGAAATGAAATTGGCTCTACACTTCTATGTTTTCTGAGAAAATAATATTTATTTCCCTTCCTATAAATAGTTTTACATATTATTTAAATTTAATTTGATTTTAAAACTCTATATTTCATAATATACATAATTAACCTATTAATATTTTTAAAATCTAAATCTTATCAAAAATTAAATTTACAAGAAAATTCAAAGGCATAAATGGAATGTAAAAACATGCCATATGAAAAGCCAAATTCTAGCGAAAACAATATTCAATTGAATAATGGATATCCAAAAAACACACTCATTTTGAAAATGGGAAAGTATGTTGAATAAAATTATTATTAAAAATAAATTAATATTAAATATAAATAACTAAATTATATTCGATGAAGGGAAGATAATCTGGTAAAAGCCATAAGAACAAGAAAATGACACTTAGAGTAGCTAAGACCTTAAAATACTATTTATTTATTTTTAAATTATTAATTAAAAAATATTATTTAAACTTATTTTTTTAATGATAAATCATTTACCAATTAAAATATTATTATTTTTCCTGGGTTGCATATAATATAATAGCAAATCATATTAAAAAAAAAAAAATCTTACCAAAAAGATATTTAAAACACATTTTAAATAAACATTCAAACTTTTAATAACACAATTCAAACTTTGTATTTACTCGAGTTGTCGTCAATTATCCGTCTTGAAGCTTTCTAATATCATCAAGGATTAACAAAGAATTACAGCCCTGAAGAAGGGAATGACTATATCCTTTCACAAGAGCTAACATGCAAAAATTATTTAAGCACAATCTCACAATGTGGAAGAATTCTTATCTCATCAGTGATTGCCAATGAATTACCACCGTGAAGATTGAGATGCTTCAGATTTTTAAGTTCTCCCATTTGGGAAGGCAATGATTCTATATTTTTAGAAAAAGGCCAGATGCAGAAATTCGAGATATGAAAGATTACCTATCTCTTTAGATTTATTTGCAATCTCATTGAAACGGAAGAAGAGAAATAAGAGAAATTCAAGCTGTGTCAATTGCCACGATGATTTTCGTAATGACAATATGGGTGTGCAACGAAATTCCAATATCCTCACAGAGGTGGGGTTGAGGAAAATTTCTTCCGGAGTTTATTTCAATCCCTCACTTATTCCCATGATTGAGGAAACTAGTTTGGGACATGTCAATTCCTCTTCCCACAAAAACATAATATCATTGCTAAAGGTCACAATCTCTAGAAAATATTCGGCGGGAACATTGTCCTACTACGGAGAATAATTGCAGCTCTCCTTGCAAGTCAATGACCCCGTACTCTTTTTATCTTTCTCCTTCTAAAAGGCGGATGCTCTTTTCTGTTAATCCTATCCCCCCTGAACCTTACCGAGATCAAGCTATTCCCTCTCCTCTTCCTATGCCCCATCCTTCTCAGGATTTTCCATCCGCTTCACATGTCACATATATATCATCTTCTCCACATTCACCTAGAAATCTCACCTATGCGCCCCTGAGGATTGAATCCCCTCCCCCTATATTGCCTTCCTCCTCTACTTCTAAAGCGATTGTGGATATTAAAGGAAAGGCTCCTTGTACTGCAGTCACCCCACTTAACTCTCCCGATTCCTCCCCGATAAATTTGTTTGAAGACGATCTGGACCTTCTGTTGAAGCGAGAATCCCTTAACCTTTGCCCTCTATCTATATCTAAACCACATAAATCTCCCTCTCCTTCTATCAGTCCTAACTCTGCTGCAAATATTACAGTTAGAAGGAAGCAGAACAGGGGGAGCAGACACTTTCGGGGTAGGAAAGGCAGGTCGGACTTGAACATCTGGGACCTCTCTCTGGTTGACATTATGATTGTCGATCTCGCTAACAATGGGTTGCTTAGAGCAAGCAAGCCTGGGGAATTGTCCAAATGATTAATATAATTTCAATGAACATTAGGGGTCTTGGAGCGGACCTGAAATTTTTGGCTCTAAAGGAACTTTTCAGATCATCTAACTCAAAGATCATTCTTATTCAAGAGACTATGCATGGGTGCCAGGATTCCATTTCTTATTTTAGGCGCATGCTCCCCTCCTGGCATATGGCTGCAACGGATGCTTCTGGTCTCTCTAGTGGTCTTGCGGTTTTATGGGATCCGGTTTGGATTTCTGCTATGGCTTTCAGTTGTTTTGCAGGTATTCTCCTTCTGGCCTATATCAGGGGTTCTACTGGGCCTTTTCACATCCTCAATATTTATGCCCCGTACAAAGAACGCCTTCCCTTCTGGGAACGATTTCTGTCCTCTGAGTTTCTGGACATTGATTCTCTGATTATTGGGGGGGATTTTAATTGTACTTTGAGCAATGATGAGATTTGGGGTAGGGGCAGGAAAAATGACCAGGTGGGTGTTTTGATTAGAGATGCCATTCTTCTACATAATTTCGTTGATGTATATCCCACCAGAGTGGGGCCTACATGGGATAATGGGAGATCAAATGAAGCATATCTTGCAAAGAGACTTGATCGGTTCCTCATTCACGATAGCTTGATTGATCGATTGGGGAATCCCTCTGTCAAGATTATCCCAAGCTACATTTCTGATCATAGACCCATCACTATCCAATGGAATCTGGTGGGTCATAGGTGGGGTTATCCTTTCAAATTCAATAGGGTCTGGCTGGAGGACGAGCAGTTCAATAAGCTCATTCGGGAAAATTGGCTATCTTTTTCCCCTAATGATAGCCCTTGGCATTCCAAATCTTTTTTGGATCGCTTATCGTGCCTCAGATTATGTGTTAAAAGATGGCAGCGGGGAATGGTGATCTCCAATAGAAAGGCTCTAAAGAAGATTAATGAAGAACTAGAAGAATTATCTGTTTGTCTTATTTCAAATAATGTGTCTCTGGATATGAGGGCTCATATCAGGGACCTTGAGAGGAAAAAACAGAGCCTTCTTGCTATAGAAGAGGCTTCATGGAGACTAAAGAGCAGAGCCACATGGCTTAAAGAGGGAGATAAGAATACTAAATTCTTTCACCAGTTCGCAAATAAAAGGCGAGAATTAAATTCCATCTGGGAGATTAAAAATGAGATGGGATCCACGGTGGTATCTCAGGAAGACATCTCTAGGGAGGCTGTAAAACATTTTCAGAAAGCATATAGCAGGAATGGGGGCAGTGATATTAATGACATTTTATGGGGCATTGAACCCTATCCCATTATGTTTGATGAGAAGCAGAATGATCTTCTTTTTGCAAAGGTCTCTGAGGAGGAACTTTTGTCAATCATGAAATCCTTTCAAAAAGACAAAAGTCCGGGTCCAGATGGATGGACTATTGACTTTTTCATTCACTTTTTTGATATTCTGAAATCTGACCTTCTAAATATGGTGGAGGAGTCTAGGACTAAGGGCTCAATTAACCACTTAATATCCTCTACATATATTGCTTTAATCCCAAAAAAGAAGCCCTCCCTCACCTTCATGGACTTCAGGCCCATCTCCCTTTGTAATACCCTCTATAAGATTATCTCCAAACTCATTGCTGAAAGGATGCGGAATATGTTATCTGTCCATATAACTTTTGAACAACATGGTTTCCTCAAGGATAGGAACATTTTAGAGGTCGTGGCTATTACTCAGGAATGCCTTCATTCCATGCACATTAGGAAAGCTGAGGCTGCTTTTTTAAAAATAGATCTCCAGAAAGCTTATGACTGCATAGATTGGGGGTTCCTTAGCTGTCTTCTCTCCAAAATTGGTCTAAATATCAACTGCTCAAATTGGATCATGGCATGTGTTATTGATGTTAACTACGCTGTTCTTGTAAATGGTATCCCTTCCTCCTTCTTCCCTGCTGCCAGAGGTTTGAGGCAGGGTTGTTCTCTGTCCCCTCTCCTATTCATTTTAGTCATGGACTCACTCAGTCTCCACATTAAAAGGGTTGTTAGAGAAAAGGGATGTAGTCCTTTGGTAATCAACAGAGATATTTCTTTTTCACACAATTTGTTTGTTGATGACATTCTGCTCTCGGCAATGCTTTGTCGTGCCTCGTGGAACTGTCTACATGTCTTATTAGGGAAGTTTCAGAAAGCCATGGGGCTCTGTATAAACGGGGACAAGAAGGATGTTAATTCGGAGATTGTTGCATATCTGATCAACCTCTTTAATATTAAAGCTAAACCCCTTCATGAGGGCCTGAAATATCTAGGCTTCCATCTTAAACCTGTGGGATACACTTCAGCAGATTGGTCGTGGATTCATGAAAGGTTCTTCAAGAGGATAGCGGGCTGGGAATTTAAATGTCTTTCATTGGCTGGGAGATTTATATTAACGCAAGCAGTTCTGGTCCAGTTAATGGTTTATTGGGCCCATCTCTTCTTCATTCCTGTTAATATAATCCACAATCTGAATAGGACTACTGCTAATTTCATTTGGGGGGGAAATAAGGATCACAGAAGATACCATCTGACAAAGCTCTCAAATTTGTCTCGTCCTAAAAAACTGGGGGGCTGGGGTATTTTGGACCTAAATTTGTTCCGTATTGCTCTCCTTTGCAAATCATTATGGAAGGCTGTATTTGGGGATAACATCTGGAGCAAAGTCATCAAGACAAAATATATGGACAACAAAGATTTAACTTTCTGGTATAGACAAGGGTCTTTTGGACCTCCCCATGGATCTGCCATTTGGAGAAGTTTCCACAAAATTGAGCATTTTTTTCTTAAAAACTTGGCATGGAGCTTTCATTCGGGGAAAAAGATCTTTATAGGTCTTGATCCCATAGCGGGTGGTGAAGTGGATTCGCCTATTTCTTAGCAGTTGCTTTGGTCCTTACAGCAAAAAGGGATCTTTTTTTGGGACCAGGCCATTGACAGATGGATGGGATCCCTTCCTATATGGAAATCGGCTGAGATGTTGGATCTCAATGTTGATCTAGCTCCTCAATGGGATAAGGTCATTTGGTCTATGAGAAACAGGGGTATTTTCAGAACAGAGGAGGTGGATCAACTAATTTGGAAAGGTTACAAGGGGAGGTCTTCAGTTTATGTAAAAGATATTTATAACCAACTTCAGCTGGACAAATCAAACCCCCTTGATATCATTTTCCCCTTAACCTTTTGGAAATTGAGTTGCCCTATCAAGATTATTTTATTCGCTTGGCTGGTTTTCCACAATAAGAATCTTACATGGGATAACCTACAAAAAAGGAATTGGAGCGGGCCAGCAATCTGTCCTATCTGCAAATCGAATGAAGAAAACAATTATCACATTTTCCTCGTCTGCCCCTATTCTCTGAAGATATGGAAGTGTCTTACTGATCATTTTGGTTTTAATAGGATTTCTTTCCCATCTATAAAGGACGCTTTTCAATGGTGGAGTAAGATGAAAACAGACTGGAGACCAATTCCGCTGTTTGCCATTTGGGCTATTTGGAAATGGAGGAATAGAGCACTGTTCCAAAACAGCAAGGAAAGCTATTCCAATGTACTTGATTCCATTTTATCACATCTTTCCATCTGCAGGTCCCCAAATATTCTTCATAGTTATAGGAAGCATTTTGGAAATAAGATGGAGCCCTCAAATGTTCCGCGTGCTTACTTTGATGGGGCGACAATGAATGGTTTCTGTGCTTGTGGGGTTCTTATTATTCCATGCGAGGACCAGCATATTGACATCTCTTGGCACGGTGGGAAAGGGACGAACAATAAAGCAGAGGCTATGGCCTTGGCGGGACTCTTGAGCCTTAGTGACTTTTTAAACATCCAGGGTCTGCATATTTATGGAGACTCCAAGGTGGTAATTGATCATGTAAAATCTGTCCATTTCATCAAAAATATCAATCTTTCGGGGTGGTTGGACAGAATAGCCTCTATCTGGAAATCACGTAAGGACTATTCTATTCAACATATTGATAGAGATTTTAACAAAGAGGCAGATGCTCTCTCTAAAGAAGGCCTTTCTTCACCAAATGAATTATGGAAGGTGTCCATAACAGTGGGAGATGTTCGGCACAATATACAGGACTTCTATCTGCCGGGTACATAACATATTATCTTTTTCTCCACATATCTGGTATGTAGCATGAACCCTTTTATTTTTCCTCTTTTTTTATCAGTCATTCTCATCACAGTTGCTTTATACAGAAGACCTCTATATAATACTGTATAATCTAGAGATGGATTCTGTTTTTTTTCTTGGTGATCTGAAGCGGATATCTATCAATCTGTTGGCTTACATGCCAAAATCTGGGTATATTTTCTTTGATATTTATCATGATATCTCTCAACATGGGCCTACAGGCCATAACTGGGTTCTCTATCTGATAATTATATCTAGCAGATGTAGTATTATCAAAAATTATTATGAATATAATATAGCTTTTTTTCTTACTTAAAAAAATAACAAAAAGAGATGTCTATCCGACTTGAAGGCTCCCCTCTAAGGGAAAGCTAAGATTTATTGACACCTAAGAGGATGACGTCGGGTTATTAGAGGGTCCAGCTGTAAAGTTAATAATTGACTTTGATCTTGACGTTGGGTAATTGGAGGGTCCAGCTGTAAAGTTAATAATTGATTTTGACGTTGGGGAATAGTTTGATTATCGGGTTTAAGATTTCTAGATGAACCACAATCAAGTAATGACCATACAAAATGAAATCAATTATTGAAACGTTAATGAATGTTTGACTTACACATTACTTTTATCTTTAAAATCACCCATCCTTTATGCAAATGAATCTTCTCACCTTTCCACAATTTCAAAAGTCTAAAGAATTTTAAAGCGAGAGTTGAAAAGTAAGAGTACGCCAGAGTAACACTTACAAAAGTCTGATTTTAGAGTCAGGTCGGAGTTGCAAAGTAAGAGTAGGCATGAGTAAGAATTGACTCGTAATTAAAATAAGAGTAGGTGAGAGTCACTCTTAACACAATAGAATTACGATTATTTCAAAAGTCTAATGGGCCCACAATATTCATTAATGCTTTAGTTTGAAATATTAATACTGTCAATATAACGAGAATATAAACAAGTTTAGTACTTTTCTCTCACATCGCTATTGTATATTGTACCCACTTTGAGTCACTTGCATGAACTTGTCTAGTTGACTTTGGTGCATAACTTTTTCTTTTGATTGTTACATTTTTATAATAGTTTTGTTGGTTAGCCATTTACATTTAGTAACAATCTTATTCACATAATATAACCAAAGTATTTGCGTGTAGATTTGTCTTTTCTAATCAATGACTTCTCGATTTTGTTATTTCGAAGGTGATTAACTGGATTATTTTGTTTATGAGTTGGCTAGGAGCAAAATATTGTAGAAGTTTCTTAATTTCTCTTGTCGCTAGGTGTCTAGATACATTCTTTTAAGGAAGGAAAAAGAATTGTATAAACTATTTATATCAAGTGGAAAAGGGATCCAAAGATATAGCATAATAGCTCTATTATTTTGTTGAGGTTATCCTTACAATAGGTGGAGACCAAGATTGCATGTCGGAGAGGAGAGATTTCATATGCTGGTATGTCATTGTGTTATTGCACCATTTTGCTATTATAATGAAAGTGAATTCCCTTCCCTCATATTGATTTCTTTTGATGTTGTCTATTGGTTATCAATTATTATTGTGCTAACGATATCTTGTAGAGAGTCTTTTAGTAGCCTTGTTGGTTAATTGGATGTAGGTTTTTGGCTTGGCATTTGGGAGCTAGGATTTTTGGTCTATTCCTTCAAGTTGGTTGCTCCAACCATTTGCTTCTTCCATTAAGAGGTAATATTTATCATCCTTCCTTAGCAATTTTGATTATTGTTTTCATGCAACATGGATTGGTATAATAGTACACTTGTTCACACATGGTCTGGTGAGTCCTGGAAAAGGCTCAGAGCAAAAACTTGTTGTTATTGATTAATTTAGGTCAAAACAAAATTGGTGACTCTGCTGGAGAGTCTATCATACTGTTGTCAATCTCCTCTTTTACTTGTGATTTTGATTTTATGTTGGTCTCTAAGTTTTCTAACTGCTTCTTGACGTAGCCTACGTATTTTTCGGACTTATTTTCTTTAAATATGATTAGATATGGTTTTGTTTCGAGTTTTAAAGTCATATTATTCGATTGTCTCTATTTCCCAGTGAATTAATTCTTGCCTATGTCTATCTTTGTCCCATCCCCCCAGTCTCCTTTGTTCCTCCCTCTTTAACCCCTCGTTCCTCCCTCACGAAAACTCACCTCAACCATTTCCCACCGACTCATTCTTCCCCAACCCCTACCCTCTTTCTTTGTGTCTCTCTTTATTTCTCCCTTTATCTCCCTTGAACTGTCTATCCTTCCCTCTCTCACCATCCCCATCCCCCCAAACCCACATCAACCATTTCCCATGTGTTAAAGTCACTAGTTTTAGGAAAAAATTCATGTTCCTAGAACTAGAAACTTGCATGTATTTTTGGCACTAGGAATGAGCACATGTAGATGGTACTAAACATGTGGAAACAATTTTTTGAATTTAAAATTTTCCTTGTGGGAATCCTACATACACAGTGACTTGGTTACTTTGGATATATGTTTGAGATCACGAAGTTGGTGGTTTGGACTATAAACTCATGAAAACACCATTTTTTGAGAAATAAAATATATATCTTTATCTTTGACATTATTTTTCTATAATTTGAACAAATCCATTATCAATGAAACTACATAGGCATATAGAGTCAATTGTATATATTATATATGTGTGTGCCTGTGTGTATGTTATGAAACCAGCTCAAGAAAAGAGAGAAAAGATAGATCAACGCCTTAGAATTCAGCCTCTTCGAGGGGGAAACCTCCTTTACATTACATAAATGAACAATTCTTTGATGATACAAATGAAAAAACCTCCTTTCTATATATAGGAGTCTAAGGGGTCACAATATAACCTAGCCGACCTAATAATAATAATATAAAGCCACAAAAATAACAATAGAGGGATTCTATGGGGCACAGTAATAACAATATGGGGATAATAGGGGCACAACAATATTAATAAGGGATGAAACTACAATATTAATGGGGTAATCACTAGTATTATAGGGACCCAACATGCCCCTGTCCTTCAAAAAATTGTTGTCCTCAACGCTTGAGTAGTTCTAGATGCTTATGTATAAAATTCTCATCATCCCATGTGGAATCTTCAGTGGATAAGTTCTTCCAGTTGATAAGATACTCCGAAATTGATCGATTTCATAGCTATCGAGTTCTTGTTTCTGCGACTGCTTCCGGTTCCAATATAATTTTTCCTTCCTCATTAAGTTCTGGAAATATTGTTTGAACTGGGAGCTTGTTGCCTATAACCTTCTTTAAACATGAAACATGGAAAACTGGGTGCAATCGAGAAGCTGCAGGAAGCTCTAATTTGTATGCCATAGTACCAATCTTTTGCAACACCTTGTACGAACCATAATACTTTGGTGATAATTTATTATCCTTCTTAGCTTGCTTGAGGTACATTTGCTTATATGGCTGTAGTTGTAGGAATACCCAATCACCTACATCAAAACTTCTTTCGCTGCAATGTTGATCTACCTGTTGTTTCCTTCTATTATGTGCCAACACAAGGTTATCCTTTAAGAGTTGCAGGACTTGTTGTTGATGTTCGATGTGATGTTCCACAGCTTGAACCTTAGAATTTTCTCTTAAATATGATGTGATGGATGGTGGCTGATATCCATAGTCATTTTTGTTGCTATATGGAAGGAAGTGTTATACCACCATTCAGCCAGAGACAACCATTTGACCCATTGTGTCTGTTTATCAGATACAAAGCAATGAAGATATCCCTCCAAACATTTGTTTACTATCTCAGTTTGCCCATCAGATTGAGGATGATAAGATGAGCTATGGGCTAACTGAGTACCAAGACAAAAAAATAATTTTGTCCAAAAGTTTCCAGTGAAAATGGGATCTCTGTCACTTACAATAATCTTTGGGTTTCCCTGTAGCTTTTGAATTGTTTCCATAAATGCAGTAGATACTGTACTGGATTTAAATGGATGTGATAATGCACAAAAGTGTGCATACTTAGTAAGTCTATCAACTACCACCATGATGACACTCTTTCCCTCAGACTTGGGTAAACCTGTAATAAAATCCATTGAAACCTCCTCCCAACGTTGGCTTGGAATGGATAAAGGTTGTAATAGACCCAATGTCTTAATTGTTTCAACTTTATTTTGTTTGCAAACCAAAAATTCCGCCACAAGTTTTTGAATATCTGATTTAAGGCCATCCCAAAAAAAATACTTCTTAACCCTGTGGTAAGTTTTTAAAAATCCTGAGTGCCCTCCTAAGGGAGAAGTGTGCAATTCCATAAGAATCTTTTGTTTTAGTTGGGAATTCTTACGGAGGTATAAGCGATCTTTGTACCATAAAGAATCATTTTTCCAGCTAAATGTATGAGACGTACTGGAATCTTGTTGTAACTTTCGAATAAGTGCCCACACTTCTTCGTCATTCTTCCATTCCTCCCTTGCTTCGTTTATCCAATCTAGTTGGATAATAGAAATGGGGCACAACAATGCTTCCACATCCTCATCCTTTCTTGAGAGTGCATTTGCCACCACATTTTGCTTCCCTTTTCTGTAGATGATTTCAAAGTCATAACCCAACATCTTTGTGACCCACTTTTGTTGCTCTTCAGAGGATAATATTTGTTCTAAAAAGTATTTAAGGCTATCATGATCTGTTTTTACCTTGAAGTGTCTTCCCATTAGGTAGGGTTTCCATTTCTTAAGTGCATGGAGTATTGCCAACATTTCCTTCTCATAAATAGCTTTGTGTAAAAACTTTCCCTTGATTGGATGACTTTCAAAAGCAATGGGTCTTTCATCTTGCATTAAAACAACACCAATTCCATTTCCTGAAGCATCACATTCCACAATAAAGGTTTTTGTGAAGTCCGGTGTAGCTAAGACCGGTGCTTGGCACATTGCCTCTTTAAGATGTTCGAAGGCCTTTGTTGCTTCTGGAGTCCATGAAAATGCATCTTTCTTCAATAATGTTGTTAGAGGTGTTGCTATTCTCCCATAATTCTTAACAAACTTGCGATAATACCCTGTCAATCTGAGAAATCCTCGCAAATGCTTTATGGATGTGGGGATTTTCCATTCCTTAATCTCTTTAATTTCGCTAGGGTCTACCTTAACTCCCTCATGAGGTACAATATGACCCAGATATTCCACCTCTTGTACTCCAAAGAAACATTTGGATCTTTTTGCATATAATTGTTTCTCCTCCAATAGTTGTAGCACCCTGTAAACATGTTCAACATGATCCTTCCAAGACTTGTTGTAGATTAGTATATCATCAAAAAATACTAACACAAATTTTCTAAGGAATGGT
The DNA here is from genome assembly GCA_031772625.1 of Pinus tabuliformis. Taxonomy (NCBI): domain Eukaryota; kingdom Viridiplantae; phylum Streptophyta; class Pinopsida; order Pinales; family Pinaceae; genus Pinus; species Pinus tabuliformis. Next base: position 683,392,991 of record CM062819.1, read on the forward strand.
TTGAAAATGGAATTCATCAAACCTTGAAATGTTGAAGGTGCATTGGTAAGGCCAAAAGGCATGACCAAAAATTCGTAATGAACCTCATGAGTTCTAAATGTTGTTTTTGGAATTTCTTCAGTCTTCATTCTGATTTGATGATATCCTGAACGAAGATCCAACTTGGTGAAGTAAATTGATCCATGCAATTCATCCAGTAATTCATCAATGACAGGAATGGGAAACTTATCTTTAATAGTTAGCTTGTTGAGCTCCCTATAATCCGGACACATGCGCCATGATCCATCCTTCTTGTGCACCAATAGTACTGGAGCAGAGAAAGAACTTTGACTCGGTTGAATTATACCAACCTCTAGCATTTCTACAACCATACGTTCAATTTCACTCTTTTGGGCATAGGGATATCTGTACGACATGATGTTTGGAGGAACACTTCCTGGAATCAGATGAATAGCATGATCCTGATCATGAATAGGTGGGAGACCTTTGGGAGTCTCAAATACCTTGGAATGATTTTTCAAGACTTTTTGGAGATCTAGAGAAATAGATGATTCCAATGTGGAAACATCTAGCGAACATAATTGTGCAATTGCACCCCTTTGTTCCTTTTCTAGAAGCTTTGTCATACCGTTAGAGCTAATTATCTTTCCCGGTTTCCCTGCAATACCCCTTAATTCAACTTCCTTTCCTTCCACAAAAAAATTCATAAAAGGTTCTTGAAAATTAAAAGCTATTGTTCCCAAGGATTGTAGCCATTGGACTCCTAGTACAACATCAGCATCTCCCATTGGAATGGAAAGCATTGGGCTAGTCAATACATATTCTCCCATCGATAGCTTGATATTATGGCACTTTCCAGAGCAATTTATTGTTCCTCCATTTGCAGCCATCACTTGGCACTCTGGTGCTGGATATAAGAAGCAATTCAATTCTTTTGATACCTTACAATCAATAAAATTGTGGGTACTTCCTGAATTAATCAACACTATTACCTTTTTCTTCTTGATTTGTCCTTCTATCTTGATGATTTGAGGAGTGGTAATTCCAGCCAATGCATTACAAGATATGGTCGGATTTATTTCTTCTTTATCTAGGCTTTGTTCCTGGAGTATATCCTCTTCTTTCGACCTTTCTTGCTCCTTTTCTTCTTCCTCTTCGCAGTCTATGTAGAATAATTTCTTCTCAGCACACTTATGACCTTTATTGTATTTGCTATCAGAACTGTAACAAAGCCCTTTTGCTCTTTTTTCTTCCAATTGTTTTGGTGTCAACCTTATAGGTTGTGGAAGACTAGGGGCAACAACACTTCCATCTTTATAGCTGTGAGTGGCATGCTTCCTGCTTGCCATAATTTTGCTTTCCATTTTTCTTGCTAACCTGAATGCCTTCTCTAATGAATCAGGTTCCCAAAGGCGAACATCATGTTGGATATTATCCTTTAAATTCCCTATGAACACATCAATCCTATGCTCCTCTAGAATATTTTTTACCCTTATGTTCAATTTTTGGAACTCCTCAATGTGCTCCATTATTGAACCCTTTTGTTTGAGACTTATCAATTGGCTAAAAAAAGTGTTGCTTTTTGTATCCTCATAATGTGCTGTCAATTCTTCCGTAAAAATTGCCCAAGTGATAATTTGTTTATGAGAGCAAAGCCATTAATACCATACAAACTGATTTGGTTCCAAATATAAAGTTGCAATACGTACCTTTTGCGTGTTTTGCACATTATTGAGATTGAAAAATTGCTCCATCTGTAATATCCATGTTGCGGGATCTTTGCCATCAAACTTCCTCATATCGATTTTTGGAATATGGTGGGCCTTCGATCCCACATTAGAGTCTATGAAATCATGATTAACATTCATTTTGTTTGCATCATGAGTTTCTTTTACAACCTTTTCACCATTAGTAAGTATTTCTTGTTGAAAATTTTTCAAATCTGTCTTCAAATCTACCATGTCTGTCTTCAAGTCTGTCTTCAAATCTACCTTCAAATCTATCTTCAAATCGTCCATCTTAGCTTCCATGCCCTTTATATTAGATTCCACGCCATTTATCTTAGCTTCTGTTAGCTTTTGTGAACGTGACATTTGTTGCACTTGTTCCTGTAATTTTGATATGTCATGTAGCATTTCTTCCTCTTCTTCATGAGTCATGCTAGAGCTTTCAGGTTGCTTACTAGGTGTTTGCATTTTCTTTCCTTGAGGCATCAGTTACTGATAATAATACTCTACTATGCCCTTTGAATTCCTTCAAAATAAATTTTCAAACCAATCTTAAGCAAAAATTTAAAAGAATCTACACACCTTTTGTCACTTTGTAGGAGCTCGATATTGCCTCTGATGTATCTCTGTACTTTCGAATAATCTAGTTCTGGAATTACAACCTGCAGTAGCCCTCTATGTCCTCTTTCCAATGCCACCAGTCTGATCCAAATTGGATTCTCCAAGGAAGAGTTATGCAAAATCCCCCACAGTGACCTAATTATAGACTAGTTCAGTAGAGCAAACTTGTACGACATGCCACGAGTCATTGTTTCGACCTTTGGCTCTAAAAAATATACACAATAAACTATAGTATGTCCTCTTTCTATACCTTGTTACGAAATTTCAATCCAATTCTCAGAGAGAAAGTTATGACGATTTTCCCTAGGTCACCTGTTTGGAATATTGCAAGTGACTTCCCCTGTAGTGACTACATATCTTTAATTGGAATTTTTAGAGCTAAGTGTATTGTTATTTCATGTATATTAAAAGCGGCTATTCATGTTGGGGAAAGAAGAAGCAAAGGGCTTCTTCCATTACTTGAAAAATTAGAAAGAGCTTCAAAAATATAATGGATAAGGAAAGACTTCCCAACGCCCGCAGTGCCCTAAACAATCATATGAAGAGCTTCACGAATCTCATATTCAGCAAAGTGCCTTAAAACAATTTCAAAAGGAAGACGTTGTTTTTCCAACAATGAATCTGGAGATGAAAATGTTCTATTTGAAAGGTCAACAATATCACCCATTGATTTTGCATTCCTTATAAAATGAATAGCTTCTTCTACAACATCATCAGGAATAGTTGTACTTTCCCAATAAAAGGATATATCAAAGTCCCATCGAGCAAGGGTGTGAAGATTAGAAACGTTGACATCATTTGGTGGAACCAAGCGAGAGAAAATCTATCATTCTTGAAAATAATCTTCAAGGTTCATTTCTTGGTTATAAAAATCACCATATTCTTCATCTTTAATATTGTCGACAGTTGATGGATTTTGATCAACATGCCATGCTCGTTATTGGAAATTCCTCCAATTTTCAATAATAATTTCAACTAAAAGGCCAATTTCTACAGTAATTTCATGAAATGGCTTGTCCAAGAGCAATTCTATCTAGCAAAAGGTTTCAAATTCATTTGAAGCCTCACCGGGAATAGAATAAAACCGTGGCCAAACTCAAACAATAGCATGAACATCTCTAGGCTTCCATGGATCTTGTTTACGCTTGCTATCAAATGTCCAAGATCTTTTTGTTTCTATCAAAGATAGGTTTTTAAGGAAAAAAGGTCTCTTCTGATAATGTTGAACAAAAGTATTCTTAAATGAACATTGAAAACCATCCCTTGATATTTTCGTAAAAACATTTCTTCCAACTTTTAAGGAAACAAATTTCTAAGTAAATGAAACAAGAGGTAGCATACGCAACATATGGAACATTTCTTGTGCTCCATTGTCATGGTCAACAATCGTTTCTACAAGAAACCTTATATATGCACATAAAGCATGATCCTCAGAGCCAATAGAATTTGAAATTCTAGTTAACATATGATGATAACTTTCAGACCTTTTTTCTACTTTTGATGCATACTTAGCAATATATTTCAAGACAACATAGTGAGAAAGCACTGGCTAGCAATCAACATTTGCATGCCACATTGTTAGAAGGTCAATGTTATGTACATTGATCCTGTTATGATTTCTTGTTGGCTCATATTTTTTTCTTCCTTCATCATCTATGAAAAATATTGATTCATCACAAAGATCCCATGGACCATTGTATCGACATGTTAGAATAGTGCTTTTCTTGTGCAAACAAGAATCTACACTACACTTTGTGTGCCTTTGGACATGGTTTAAAAATTCTTCATAATCATTATGAGGATTACAAGAGAAAATATGACCAGTATTCAATAGGAAAGGGTCATCATTGAGGCTTCATGGAACCATTATGTTGCGACGATGTATGTCATGTGGATTCCATGCAATCACATATTTGTCAAAGAATCTCTTTGCAAGATGTACATCAGAACCATTTAACTAACCAAGTCTTTACATGTTAGGAGCGCCTTCCAAACACAGGAAACCATGGATACGTGCTGAACATCTATGTTTCCACTCATATATGAAGAAAATGAAGATATAGTTACTACAAACAATATAAATAGAATCATAATAAAAGTTGAAAAAGTATATAAAATAAATTCAACAACACAAACCTGTACCAGAAGTATTTAGATTTAATATATTTTTGGACAACTTCCTCTCAAAAAATATTGAATCTATGGTGCATAAATGTGGCAACAATATGAGGTTATTGGATAACATTTTCAATTTTCATATGATGCTCATTTAAATAATGAGAGTGTGAATGTATGGGCATGATTTTATGCAACTATGGCCACTTTGTGTCAGCTACACTCAAAGTAAAAAATAAAGATGGACATCCCAACTAAGAAATCATGTTAGTCAATTCAGCTCGACACTTAGTCTAGTATGCTCTTGTGCATCTCAAAGAAGAACCAAACCGCATAAGATTCTCAACCAACTTATTATCTGGTAAATTAGACAGTTGGTGATGCAACTCTTCAATTCTTGTAAGTGAGTTATCATGTAAATGTTTCTTTACAAAAACTGCAGTAGTTGCTTGGCTCCGATGCCACATTATCATGTGCATTAGGGAATATCGAAAGTGAGGATGGCTTCCAAATCACTGATCATAGTACCTAATAACATGCAATGCATACTCATGAAGTTCAACACTACAAATATGTGGTTGCAACTAATTAGCATCACCAGTGGGGAACAATGTTCAGAATTCCATATCTAATAACCCCTCTGTATTATATTCATTCACTTGAGACGTTCCAATACTCGGCCAATCCATGTCTTGAATATGTGAAGAATCAAAATTATCAAAAAATTCTTTAATTTCTTCCACTTCTCTTCGTTCATTTGGGAGGCGGACAACAAACGAATAAGGATGAGAGGGAAAACGCTCAGCAGACGACCCTTCATTATTAGTTGCATTGATCTCATATTATTCAATATCACAATCAACAAATTTAAGCCTAGAGGAGACATTTGTTGATCTTTCGGGCATAGCATTCACTAAATCATAGTCAATTTCAACATCTCGATAATATTCATCATGTTCGATTTTGAAAAGAAATGCAACCATCACTCGAGATTTTTTGACATAATATTTGTAATACTTAGACTAAGCAACATGTATCCTCACAATTGGAAAGTCAATATCTTCAACATGTCGGGGAAGACTTTCTACAATTGTAGAAATATCTTGAGGAAAACTAATTGTATGACCACTATACTTATATTGCCCACCTCGAGCATGTGTCACTTGCAAAATAGGATTCATACGTGGTATTAGCATTTCTTCAACTTGAGTAAGAATATTAAAACATGAAGTTTCTCAACAGGATCCATGTGTTAGGATATTCTAACACATAGGAAATAGTTAAGTATAACTTTGTCTAGTGTAGAGTTAGGTAAAGTGTGTTTCTTTACTATGTACATTTGTAACTTACAATCTGATGGTCACGATATGTTCTAGACATGAAGTGATCCGATGGTTCATTCTCTCCTCAGTATTACTGACACTTGAACCATGGCTTAGCACCCGATTGGTCCATAATATCTATTTAAAGATCATGGAGGGTCATTTGTAAGTTGATTGTTCATGAGAGAAGCTTATGTAAATTTTCTTTAATTTATTAATAAATTGCCTGAAGTGGTCGCATTGGCTCAGGCCGTGGATTGTTTCCCTCTTTGAGGGCTTTAACCACGTCAAGAATACTGGTGTATTAATCTATGATCTATTTGTGAGTGGAGTCCTTTAGTTTTCTATCTGAGGAACTTACCCTGTAAAATCTTACATGGTATCAAAGCTATTTGAGGGTCGCATCCGTTGGTGATCCAAATCGGAAGCCGACACAATAGCATCTGACTCTCATTTCCTAGATCTCTTATTTCTGACCGCTTTCAGGCCAAGAGGACTACTCAATTGTGTTAAGAGCATCTGTTCCAGTGAGGAACCCCTTTCGTTTCACGCGAAAAGGTTTCTGGTAGCCCTAGCTACGTCATTTTTAAGATCTAGAGGTATACAATATTTATTTGCAGTTTTAGTTATTTATCTCTGTGTTTATTTTGGTTTATTTATCTCTCTGTTTTATATTACCAGATATATACCTTTCATTTCTGTGTATGCTCTTTGCCCCGCGACTCTGTGTGATATGGGTAAATCAGAAACAGAAAGGAAGGATTTTTCTCATGCATATGTTTTTTTCTGCCACGCCTTAGTGTGATCTTAGAAAATTAGAAACATTGAGGAAAATATTTAGTTTCCGATGAAAGTCTCTTTATCTTTTATTTAAGTCACAATTTAGTGGGCAACTCATAAAGTACCATTGTAAAAGTGACTTTCACTTATTTATAAAAGTGGGTCACATAAATTCTTTTTTTAAAGTGAGCTAATTAGATTAAGTTTGGAAAGGGGGGTGCGGTTTTTTTTTTAAATCTAACATTATCATTCGCTTCTGCACATTCACGCACTTCGTCAGCATCTTCAATAAATGTTCTTCAAAAAGCCATAACTTTTCATCTGGAAGCTTTTTTAAGAGTCGCTTTTTTCTAATCAGCCGATTTTTTCGAGATCTTTCCATTGGAACATTCAGTTTCAACATCTATAGCTTCATCTTCTATTAAAATGGAATGTTGATGCTAGGTTATTCTTGAAAACACCAACTACTTCCAATGGCGGTCCTACATTGTGGATTTTCTTAGAAGTAAAGGTCTTTACAGAATAGCCTCGGGCCAAGAAACTAAACCAAAAGATGAAGATAAGGCAACCAAATGGGAAAATAGGTAAGATCAAGCAGGTGGGTGGATAGGGATGTCTATTTCTCCAAACCTTAGATTCCATATCGCAAAACTTGATACCCCTAATGAAGCAATGAAACAACTCACTAAACTTTTTGGAATTAAAAATGAAATTAGAGCCCATCAACTCGAAAATGAGTTTCTTATGTTGGACCCCAATAATTTTTCTTCCATTGAAGATTTTTTGTCCAACTTCAAGACCCTTAGAATTATTTTGGAAGGTGTTATGGTTAAGAAAGAAGATGATGGCCTTATCTATTCCATTCTTACTAAGTTGGGACCAACGTACTTTGTGCTTGTTTCCACCTTCCATTCTACTAGAGAAGAATTTATTTCTCAAGGACAAGACTTCAAGTCCCCTTATTTTGATGCCTTTTGTGATTCTTTAATAAGAGAACAAGAAAAAATCTTACATCTTGGTCTTCTTAATCTTGGAAACTCTTCCAAGAAAGCCTTAGCCACCCAGCAGCAACCAAATTCAAAGAATCCTAAGAAGCAGTATCCTAAAAATAATGGTCCTAAACCAAACAAGGGTCCTAAGCAATTTCAGTCTCAAAATGAAAAATTATTTCAACAAAATGATAAGGCAAATAAAAACAAAGGGGAGAAGACTAATAGACATTGCAACTTTTGTAATTGAGATGGCCACTTAGAATGTAAATGATTTAAGAAGATGGAAGCCTTGGAAGCAACAATGAAGAAGAATAACATCCATTTGGAGCACTCTTCAACTTTAACTTCATCTTCAGGAATTACACTTTCTGCATGTGGTTGTCAAGCATCTCGGTCTGGTTACACACTAAATGTATCTTCTTCTTCTCATTCTCATCAGTGGCTCATTGATTCTGGAGCTTCTTATCACATGGCCAAAAACAAAGCCATGTTTTCTTGTTTAAATGATTATAACACCAAAAATATATATGTTGGTGATTATATATCTCTTAGTGTCATACGGACTGGAACTATTCATCTAGACAATGGTCAATTTAATGATGTATTATGTGTTCCAACCTTATCCTACAACCTTCTATCTATATATCAGATAACTAATTGAGGTGAAGGTAAAATCGTTGAATTCTCACCTCATGATGTTGTAATTAAGGACCTAAGAGATCCTAGATAGATTTTAGCTACTGGCATTGTTGATGATTCTACAAGGTTGTATAAGTTTAACAACTTTGGGTCATCAACTCTTCCCTCGGTATTTGTTGCTCATAATGATGAAGTGAGCAAACTTTGGCATGAGCAATTTGGTCACTTAAACTATCGCTCCCTTCAAAATCTATGTAAAGAAAATATGTTGATAGGTCTTCCTATGGTATCTTGCAGAGATGGTGTTTGTTCCGGATGTGTACTCGGAAAATATCATTGGGATAGTTTTGAAAAACGTGCCTCTTGGCACACATCAATCCCTTTACAGTTTGTGCATAGTGATTTATGTTGTCCATTTCCAGTTGTTTCATTCTCTGGCTACAAGTATTTATTAACTTTCATTAATGAGTTCTCCTGACGCACTTGGGTATACTTCTTAAAACTCAAGAGTGAAGTATTTAAAATTTTCTTGGCCTTTAAGGCCTTTGTTGAGAAACAATCTGGACATCAAATTCTTAAGCTAAGATCTGATAATGGCAGAGAATATGTTAACAACAAATTCATCAACTTTTGCACTGAGCATGGAATTCAAATGAAACATATTGTTCCATATACTCCACAACAAAATGGTGTAGCTAAAAGAAAGAATCACACCTTAAAGGAAATGGCTAATTGTATGCTTCAATCTAAAGGACTTAGTCTTAATTTTTGGGTAGAAGCAATTAACTGTGCAAATTACATAGTAAATCACACTCCTACTAAGGTTTTAAAGAATATCACTCCAGAAGAAGCATGGAGCTCAATTAAACCAGATGTAAGTCACTTTCATGTTTTTGGAAGTGAAGCATAGGTCCATAATCCAAATGAGAAACATAAATCTTTAGAAGCTAAGAGTGAAAAATGTAATTTTGTTGGATATTTTGAAGATGTCAAAGGATATAGACTTATTCCACTTAAGTCCAAAAATGTTATCATTAAAAGAGATGTAAAGTTTGCTGAAAATATATCGGCCTACGAGCCTAGTTCGACTGATGTTCCACCTTTCTCTACCCCTTTTACTTCTAAAAATATTTCTTCTTCAAATGATGACAGCGAGGATGAAAATCCTCCCCCACCTTCTTAGGATCCTCCTTCAGCTCCTTGGCTTCTGAAATGGGTTTGTGCTACTCAGGATGCAGTAGGTGCTCTTGCAGGTGATCCTACATATCAACAACGTACACATTCTCAGTTCGATAGAGCCTCTTCTTTACTAGCTCAAGAATTAGTGAATTATGATCTTGACACCTTTGCAATACCTTCAGGCCATCAAGATTGGGACATACCTATGAATGAAGATTATCGTTCATTATGGGAAAATGATACATGAGATCTTGTTCCTCTTCCAAAGGGACGAAAACTTGTTAGATGCAAATGGGTTTACATAACCAATTTTGGACCATATGGAAAATTTGATAAACATAAAGCTCGTCATGTTTCTAAGGGTTTTTCACAAGTTGAAGGCATTGAAAATACCGAAACCTTCTCCCCTATTGCCAAAATGACCTCTATCCACCTTGTTCTTTCCCTTGCTACCTCTTTCAAACGGGAAGTCCATCAGATGAATGTTAAATCTACCTTCTTGCACGGGGACTTGCATGAAGAAATCTATATGGAACAGCCTCTTGGCTTTATACAAACAGACTCCAAACTTGTATGTCAGCTTAATAAATCCCTTCATGGTCTCAAGCAATCCCCTCCGGCTCGGTATGCCAAAATGGATAGCTTTCCTTTAGATGTTGGCTTTTCTCGGTGTCATTCTAATAATAATGTCTACACCAAGAAAGTGGGTAAGTCTCTTATCATTCTTGTTCATTATGTTGATGATCTTATCCTCACTAGTAGTGATCCCAACCTTATAAACCATGTGAAGTCCAGCTTTAAAAAGCAGTTTGAAATGACAAACTTAGGACACTTGCATTATTTTCTTGGTCTTCAAGTCTTGCAATCCAAGGAAGGTATTTCCCTTTCCCAGTCCAAGTATGCCTGTGATTTTCTATGCCACTTTCACATGGAAGACTGTAAGCAGGCCCCTTCTCCGTTTCATTCTGAAGCCAAACTTTCAATCACTTATACTTCCCCTCAAGTTGATGCTACCTTATACCGCCAAATTGTAGGAAAACTTTTGTATCTGACCCATACATGTCCTGAAATTTCCTTTGTTGTTGGCCTTATTGCTCAGTTTATGAAAAGACCACATGAAAGTAATTGGAAAGTAGCTAAAAGAATACTTCGTTATGTTTGAGGTACAGTGCAGTTTAGGATTCATTACAATGCAAAAGCATATCCTCTATTGGTTGGCTTCATTGATTACGATTGAGCTGGTGACCCTGATGATCAGAAGTCTACTGCAGGTTATGTCTTCACTCTTGGTTCTGGACCTATTACATGGGATTGCAAGAAACAAGTGCCATTTCTCTTTCTTCAGTAGAAGCAGAGTATTGTGGCGCTATAGAAGCTAGTAAGGAAGCCTTGTGGCTTCGTCAGATCTTGTTAGAGTTTGGCTTTCAGCAGCAGCATCCAACTACACTTTCGTGTGATAATCAATGTGCCATTCAACTATGCAAAGATCCAGTCCAATATTAGCACAGCAAACACATTGAAATACACATGAACTTCATCAAAAATCTCATTCATGACCATGTTCTTAAAGTGCAATATTGTTCAACCGATGATCAAGTTGCAGATGTCTTTACAAAGGCTCTCACAGAGGTGAAGTTTACTAAACTTCAATTTATGGTTGGAGTTCAGGAAGTTGTCACTAAGGGGCGATAGGATCTAATGCCTCCTTCATTCTCCTATTGTGTCATATGTTTACATCCTTCAATCCTATCCCAAGTTTTTCTTAAGGGGCAATGTTAGGATATTCTAACACATAGGAAATAGTTAAGTATAACTTGGTCTAGTGTAGAGTTAGGTAAAGTGTGTTTCTTTACTATGTACATTTGTAACTTACAATCTGATGGTCATGATATGTTCTAGACATGAACTGATCTGACAGTTCATTCTCTCCTCGATATTACCGACACTTGATTCGTGGCTTAACACCTGATTGGTCCATGATCTCTATTTAAAGAGCACGAAGTTTACTAAACTTCGATTTATGGTTGGAGTTCAGGAAGTTGTCACTAAGGGGGGATAGGCTCTAATGCCTCCTTCCTTCTCCTATTGTGTCATATGTTTACATCCTTCAATCCTATCCCAAGTTTTTCTTAAGGGGCAATGTTAGGAGATTCCGACACATAGGAAATAGTTAAGTATAACTTGGTTTAGTGTAGAGTTAGGTAAAGTGTGTCTCTTTACTATGTACATTTGTAACTTACAATCTGATGGTCATGATATGTTCTAGACATGAAGTGATCTGACGGTTCATTCTCTCCTCAGTATTACCGACACTTGATTCGTGGCTTAACACCTGATTGGTCCGTGATCTCTATTTAAAGAGCATGGAGGGTCATTTGTAGGGTGACTGTTCATGAGAGAAGCTTATGTAAATTTCCTTTCTTTTCTTAATAAATTTCCTGGAGTGGCCACGTTGGCTCAGGCCATGGACTATGTCCCTCTTTGAGGGTTTTAACGACGTCAAGAATACTGGTGTATTGATCTGTGATCTATTTGTGAGCGGTGTCCTTTGTTGTTCTATCTCAGGAACTTAACCTATAAATTCCTACACCATGTTATTATATCGACTAAAGTGATGGGCTCCTCTTTCACTCTTACATCATCTGCAAACATGTCCTTCAGAATGTCTCAAAATATGGATTCCGGGATATGATTCTTGGCTAATGTGGCACATTTGGACAACTGACAAGCTATCTATCTTTGCTCGAAATATTTTATAAACTTCAATCATGTTTCCATCAAAATGAATGTGGTATCTATTGGTTGGACCATGTTGAGAACCATTTGGAAGAGTAAACTTTCTTCTAAAATGTACTTCATCTTCAGGAACATGAGATTTCCTTCCCAAATTTGAAGCATGTGGAATGCATATATGACAAGGTCTTTCCAAATTTATGTTTGGCATTTCGTGAACCTGAGAGGATGTAAAGGTCTATTTGTCATAAAATATTTTAAAAAATAATTTCCAACTAGTTATAAATGAAAAAAATGAAAAAATAATCAAATGCATTCAAAATTTACATTTGTTTCTTGATGTGGATGAGAGTTATGAGATGGTTGCTCTTCGCTTCTAACATCAGTGGATGGAATATTTTGGGATTTAGTTTCTATGCCTTTATTCAAATGATTTGTTTCCTGTTTCAAAAAAATAAATATGTTATAAAACTAAATGTCCAACAAATAAAGATTCAAAAATGGAAAACAAATCAAATACATTGAACATCTACATTAGTTTTACAATTTGATGTTTTGGATTCCAATTCTCCAACCTAATGAGATGAAATCATGTTTTCTCCATAAAAGGTTATAAAATACAATGTCCAACCAACTATAAATGAAAAAATGACAAAAATATCAAATGCACTCAACATTTACATTTGTTTGGTGATGTGGATGAACGCTATGAGATGGTTCATCTTCACTTCTAACATTAGTAGATGGAATATCTACGAAGTTAATTTGTACGCCTCTATTGAAATGAGTTGTGGCATGTTCGAAGAAAATAAAATATTCCATAAAATTCAATGTCCAACCAACTAGATATTTAAAAAATGAAAAAAAAAAATAAAAACATTGAAAATTTACATTAGTTTGGAAATTTGATCGTCGAGGAGAATGCACAGGAAGGTTATGACATGCTTCATCTTCACTTCTCAGATTAGTAGATGAAACACTTTGGGAATTAATTTCTAGACCTCTATTAAAACGAGTTGTATCCTATTCCAAGGGAAGAAAATAACTTATAAGTTTAGTAAACAAAACTTTGTAAATAGAGGAATGTAATAAAACAACCACTATTGCGGAAAAAATAAAACTATCATTGTGTTACCTCCATTGTTCCACGCAAAATACTATTAGGGATGATTGATTCTCTTGGTGGGACCACATTACTCTGAGAAGCAGGATTGGAGGATCTGATGTTCCAAGCAACTGGCTCTAAATTATCAAACAAATGGCCAATTAAACTATCATCCAAATCATCACACACAATTTCATCATTACCTCCACCATGGATTTTTTGCAACCTTTGGCCTTGGTTAAAACATGCAATTGGACACACGGAAGGGTTAGTGTGGACATTTGCATCCATGTTATCAATATGATGTTCTTCCCAATTGCAAGATGTTTCCCCAATGTTATGAAGATTTTCAAGAGAGCATCTAACAACAAAATTACGCTGACGAGGAGCATATTCAGATAATGAACTATCGACAGGAAATGTTTTTTCCATTATATCATCCATAGTACGATACCTATGAGGAATTATAAAATCATTTTCAAGAGTGGCTTCACTCATTCTTTAGCTTATTTTTTTCTTTTTTTGCTAGATAGGATTATGGTTGAAGATATGGATCATTCTACTCTCTCTCTTTCTTAATCATTCAATGAAAATCTTATAAGAAGAAAAAATTGAAAGGGTTTCCCCGTATTGGGTTTTTCCCAGGTCTCCAACCAAGGTGTCTTTATATGTGAACTATTGTCTTCTATTGTTCCTTTATGTTCCCTACAATGATGATGATGATGTTCTTTCTATATAATTGCATATTTTGTTGAATAATGTTGTAAATATGAATATTGTTATGATGATTTTGGGTGAATTTAATATGTAATTTAAGAAATGCAATTATCTAAAGCAGAGAACAATATATCCCTAAGAAAATTTAATAGGGGCGAGGGTAGGTGTAGTGTAAATAAGTCTTAAAGGCCTTGTTAATTGATAATTATGTGATAAAAAACTTATTGCAAAAATAAATAAATTATTATTTTTATTTGTGTCACTTTCTCTTCGCCTTTAAAGGGATATGCAATGACCAAACCAAAGATACAACCATAGACTCTTTGTTATGTCTTGTTGCTAACATTTTTATGGAACATATTGATATTTTAACCTTAAAAAAATTTCATTACCCTAAATGTTGGTTTCTATTTATCAATGATACCTTCATATTTTGGCCTCATGGCCATCCCTCTTTGATCTTTGTCTTTAACCATCTTAGCGAATCTCTCTCGATATTTAATCTATTATAGAAATTCAAAAGAAAATCTCTCTTCCCCTTTTGGATTTCGTCAACTCCAATCTTCCTCTTCCTGATAACCTATCCACCCACCAAGTTTATAAGAAAATTGTCCATACCAAATGATACCTTCATGCTTATTCTCATTGACACTAGATAATAATAATAATAATAATAAACACTACTATTCTTAAAACTCCACTTACTCTACTTGTTTGAATCTCAGCTTCTCATTTCCTTGCGCAAGAAAAAAAATAAACAAAAAACAAAAAAACATACCTTAAAAAGACACTTATGGCTAGTGGGTACCTAATCTCTTAAATTAATCAATCTTTCCACTTAGGTTTCCATTTTAAAGCTAAACCATTTTTTCCACTTATGTGGCATTATGGTTGACGAAGAAGTTTATCAAATTCCTTACTCCTATAGAAAATCATACATAAGCCATATTAATAACTAGTTCAAAACCTATCTCAAAAAACATATAACTAACATAATCTAGCCTTTTTATTTTCTTTGAGAAAATCAAAATTTTTAAGTCAACAAGTGAACTCTCCTAACATATAATTTTACAAATTTTAAAAATAAAAAAACCCTAATAATTAACTAAAAAAACAAAACACCTAATAATTATAATAGTAAATATGACTACACACTTATCCAATAATAAAATTTAATCATATCAAGCATTCTCTTTTTATTTTTGGTGTTTAATCATTATTGGTCTTCCAAACACTATTTTTCTCCCTTAAATTTGTTCTATCTATAATTATTTGAATTGTTGATTCAGCCTTTACTTTATTCTTTATACTTTTAAATATAATTTATATCTCTCATAATCATTAAATTGCTTATATTTCACAAACTTCACATTAACATTAAATAGTTTTCATTAATTTTAAAGAATTATTAAATTATTTTTATTTTTTTTATTTTACAATATAAAAAATTTCACAATGATTATTTTTTATATTTTTTTGAATTTTTTTAATATAAATATTTATATTTCATAAACTTCACATTAACATTAAATAGTTTTTATTAATTTTAAAAGCTATTAAATTATTTTATTTATTTTTACTTTACAATATAAAAAAATTCACAATGAATATTTTTTATATTTATTGTAACATTTTTTTATATAAGTGATATTTAGTTGAAAGGTTAGATTTTTCAAAATATTTACAATTTGTTTTCAAAAATTTAAATAACATTATAAACAATATTAATAAATTTTAAAATTTTGTATATTATACATTAAATAAGTTACAAATTAAAAATTTAAAATAAATAATAAAATTTAATTAAGCAAAGTTTTTTTGGGTAGAAATTACATCACAGACATTTTTGGTTCATATGGTTCATCGTGAAAATTTCAAACACAAGACTATGACAAAAGCAAAAACTTAAATAGAGCGGAATTTAAAATTCATTACATATATTACATATTTACATAATTATGAATTAAAAACAAATCTTCATACTTAAAACTCATCTCATAAAAACATATTTATAACTTTCACTGAGTTCGTTCTCTCTCTTCCTAGTTTTTAACCACAATCTCACAGTTCGGAAGCAACATATTTATAACTTTCACTGAGTTCGTTCTCTCTCTTCCTAGTTTTTAACCACAATCTCACAGTTCGGAAGCTTTTTAATCTCATCAGGGATTTCTATCGAATTACAACCGTGAAGATTTAGATACTTCAGGTTTTGAAGTTCTCCTAGTCTAGAAGGCAACGATTTTAGATTTTTACAGAAGTTAAGATACAAAAATTGAAGATGTGAAAGATTACCTATTTCGTCAGGTATATCTTCAATCTCACTGAAACCCAAAAACAGAAATTCGAGGTGTGTCAATTGCCACAATGATGTTGGCAGTGATCGTATGGCCGTGCCATGAAAGTCTAATACCCTCAAAGAGGTGAGGTTCAGTAAAAATGCTTCTGGAATTTCTTTCAATCCCTCATTTTCTCCCACGTATAAAGAAACTAGTTTGGGACATCTCAACTCCTTTGCTGGCAAAGACTTAATATCATTGCCCAAAACTGATATTCGCCTGCAATTTTCTGAACCTGGGATGTCAGGGAAATGTTGAAGACTTTGACGTGCCCTCAATACACAATTCTCCTCATTTTCTGCAATATAAATAGCCATGTCATGGAGGACATCACGGACATTGATAACACCCTCTTCCACCTGGAACAAGCTGCGATTTTCAAGTAACTTTACATAGCTCTCTGCCGTCTTTAAGACATAGCCATAGTTGGAATCTTCTTTGGTTTTAACGAGGCCTTCTGCGATCCATAGTTGCGCCATCGCTTCCACTGGTATAGCAGCATCTTCAGTAAACATGGCAAAGAAAAGGAAACAGTTGTTCAAGTTAGCATCGGGCAGACTGTCGTAGCTCCATCTCAATCGCTGATACAATTCTCCACTAATTCGAGGATGGGTGATTGGAAAATTTGAATCCACTTTTTGCATTTCATTTAAGGCAAGCTCCCAATCATCTACAGCTGCGTTGCCTATCATTGTTGAGGATATTACATTTATTGCCAATGGCAACCCTTTACACTCCTCGGCTACCTGGCGCGCAATATTCTCTATATTCTTCGGAACATGGCCGTCTTCGAAAGCTACTTTTGAAAACAACTCCCAAGCCTCCTCTCTTCGTAAGGGTCGTATTTCCGTGCCCTGTTTTGCATTCATTTCTTGAATCAGATCTCTATCTCGAGTTGTGAATACAAGTTTGCTCCCTTTGTTCTTGCCAAACTGCACGCCCAATTCTTTCAGAGGGAGTGCCCTCCACATGTCGTCTAAAACCAAAAAGAATTTCTTGGTCTTCAAATATGCACACAACTTCATCTTCCTCCTATCACCTGAACAGTTGCTCAGATCCAAATTAATTGCAGAAGCAATATCATTTTGTATCTGCAGAATTGAAAATTGAGCAACTGAAGCCCAAATGACATGATCAAAAACACTGCTAACCTTGTAGGTGTTGTAGACCTTTTTAAGCTGTTGGATCAGGTGCACAGCAAAATAACATAAACACACAGCAGAATTAACACAGCACATATGACACAGTATTTAACGTGGTTCACCCAACCAATCTGGGTTACGTCCACCAAACATAGGCATCGGCAATTCTCATTAATCAACAGGAGATTACATCAATGAAACTCTCACACTCACCCCAGCTATCTGTATGACAACCTATTTTATAGCAGAGAGAACCTAACTGCTCTCACATCAAATTTAGGATGCATTAATTTGCTCCCAACAACCTGGAGATAATCCAGCAACAGATTTTCTATTGTTGTCACACACTGGGATTTTGTCTATTTTGTCTAAAACAGAAAAATCTCAACAATCTCCACCTTGACAACAATTCGCCTGATGCCCTGTTATTATTATTTTATCTTTTCTGCAAGCCAAGAGAAGCCAAACACCAGCGTAGCTTCTCCAACAAAACTGGTTTCGTGAACATGTCTGCACAGTTCTCCTTTGTATTGACCTTTTCAAGAGAAACTCCCCTTTCAGTGATAACTTGTCTTACAAAATGATACTTGATTGGAATATGCTTTGATTTACTATGATAGGCTGGATTCTTAGCCAAATGTATTGCACTTTGACTATCACAAAGTAACCTGATGTTGTCCTGTAACCTACCAAATTCACCAAGCAAACCTTTCAACCAAACGGCCTCTTTGCAAGCATGAGAAGCAGCAATGTATTCTGGTTCAGTAGTAGACAAAGCAACAATGTTCTGTAGCTTTGACATCCAGCTAATAGCTCCACCTGCAAGAGTAAAGACGTACCCTGAAGTTGACCTTCTCTTATCCAAGTCACCTGCAAAATCGGAATCAACATATCCGCAAACATATTCACTACTCTTATTGTAAGAAATACAATAACTACTTGTGCCTCTCAAGTACCGAAGCACCCATTTCACTGCTGACCAGTGTTCTTTACCAGGATTTGCCATGTACCTGCTGACAACCCCAACTGCATGTGAAATATCTGGTCGAGTACAAACCATCGCATACATTAAACACCCTACTACATTGGCATATGGAATTCGAGACATATAATCCTTTTCTTCATCGGTATTAGGACATAAACTCGAAGAAAGCTTAAAATGGGAAGCTAAAGGGATCGACACAGGCTTCACATTATTCATACCAAACCTCAAAAGTATTTTCTCAACATACTTCTGTTGTGATAGCCACAGCTTACCATTGCTCCTGTCTCTGAAAATCTCCATGCCCAAAATCTGTCTTGCGGCTCCTAGATCTTTCATATCAAACGTCCTTGCCATCTGAGTCTTCAACCTGTTGATTTCTTCAATGCTTTTGCTTGCTAAAAGCATATCATCAACATACAACACTAAGATAATGAACATGCCATTATTTAACTGCTTAAAGTAAACACAATGATCATATTCACTTCTTACATATTTCTGACTCAACATGAAAGAATCAAACTTCTTATACCACTGCCGAGGCGACTGCTTTAGGCCATATAATGACTTCTTGAGCCTGCAGACAAATTTCTCATTGCGATGCTGAACAAACCCTTCCGGTTGTTCCATATATATTTCCTCATTTAAATCACCATGTAGAAATGCAGTCTTAACATCTAACTGCTGCAACTCCAAATCAAACAAAGCCACTAATGCTAACACAACTCTAATTGAAACAATTTTAACCACTGGTGAAAATATCTCATGAAAGTCTATGCCAGCTTTCTGAGAAAACCCTTTTGCAACCAGTCGCGCTTTGTACCTGTCTTTCGTATCATTCACACCCCGTTTCAGCTTGTACACCCACTTGCATCCCACAGTTTTCCTGCCTTTGGGAAGTTCAACCAGATCCCATGTGCCATTCTTACCTAAGGCCATCATTTCTTCCTTCATGGCTGCTTTCCATTTGTCACTATTTGAACTTTCTACAGCTTCCTGATAACACAAAGGTTCATCATCATTAGCTATCAAAGCAACTGAAGTAACATGATCATCATACCTTCTCGGAGGGCGCTTGATCCTTGTAGACCTCCTTAAGAATGTTTCTGGTGCTTCCACAATTGGCTGTCTATCAACTGTAGGAATTTCTTCATGATCGCCATCTGAGACCTGTTCATGACCTCCATCTGAACCCTGTTCATAACTAGAATCTGAAACCTGTTCATGACTAGAATCTGAACTATGGTCGTTATGACTATCATTAGAAATGTTGTCAAACTGAATATGCTGGAAATCAGATACATCATCCTGTTTCAATCTTCTATCTACATCTAATTGTACAAGAGAGGATTCATCAAACTTTACATCTCTGTTGATGATGATTTTGCGGGTAGTAGGATCCCACAATCTATATCCCTTTGTTCCAACACCATACCCAACAAAGATATACCTTTTAGACTTTGGATCTAACTTAGTTCGCTGATGTTTAGGCACTAGAGCATATGCATCACAACCAAACACTCTGAGTTTAGAATAGTCACAAGGGTGTCCTTTCCATACCTCTTGCGGAACCTTGCAGTCTATTGCCGTTGATGGAGATCGGTTTATCACATAACAAGCAGTTGCCACTGCTTCCGTCCACAACTCCTTCGGCAACCCGACGTTACTCAGCATACACCTTGCTCTCTCTAGAAGAGTCCTGTTCATGCGTTCAGCAACTCCATTCTGCTGAGGAGTATAAACCGTGGTCTTATGTCTTTCGATCCCTGCATCTTTGCAATAGCTGTCAAACTCCTTGGAGGAAAACTCACCACCATTGTCAGTTCTTAAACATTTGATAGTTCTACCAGTGTTGTTTTCTACCAATGCTCTAAACTGCTTGAAAACTGTAAAAACATCAGACTTCCGTTTCAACATGAAGACCCAAACTTTCCGAGAAAAGTCATCAATGAATGATACAAAATAAGACGAACCACCATATGAAGCTGTAGGAGCTGGACCCCAAACATCTGAATGGATATAATCAAGTATGCCTTTACTAGTATGTTTGCCTGTTTTAAACTTTTGTTTACTTTGTTTACCAAACAGACAATGTTTACAGAAATCCAATTTACCAGATCTTAGATTAGGAAGTAACTTTCGGTCAGCCAAAATTTTCAATCCTCTTTCACTCATATGCCCCAATCTTTGATGCCATAAGTGAATGGGACTATTGTCATGTTCAGACACAGACACATGATCTGACCCAGTTCTACCTTCTAACTGAAATAGATTTCCTACTTTCTTAGCTTTCATCACTAGTAAGATACCTTTATAGGTTTTCATAACTCCACCTTGAATTACAGTTTTATATCCGTTTGAATCAAGTGCTCCTAATGAAATCAAGTTTTTCCTTAAATCTGGTACATGCCTCACATCAGTTAATATTCTAGTTGTTCCATCAAACATTTGTAGTTGTATGCTTCCAATCCCAACAATATTACATGTTACATCATTACCCATGTACACAACACCATCATTAATTGATTTATAATCCTTAAACCATTCTTTATGGATACACATGTGGTTTGATGCCCCGGAATCTAACAACCAATGTGTACCATGATTTGACACATTAACTGATAATACTTCATCACTCATACCTGAACCAGATACTGAACCTGTATCTGTGGTGTTGGCTTCCTTCTTTTCTGTCGAAGAGCCTGCTTTAGCAGCCTGCTTTCGCTTCCAGCAATCCTTTTTCAGATGTCCAGCCTTGCCACAATGCCAGCACTTCACCTTGGGCTTCTTTCCTCTGGACTTCGAACAAGAGTCGCTATGCTTTCCCCCGGAGTGTCTCGCTCGTGAGCGACCTCTGGCCATCATTACTTCTGATGTAGAGGTGTCTGCATTTGACCTCTTCCTCGTCTCCTCAGCCAACAAGGCTCCAACAACATCGTCAAACTCAATTTCAAAACGGGCACTTTGAGTTTTCGCCATTTGATATCAGCAAAAAACACAATAATCTCCAAATATCCAACCAGCAATTTAAAAAAAATTGCCTATGCCTTTGTTTTTACATAACAAAGAAAACTACCTATGCTTCGCTGTCTTTGCTTTACACAAAACATTTCTGCCTATGTCTTTGTACCTTTGCCTTTATTTTAAAAAAAAATATCTGTTTGCACTTCACAAAAAAAAAAGTTCTGACTTTGCACTTCTTTAGAATCCAATCTTACCCATTTCAGTCATGTTTTAACACGCCTTACAATAAATGAGACGTTTGTCATGATGGTGCCTAAAACATTATTGGCATAAAACTCCACCATATGCATAAAACTCCACCATATGCATACGTTAACTCACTTTAAATTCCACCATTGACACATGCGTTTCAACCTTTTGTCATTTTAAACATATATATGTAAAAAATCCATCATTTACACATGCGTTGACCTTAACATGGTATATATATCACATGCGTTAACTTTTAACTTTTCAAACATATATATGTAAATCATAACGCATATTGGTTTTGTTTTTTAAATCAATCCACGCAGCTTTGTAAATAGAACAGCGCATCTATCTGCATCTATAGATCCACGCCTGTTTCAAATAAAAAATAAATCCCCGCTGTTCAACATCATATCCATGCGGTTTTTCCATGGTTGCTCCCGCACCAGTCTAATTCAAATGCATTTTTATGAAATCACACTGCGTTTTATAGCAGAGACTGCATGTTTCTTAACGCACAGCACCTTTTAAAAAACAATTCAAAAAACAATCATGCGGTGTGTCCCATGCACAGCACTACGCAGCATTAACACACCTCCAGCGCAGAAGCAATGCAGTAATACGACATAGCAACAGTCGACTTCAATGATGGTAATTGGTGTATTAACTTGGGTCACAAGATTTTACTGAATTGCATTCAAAACAATTAATTTCACCACCGCAGGAGAAAGTAATCACCACATACCGTTCACAGCAGACGCACCAGCGATTTCAGGCTCTACGCATTTGAATGGTAATACACACCAGACAGCAATGATAGTACCTTCAGATCCGCGCCAGTTAAACATGCTCTCCACATACCCGCGCTCCACAGCAGCATTAACATGCAGGACAGCGGTCCATGCATCTCAGGCACCAGCGTTAGCACCTCCAGGCAGCGATCCGATCCGCTCCACGCTATGCAGCTCCAGCCAATACAGCTTCACACACCACGAACAGCAATCAAAACCAACTCCGCGCTCCAGCAATATACAGCTCCACGCGCGCTGCCAGCAAACGATCCAGCAAAGCTATCCTCTCTGCACCAGCACCTCCAACATGCTCTGATACCAATTGTTGGATCAGGTGCACAGCAAAATAACATAAACACACAGCAGAATTAACACAGCACATATGACACAGTATTTAACGTGGTTCACCCAACCAATCTGGGCTACGTCCACCAAACATAGGCATCGGCAATTCTCATTAATCAACAGGAGATTACATCAATGAAACTCTCACACTCACCCCAGCTATCCGTATGACAACCTATTTTATAGCAGAGAGAACCTAACTGCTCTCACATCAAATTTAGGATGCATTAATTTGCTCCCAACAACCTGGAGATAATCCAGCAACAGATTTTCTATTGTTGTCACACACTGGGATTTTGTCTATTTTGTCTAAAACAGAAAAATCTCAACATAAGCAACGTTGTTTTTCCAACACCACCCATACCGTAGACACCAATTAGGCCAACATCTGGACTTTCAGATTTAATTTCCAACCCGACCAATCCGGTGTCAGGTTCGTCCTGAAGTAGTGCGTCTGCCTGTTGTGGTGCCATGGACACAATCTGTTGAGCACTGCAAAACACTGAAAAATCGGTTCGAAACTGATCATGGAGGTCACGAATGGTACTGTTCCACTCTCGGATTTGCTTAAAGACTTTGGGCTTGCAAAAGAGGCAGTCAATACACTGTTGTAGCCAGGGGCGTTGTGAGCGATGGATCAAGTCTCTGGCCTCTCCAACTTTGCGTTGCATCCTTAGCAAACAATTCTTCAGAGAATCCGGTGCCTCCCTCTGCTGATGTTGCCTCAGAAACCGGACAGCCTTTGTGAAGGTTGCATTTTGGGAAAACAACACAGAGAAAGTTTTCCATCAGGGAAGAGCATAAGGGCAAAGGCACCCTTAGAGATCATCCACTCAGATTTATGTGGACCGATGCAAGCTCCATCATTAGTAGGCAGCCTATATTTCTTAACATTCATTGATGACTTTACAAGAAAAACTTGGGCATATTTCCTTAAAAACAAAAGTGAAGTGTTTGAGAAATTCCAAAATTTCAAAGCACTTGTGGAGAACCAAAGCGGGCTGCAGATAAAAGTTTTGAGAACTGATAGAGGAGGTGAGTATATCTCCAATGAATTCCTAAAGTTTTGTAGAGAAAATGGAATTCATAAACAGTTTACAACTCGGTACACCCCACAACAAAATGGAGTTGCTGAAAGGAAGAACAGAACCATCATGGAGATGGCAAGGAGCGTGTTGAAGGCAAAGCATTTGCCAAATGAGTATTGGGCTGAAGCTGTAAATTGTGCAGTGTATATTTTGAATAGGTGTCCTACAAAAGCAATGATGAACAAAGTGCCAGAAGAGGCATGGAGTGGAAGAAAGCAAGGAGTCACCCACATGAGAGTTTTTGGATGTGTGGCCTATGCACACATACCAGATCAGCTAAGGAGGAAGTTGGACAGCAAAGGGGAGAAATGCATCTTCATTGGATACAGTGAGGAATCCAAAGCCTACAGGCTGTATATCCCATCCACCAAGAAGTTTTTTGTCAGCAGAGATGTTCAATTCATTGAGGAAGAAGCTTGGGATGGAAGCATAGAGAAAACAGTGAATGTTAAAAACTGTTTCTCTCATGATGAAGATGAAGAGGAGGTGGCTGAAATGAATCCCCAAACAACAGCACCAACACAAGAATAGCAAGGTACACCATTGAGGATAAATGAGAGTGCTTCTCCAAGCACACCACAAGGAGGAAATTCAAGTGCATCTTCAAGAACTTGCACACCAAGTGAAAGAGGTAAGAAGTTTAGAAATCTAAGTGATATTTATGATGAAGGAATGAATTCCTTATTTGCCTTGTATTGTCATGTTGATGATCCTATTCATTTCGAGGATGCAATTAAAGATAGGAAATGGATAGAAGCTATGGATGAGGAAATCAATGCCATAGAGAGAAACAAAACATGAGATTTGGTTGAGCTACCAAAAGGCAAAGAAGTCCTTGGTGTGAAATGGGTGTACAAGACCAAAAGCAATGCTGAAGGCAAGATTGAAAGGCATAAAGCAAGGCTGGTTGTCAAAGGCTACAAGCAGCAGTATGGGAGAGACTATGAGGAGACTTTCGCACCGGTTGCAAGAATGGAAACCGTGAGAGCAGTGCTGTCCATAGCAGCTCAAAACAAATGGAAAGTTTACCAAATGGATGTGAAATCAGCATTCCTAAATGGAGTGTTAATGGAAGAGGTTTATGTGGAACAGCCTCTCGGATATGAGAAGAAAGGTGAAGAGCACAAAGTGTGCAAATTGAAGAAAGCTCTTTATGGGCTGAAGCAAGCGCCAAGAGCATGGTATAGCAGGATAGATTCATATCTATTGGATAATGAATTTGACAAATGTGAAGGAGAACCCACAGTCTACATCAAGGAAAAGGATGGTAAAATTTTAATTGTTGTCTTGTATGTAGATGATGTTATTTTCACTGGAAATGATATTTATCTTATTGAGAATTTCAAATCAGTCATGAAGGAGGAATTTGAAATGACTGACATGGGTTTGTTGAGATACTTCTTAGGCATAGAAGTAGATCAAAATGAAAAAGGAATTTTTATCTCTCAAGCTAGATATGTAAATCAAGTATTGAGCAGATTTAACATGCAAGAATGCAAGGCTACAATCACTCCCACAGTAATGGGATTAAAACTCAGCAGAGAGGACAGCAGCAAGGATTTTGATCCTATTTTGTACAAAAGTGTTGTAGGCAGTCTTATGTATTTAACAACAACTAGGCCTGATATTATGTATGATGTTAGTTTAATTTCCAGATTCATGGAGAGGCCAAAGGAGGCACATTGGCAGACAGCAAAAAGAATTTTAAGGTATGTCAAAGGTACCAAAATGTTTGGCATATTATATAGTGTCTCAGAACATTCAGATTTAGTAGGATACACAGATGGCGATTGGGCTGGAAGTGTAGATGATCGGAAGAGCACTTCCGGTTATGTTTTTAATATGGGTTCAGAAGCCATTTCATGGGCTTCTAAGAAGCAGTCCATTGTAGCATTATCTACAACAGAGGCTGAATATGTGGCAGCAACAGCAGCAGCATGTCAAGCAGTTTGGATGAGAAGGATGTTGAGAAGCTTAGGCCAAGAGCAGGCAAAAGCGACAGTGGTCTTTTGTGACAATAGCTCAGCTATTGCTTGGTCAAAGAATTCAGTGTTTCATAAGAGAACGAAACACTATGATACAAGGTTTCACTACATCAGAAAATTAGTGAACAATGGAGAAATTGTCCTAGAACATTGCAGGACCCAGGAACAGGTTGCAGACATCTTGACAAAGCCACTGGTTCAGAAGAGTTTTGAATTTTTGAGAAAATGCTTGGGAATGACCGAACGTGCGGCTGTTAAAATTAAAGGGGAGTGTTAAATTCTAATTTTGAACAGCGCGGCGGCTTCAGGAAAACCACCCCGGTCTCCCCGCACCACCTTTCGGCGAAGGCGGTTTCCGTAGCGGGGGTGCCGCCGCAATCACACTCCGCCACGCGTCCCTAGTACGACGCCGAAAACCGCCCTCTCCCCGGCCGCTAAAGGTCGTTTTGTTTGCGCGACCTTGACGTGCGAATTGCGTTGGATCGGGTCAGGAGGCTCGGATCTGCGCGAAGCTGCGCGGACTTTAATGACCGGGCCCGACGAATGAGGTGGCGACACGTGGCACCGAAGTGACGTCAGCCGACCCCGCCCGCGTCAAATGAATTTTTTTTGTCGTTTTGTTTCGTTGACCGCCGCGGAAGAAAAGTTATGGTTTTAATGCTTTTACGTAGATTAGATGGATGCCTTTAATATAGTTATGGGCATATAGTTTTTTTTATATATGTTTTATATATCGTTATGTAAGTCTGTGTGTGGCAAGTTTTTTTACGTAATGTGTATTGTGGCTGCGGTAGCGCACAGTGGTGTGGGCGTTTTTTTTGGTGCACAGCAGTGCGATAATTTGGAATACCACAGGGGATGTAATGCTTTTGTTCCCCATTGTAAAACTGAAGTTTATGTAATTTCCACAGCAGTGGAAAATCTGTGAGAGCAAAAGAGCTTTGTTTTGTGAATCCCTCTTTGCACAGAGGATGAAATATGTATCAGTCTTTCAGTTTTAAATTAATAGAAATGTTTTGCAACTGTGTAATGCTGTCTTCTGAGTTAATTTGGTTTTAAGAGGTTCCCTGTCAAAAGATCTTGGACAGAGTAAACAGAGCATCGTCTCTGTGGTGGTTATTTTGTTGGTTTTGGTATTTTCCCATCAAAAATACCCAACACCTCTGCTGATATTGGAACTGAGAGCTAATATCAAGCAAGAGGATCTTCATACAATATGACTTCTCTTCCAGAAGCTCACGGTTGTCTTCCAAATGAAATATATCGTCTATCTGTTGGATAAGTTGTTGGGTGATTGGAACAATAATAGCGCTGCCAATGGTATTACCTGCGGCTCTGGCTACGGTATCCATTGCTTGGAGCAACAGAAAGTGAGATCAAAGCATTATATCAGATGAAATTGGAGTATACTAGAAGAGAGCATGAATTATTAAAAAAATACAGGAGGGCAGCTTATGAATATAACAAGAAGCAGCAAACAATGACAGAAAGAGATGTCTATAGGACTGAAATCGAAGGAAATGTATGAAGGCTCTCCTCATAAGCAAAGCCACCATTCATTTACCGCGAGATGATAAAATTCAGTATGACTTAGGTTCATTGTGTTGGAAGAAACTAATTAATTCCAACTACTTGCCAAAAATATTCAACAGCGATTTAATGCTGATTCTAGAAACCGTTGAAAACAGGGAAGCTTCTCTAGCAAGCCACTGACTCAACTGATCTCCAGAAACTTCTCCAGCTTGTATATATACCTGTTGAATCTTTGAATGAAGCAAGTGTTCAGATGTTCTTATGTTCAGTGTTTGTGTGTTGAGTTATAGAGCTGTCCATGCTCTCTCTGTCATGGTATCAGAGCAAGGTTGAGGGCTGAGTGTGAGAGCCCAAGTCGAGCAATCAGAGTGGGTAAGATATCGCTGTAAAGTGAACTGTGTGTTACAGAGGAGAGTTGTGTGAGCTGTGGGTTGCTGCAGTGAGCGTGGAGAAGCTTGCGAAGCACGCCGTTTCGGAGGGAACCAAGGCCAGCAGATTTGAAACTCTTGTTTTGTGTAATGAGTGCTTGCGAGTGTGTAAGTAGTCTGGTCAATTAATGGATATTAAGATGGACGTTAACTCCCTTTTAGTGTTTGGTTTGATTTTCTGAAAATGATATGTTGAGCAAGCTGTGATGAGATTGGAAGATTAGGTGGTTCTACGAAGTTATTCTATGTGTAGTTGATATTATTCTCGTGTATTGAGTTGTTGTAAATGTTCATCAAATATTTGCGATTCTAGTGTATTGATTTGCTGCTTCGTGGATCATTTAAACCATTTTAAACCTGTCCTATTTTTATTAGGGTGTATTGGTGCGGAAGGGCTTTGCAATTTAGAAGGTTTCTCCTTTGAAAAGCTGATTACTAAAAACCTTGCATTATGAATGATGCTACCTATAAAATGCGGTTTCGCTGTTGGTTTTGGTAGTCTTGACGTTGAATGAGTATATGTTTTTTTTTATGATTTAGTGACCAAAAAAAAATGGGAGAGGAAAAGTGTTATTATTGGTGATATTAAAAAAAAAGAGGAAAAAAAAAAGGTGGTTATTATAAAGGAAATATTGAAGTTGTGGAGTTGCAAGTTGTGGTTTTTGTGTTATGTGTATGAGTTTGCCCTCTCTAATATTTGAATATTGGTGATTGGAGAAAGCTTCTCATCATGGCAAATTTGTTGCTTGATAATTATATGAATGAATCCACCAAACTTGATGGAGAAAATTATGTGAATTGGAAATTTAAGTTAATGACTATTTTAGAAGGAAATAGTTTGTGGTCCATTGTGTGTGGGGATGAGCCCAAACCCACTGTTGCAGGTTCTATTCCAGATTGGGAGAGAAGGGAGACAAAAGCAAAGGTATTGCTGCGTATGTCCGTAAAGGACAACATTATTCCTCACATCAGAGATTGCAAGACATCAAAAGAAACATGGGATACGTTGAAGGGTTTGTATGAAACAACAAATACAAATCAAATTTTGTTTTTGAAGACTAAGCTTTTATCTCTAAAAATGGAAGCAAATGAAAGCATAAGCAATTTCATATCTCGTGTCAAAGATTTAAATGATAAGTTAGGAGATATTGGTGAAAAGGTGTCTAATACTGACTTAGTCACCATCATATTAAATGGCTTAGTGCAAGACTATCAAATTTTTGTTTCAAGTCTTGCAACTAGAGAGAAACCCCCTTCATTTGTTGAATTGAAAGGAATTCTTCTACAAGAGGAGCAGAGGATGAAGAACTTTAATTTGGGCTCTAGCAGTTCAGATTTGGCATTGGTGGCCAAGGGCAAATATCCATACAGAGGCAAGCCATGGGACAAGAACAAAGGAGGCAAGTTTCAAGCAAAGCAAAAAGGTATGACATAGTCTAAATTTCCAAAGAGAAATGATGAGTGTTATTATTGTGGCAAACCTTGGCATCATTCTAAAGATTTTTATAAAAGGAAATATAATGAGTCTAGGCAAAGAAACAGAAGGCATAATGGAAATTTTGTGGACAAGGATATCAATGATGGATTTAAAAATCTTAAATTGTTTGTTTCTGATGCTGCATTTTCTGTGGAAAATGATGATAATAATGCTTGGTTCATTGATTCTGGGGCATCACTCCATATGTCTTGTAATAAGGAATGGTTTGATGAATATCATGAA
This sequence comes from Pinus tabuliformis, assembly GCA_031772625.1. Classification (NCBI taxonomy): domain Eukaryota; kingdom Viridiplantae; phylum Streptophyta; class Pinopsida; order Pinales; family Pinaceae; genus Pinus; species Pinus tabuliformis. Next base: position 683,422,487 of record CM062819.1, read on the forward strand.
AACATTGATGGAACATATGTTTGCCTAGGAGATAATAGATCACTTAAAGTTCAAGGTTATGGAGTAATAGGTGTGAATTTGCCTAATGAACAAGAGAAACAGATCCATAATGTGATGTATGTTCTTGATATCAAAAAGAATTTAAATTCTGTTTCTACTATTACTGACCAAGATTTGAAGGTGGAATTTGTTAAATCACAATGTGTAGTGAAAGACAAGTACAAAGTTATTGCCACAGGAACCAGAGATGGAGGCTTGTATAAGCTAGATGTGACCAGGAAAAGTCATCAAGCTTTGGCATCCTCAACAATGTCAACAGTAGATTTACGGCATCAAAGGTATGGACATCTAAATCACAAAGATTTAATGCTACTTCAAAATAACACTATGGTTGAAGGGCTTCCTGTCTTGAAGAATGATCATGTTGAATGTGAAGCATGTGTACTTGGCAAGCAACATAGGGAGGAATTTCCTATACACAAAGAAAAAAAGCAAAGGGAAATACTTGAATTAATTCATACTGATGTATGTGGACCTATGCAAACTAGATCTATTGTTGGAGCATGGTATTTTCTTATTTTTGTGGATGATAGATCCAGGTATACATGGGTTTATTTCATAAGAAAGAAGAGTGATGTTTTTGAGTACTTTAAAGAATTTTAGAATATGGTAGAAAACAAACTGGTAATTACATCCAAATATTGAGATCTGATCAAGAGGGAGAATTCAAATCAAGAGAATTTAATCAATATTGTAAAAGCAATGGGATTCTGCAACAATTTATAGTGCCACATACACCTCAGCAAAATGGAGTTGCTAAGAGGAAAAACAGAACACTAGTTGAATGTGCACGTAGTATGCTTCAAGGTAAAAATATCTCTAATGTTTTTTGGGCTGAAGCCATTAATACTGCTTTTTATTTGAAAAATAGGAGTCCAAACAAAAGTTTGGAGCTTAAAACACCTTTTGAAGCATTTAATGGGTACAAACCAAAAGTAAGTCATTTAAGAGTTTTTGGTTGCAAGGCATTTGCTCATATTCCAAAAGATGAAAGAAGAAAACTTGATGCAAAATCAATTAAGTGCATATTTATTGGTTATTGTGATAAACAGAAGGCATACAAACTGTTTGATCCCAGTACTCATAGACTGCTTGCAAGTAGGGATGTGGTGTTTCATGAGAATGCAAATGAAGGTGATAAAATAAATAAAACTAGTATATGGCATGATATTGATGACTATGTCAAATTTGACACAAGTGTTGAACAAGAACATGAACAAGCACAGGAACAGGTACAAGCTGAAGAGCAAGGAGCATCAAGCAGTCATGATACTCCAAAGAGAGGAGAGGAGACTCTACAAGGCCAAAAGAAAGATGAAAGCAGTAAAACTCCAAGAAGGTCATCACGTCAAAGTCAGGTACCTGTAAGGTATAAAGATTATGCATTAATGTCCCAGGTTATGAATGTTGTAGAATCTTCAAGCTATGATGAAGCTAAAGAATATGAAGAATGGAGAAATGCAATGAATGAAGAATATAAATCTATAATGAAGAATGACACATGGGAATTAACAGAATTGCCTAAAAACAAAGTTCCCATAGGATGCAAATGGATTTATAAATCTAAATTTAATGCTGATGGAAGTATTGATAAACATAAATCTAGACTGGTTGCTAAAGGATATTCACAAAAGGAGGGAATTGATTATGAAGATACGTTTGCACCTGTAGCTAAGTTGAACACAATTAGAATCATGATTGCATTAGCTACAAAATATAATTGGAAAATGCATCAGTTAGATGTCAAATCTGCATTTTTGAATGGTGAGTTAAAAGAAGAAGTTTATTTAGTTCAGCCTGAAGGCTTTGTAAAACAGGGACAGGAGCATTTGGTTTGCAGGTTAAAGAAAGCTTTATATGGCTTGAAACAAGCACCAAGATCATGGTATGTGAAAATTGATTCTTTCTTTTATAAGAAAGGTTTTATGAGAAGCAAAAACGATCCTAACTTGTACATCAAGGAAGATGAAGACAAGAATGTTGCTTTAATATCTGTATATGTTGATGATCTTATCATAACAGGAAATGCATGCAAGTTGATTGAAAAAATTAAAAATCAGTTGTCACATGTATTTGAGATGAAGGATCTTGGTGAATTGCATTATTGTTTAGGTCTTGAAGTTTGGAGGGAGCCTGGTAAGACACTGATCACACAAAGCAAATATACAAGGGAAATCCTTAAAAGATTCAATATGATTGAATGCAAGGCAACGTCTACTCCTTTAGAACAGAATGTCAAATTGTGCAGTGATAATGGAACCAAAGAGGTGAATGGAACTATGTACCGTCAACTGGTGGGAAGTCTGAATTATCTCACCACTGCCAGGCCAGATATAGCATATTCTGTTAGCATACTTAGTCAATTCATGGCTAAGCCTTGTGAAAGCCATTGGAAAGCAGCAAAGAAAGTCCTTCGATATCTGAAAAGAACACTTAATTTTGGTATTATGTATACTGATGAATTTGATGTTGAATTGGCAGGTTATTCTGATTCTGACTGGGCTGGAAATCCAGATGATAGGAAATCCACTACTGGATACGTGTTCAATATTGGTTCAGGACCAATATCATGGAGCAGTAAGAAACAACCAACTGTTTCATTGACATCCACTGAAGCTAAATATAAAGCATTATGCAGTGCTACCTGTGAAGCAATATGGCTTAGGAGGATACTTGAAGATGTTGGAGAAACACAACAAGCACCTACAGTAATCAGATGTGACAATCAAAGCACTATAAAATTGGCAAACAATCCTATATATCATGCAAGGACAAAACACATTGAGACACAACATCATTTTGTAAGAGAAAAATTGCAATCAAAAGAAATTGACTTATCATATTGTAATACAAATGAAAATGTGGCTGACATATTCACCAAACCTCTTGGAAAGGCTAAATTTGAAATATGTAGAAATATGTTGTACATTGTAGAAAACCCAAATTATGTTGTAAGCCTAGTTGAGACTTAGACCAGCAGGCATGACCATTAAGAGTATAGTGTCTTGTTTATTGTATGTAGTTGGAATTAAGGGGGAGTGTTGGAAGAAACTAATTAATTCCAACTACCTGCCACAAATATTCAACAACGATTTAATGTTGATTCTAGAAACCGTTGAAAACAGGGAAGCTTCTCCAACAAGCCACTGACTCAACTGATCTCCAGAAACTTCTCCAGCTTGTATATATACCTGTTGAATCTGTGAATGAAGCAAGTGTTCAGATGTTCTTATGTTCAGTGTTTGTGTGTTGTGTTATAGAGCTGTCCATGCTCTCTCTGTCACATTGGAGGGTTCCGCTCTAAATGTGATTTTTACATTGAATCCCAAATTGTCTTCTACATGAATCACAAATTCACATTGATGTTGTATTCCACATGAATCATTGAAATTCTTCACTATCAAACAACTCACTATAGTTAGACTTTAAATATATAGGTAGACTCTAAAATATTTTTTAAATTCATATAAAAATAAAATTATAAAAAAACTATGATATATAAATAACATTAAAATATTAAAATAAATAATATATTAATAGTAATTATAAATTAGTTTTTTTTATTATATAAATTAAAATAATGATTTTATTACTATATTTAAATTTAATTCATAACAAAATAAATATTAGGTGTAATATCTTTCCATTGTTAGAATCTTGTTTGGGTAAGATTGAATTGCATTGGGTAACATGGCAGAAAAGCCATGAAAAATATTATGTAAATGAATAATAAATAATAAGTGGAATCTATGTTCTTGGAAACATGACACCTAAAAATGAGACTCTTGCCAAATAAAATTCCATTGGTGAACAAGAATGGATAAGTCTTCATGATAAGAATTCTAGATCAAATTCTAAATAAGCTTAATGGATGGGAGATAAATATCCATTAGGTTTCTTAGCTCTAGAAAGATGTTAAGCTTGGAAAAAACATGAAAGCATCGCGGGAGAGAAATGTGAGGTTTTATAATAAAATCCTAGGCAAGTGGATAAGAATATCCACAAGCGGGACACCATTAAAATGAAACTTTATCATGAAAGGCAAGTATTAAATATTTGTTGAGAGAATCACAGAGGTTGTTGAATCTTGGGCAAGCAAACTCAACTCATGGGTGAACTGGAGGAAATCAATTCTTGATTGGGTGGCGGTGTTCGATTTCCAAGTGACTACCTGTTGGTCAAGCTGGTTTGAATTAATTGTGTTACTTGTTTCTTGGGTAAGGATAGGACTTAGTTAAATTATACAAGCCCCGACCATTGTATACATAATTCTAATCCCACCAGGGTGCCCGAATCTTTATTAAAATAATATGGTCATCGAAATACCTTTAGGATTGGAGTATGCCTACATGCTCCAACCTCCAGGTGAACCAATAAGTGACTTCTATATTTGGAGTGTTGGGAGTGTTGATATTGGAGCCAGTAACCAGAAGGGTTGCATCTCAAGTTTGTTGGTTTCTTTGACAAGAATAGGAGCACGGTTCTGAAAGTAAGAACCCTTTGAACAAGTGTCATGCCATCATTGAGGAGGGTGATAGGGATGTTGTGGGATGCTAATCCCCAGTACAAGTTCAAGGAAAATACCCAGAACGAAAATTGTTTCCTTGTTATTAAGAGAAACCCAGTACTTGCATGAGGGTTAATGCAATTAACCTAGACTTCAAAGAACCTCTGTATTTCCTACAACTTTCTAGTCTCTAATAGTCTTCAGCTTTGTTAATGGGTTTGCAATGAGAAAGAAAGCCATTGAGAAATGGAGAGTCCAGTCATGGTGAATACTCACTTTGACAAATCTAGGTTTACTTGGGCAATTGAACATTTCTCTAGCTGTAAGAAAAAGTAGTACTCTGAAGGAGGTTACAAATGACATCTGTTAATATTTCCTAAATGGAAAGATGTAAACGAGTTTTCCTTTTTCTTAGATGTGGAATATTCTACAACATTATCAAGTGGTTGGAGTCTATATGCTAATTTCACCATGGATCTTTTTAGTCACATCCAACTTAAGATCACCTGTAAGAAAGAAATGGAACATATATTTAATGAAAAAGAGAGTGATTGGGACCTCAAATCAACTATGCCTTTATGTGATTCTCATGACTTCACAAAAGGATGTATCATAGGTGATACTCTGATTGTGAAAGCAAAAGTTAAAGCTATAAGACGATATGATTACAATACACATGGTTAGAAAGAAAACGGACATAATTACTAAGCATATGGATGCGATAAAAATATTACCATCAAGAAAATAAAGGTTCAAAGCATAGGTATGATAAATTTATTACTTGTATGGTGAAGAATTAAACCCTTAAGGTTGTTTTGAATGAAATTGTTGTAAACAACTAATAATACTCTGAAAAAATATATAGTTATCCAGAAAGAAAATAGTTGAAATGGATGACCTCCTCGATTCAGGAAGTCAAGAATAATTTCCCAATGGATTACCATCATAGATTGCAATATATGAATACTAAAATAATAGGAGTGTGGAGTGTCATAATTATATTACCAAGAAAACAAGTGGCAACAGGACAAGGGATGACTTGATTAAGGTCACTTCAGAATAAAATCCATAGAATATAAGAGCCATGAGTAGGATATCGTACACTTCAATCTACAAGACATTTGTGTAAGGGATGTGAGGATACTAGAATAAGGACTACAAGTTACCTTAGCCTTAACAAAAGCTAATAAATCTTGAATTAGCAGTGATGATACAAATAGACCAATCTAAAATAAAAGAAAAAAATCTGAATTAGGAACTTGTAGTGCTGAATGTGGAAAGGGAAAAATGTTTCATACATATTATGCTGAAAATTGTTAAAATCAAGATACTTGTTGGTGACCATGAGCAACTAGGAAAAACCATCAAGGACGAGCATAGTTGAGTCCACTTACAGGACATTTTAAATATGACCTATTGGTCATAAAAATATTTAGGACAGTATATGCACCAACGATAAAATGATATTTAATTTATAACATGATATAAATAGTTCTTCGATAATTGTTATCTTCATATAAGAGTTTGAAAAGAAATGTACAATTTTGAAGTTATAAGACAATAATATCTATGTCAATAGGCATGACCATTGGGCCTGTTGTAGTAATTTGTTAATGGTGTTGATTTTATTGGATTCATGTGGATAGGATGTAGATTGCATATCGGAATTATGAAACATATACTCAACACGTATGCAAGTGTGCTGGGAAAAGAGCATGGAATCAATGTAAGAGTAGGTGTTTCTGAGCTCAATTGTCACACCAAATGAAAAATATCAGTCGCCTCACCAAATGAAAAAAATTTGACGATTGTAGAGCCAAAGAAGACTTTCTGTTAGAACTAATTATATCTTAAACCAGAAAGGGATCTGGCTGCACGATTGAGTTGTGGTTCAAAATAAATACAATGAAAGCCTTTACTTCCGAAGAGGATACACGAGAGAAAAAAGATGAAAGGAAGAAAAGTATCCAACAAGGTTTTAAGGAAAAGAAACGGAACAACGAACACTGAGGACGATGTTCATAAAAGGGGAGGAGCATGTAATATCCCTCCATTGTTAGAATCCCGCTTGGGTAGGATTGGTTCGCATTGGGTAACATGATAGTGTTAGGTCCCTATAATACTAGTGATGCCCCCATTACTATTGTAGTTCTATCCCTTATTAATATTGTTGTGCCCCTATTGTCCCCATATTGTTATTATTGTGCCCCATAGAATCCCTTTATTGTTATTATTGTGCCTTTATATTATTATTGTTAGGTCGGCTTGGTTATATTGTGACCCCTTAGACTCCTATATATAGAAAGGAGGTTTTGTCATTGAATCATCAAAAAATTATTCATTTATGTAATGTAAAGGAGGTTGCCCCCTCAAAGAGGCTGAATTCTAAGGCGTTGATCTATCTTTTCTATCTTTTTGTGAGTTGGTTTCATAACATTTGGTATCAGAGCTTTGGATTCTAGGGTTTCGCTGCTCCAAATAGGTCATCATGGCATTTGCACTGTAACCTTTTTTTTCTGCGACGTTTTAGAAGCTTAAAAAAAACCCATTTGGGATGAAATCGGTATGAACCTCGAGTCCTAATTTCATAGCGTTTTGAGCTATATTTGCAGAGGTATGTTCTGAGGAAATTGGCCTTTTTGAAGACTCTCGAATTTCATTCCAAACAGGTGACCTGGGGAAAATCATCATAACTTTTGTTTTCAGCATCAGATTGAAATTTCATAAGAAGTTATAGAAATAGGACGGACTCTAGTTCCCTGTGTATAATTTTCAAATACTAAGGTCAAAACAGTGACATGTGGCACTTCTTACAAGTTCACTCTTCTGGAAAGGTTTATAATCAGGTCATCTTGGGAGATTATGCATAACTCCGCCTTGAAGAATCTAAATTCGATCAGACTGGTGGCATTGGAAAGAGGACACAGAAGGATACTGCAAGTTGCAATTTCAGAGCTGGATGATCTGCAATTATAGAGATACATCAGATTCAATATTGAGCTCCTACAAAGTGAAAAAAGGTGTGTAGTTTTTTTTTTTTAATTTTGGATAAGCTTGGTTTGAAAAATTAGTTTGAAGAAATTCAAAGGGCATAGTAAAGAATTAGTATCGGTAATTGATGCCCCAAGGAAAGAAAATGCAAACACCTAGTAAGCAACGTGAAAGCTCTAGCATGACTCATGAAGAATAGGAAGAAATGCAACATGATATATCAAAATTACGAGACCAAGTGCAACAAATGTCACTCGCACAAAAATAACAAAATCTAAGATGGATGGTTTAAAGAAAGATGTAGAAGCTAAGATGTATGGCGTGGAAGCTAAGATGAATGGTTTACATAATGGCATGGAAGCTTAGATTAATGGCATGGATGCTAAGATGGATGGCATAGATGATAAGATGGAAGAATTGAAGATAAATTTGAATAAGTTGCTACAAGAAATTGTCACTAATGGGGAAAGGGTAGTAAAGGAAACTCATGATAAGAACAAAAGAAATGTTAATCATGATTTCATAGACTCTAATGTTGGATCAAAGACCCACCATATTCCAAAAATTGATATGAGGAAGTATGATGGCAAGGATCCCGCAACATGGATACTACAGATGGAGCAATTTTTCTATCTCAATAATGTGCAAAACACACAAAAGATACGTATTGCAACTTTTTATTTGGAACCAAATCAGTTTGTATGGTATCAATGGCTTTGCCCTCATAAACAAATTGTCACTTGAGCAATTTTACAGAAGAAATGATAGCACATTATGAGGATGCAAAAAGCAACACTTTTTTTAGCCAATTGATAAGTCTCAAACCAAAGGGTTCAATGATGGAGCACATTGAGTAGTTCCAAAAATTGAACATAAGGGTAAAAAATATTCTAGAGGAGCATAGGATTGATGTGTTCATAGGGACTTTAAAGGAGAATATCCAATATGATGTTCGCCTTTGGGAACCTGATTCATTGGAGAAGGCATTCAGGGTAGCAAGAAAAATGGAAAGCAAAATTGTGGCAACCAGGAAGCCTACCACTCGCAACTATAAATATGGAAGTGTTGTTGCCCATAGCCTTCCACAACCTATAAGGTTGACACCACAACATTTGGAAAAAAAAAAGAGAAAAAGGGATTTGTTACAGTTGTGATAGCAAATACACTAAAGGTCATAAGTGTGCTGAGAAGAAATTATTCTACATAGATTGTGAAAAGGAACAAGAAAAGGAACAAGAAAGACCAAAAGAAGAGGATATACTCTAGGAACAAAGCCTACATAAAGAAGAAATGAATCCGGCCATATCTTGTAATGCATTGGCTCGAATTACCACTCCTCAAACCATCAAGATAGAAGGACATATCAAGAAGAAAAAGGTAATAGTGTTGAATGATTCAGGAAGTACCCACATTTTTATCTGAATTCTTAATCTGAATTATATCAATGTTTGGGGATGTAATTTGAAGTGGTGATCCCTAATGAGATTAGAAATCTTCCATAGTGTGAGATTGTATTGTATTTAAGTAGATGTTTGAAAATTATCAAATATGATTTTACTAAGGTTTGATTTTTTTTTAAGATTCCTATATTATTTAATTATATAATTGATGAAATATTAAATTTGAATTTTTAGAATGTGTGTAGTTTTCACTCTTTTAACTTCTACAAATCATATTGTCTTATGTTTTTACTCATTTTATTGTCATTAGTAATTTTCATTATTATTAGTTGTTATATAACTTGAGTGGGCCTAATGGTTAAGAGCATATGTTTTCTCATATAAGGTCATAGATTCAAAACCAGAGGGGGTAGAATATGTATGCCTTCGTAGGCTTAGCAATCACTCCATTGATTTTTCATTTTTGATACGAAGATGTAACTGAATGTAGTTTTTTTTTCACTAAAGCCATTTTACCTTCCTTATTCTATTCATACCTCTTATCTTCCCATGCTCGAGCAATGCTACCTGTATGAGTATTATATTGCTCATAATGTTATGTAAAAGTACATAGAAGATCTCCATTATATATCAATGGAGGATGTCGAGTGTTGCTTAAGGATAACGATGAGAAATTGAAAAAAGAAAGTCCCTATGTGAGCTTATAGATCATCATACTTATCTCATAGGGAAACGAAGCATTGGAAAAACCAACTCTGACACCCCTCTTAAGCGAAACATAGGGAGTAACTAAAAAATAAATAAAGAATAGATCCTAGAAACAACGAGTGATTAGGTACCCATGTAAAAATTCTCATAAGCAGAGAAGGAGAGAAAAACCTGTAGGAGAAATCTCCCCCCCAAAAAAGAGAGAAAGATGTCAATGCTCAAATTGTCATGGAGTTGAAATTGTAGATCCCATAATCATCCATTGAATGGAAAGAACATAGGCCTACTCCAATCAAGAAGTAGGAAATGTTGAAGTACCAAAACTCTAAAGATGAGAGCCATGAAACCTCAATGAGGTCGGTCCAGGGAAAATTTTAAGAGCCCCCCCAAATTTACATGTATAATAAATGGGCGAATCTCCATGGTATATAGGAAAAATGGAAGGCGATTTTATCAATAATATGATATGTATATATAATTTTTTGGCGAATCTCTCACCAGGCATGGCGAATATTTTACTCAATTATAAAATCTTGTGTTTATTGAATACACAAATGAAATCATTGCATTTCTTTAAAATATCTTTTGAAATCAAAATTACTGAAATTACATATCGATAACCTAGTGGGTGTAGGATAAAATTCACTCATGCCATTCACAGAAATCATGAGAAAAAACCTAATACTATATATAAAACCAAGAAAAATTCAAATTCATCACTTCTAGGGACCTCGTAACCATCGTGCCAATACACAAGTATGTTCCTGTTTGCAATTAGAAAAATTACCCAAATTACAATCTATTTACTCCAGCATATGTTGGAAAGTTATAGAAGGATGACTAGTGCAATCAATCCATTCCTTTTAGCCCTAGATTTGTTTCAGTTTAAAACAGAAGTATACAAATATACTTGTCCAATGTCTATGCTTTAACCACTCACCTTAAGATGTTTTTACAATATAATTTCCTAAGTCTATTTAATATCTTCATTATCATAAAAACCAACCTATATCCATCTTAACTCCACATCTACCACTCTTAGGGGGATGAAATCTATTTATCCCTCTGAGCACTTGGTAGACCCAGAATTAAGATGGATCTAAGATGATAGAATTTCCCATTTAAATAGTCTATGCTCACATGAATACCATGGGTCAATACCATGGGTTATCATAAACCTGGAGCTTAAAAATTACTATTAGTAATTTATAAAAATTAATAAAATTAATAGTTGATTTTTATTTTATTTTTTATTTTAACTAAGCTAAAATGTTTAACATACATTAAATTACAACATCCATTTTTACTCTTGATCGGATCAAATATTTTTTCACTCTATGCTAGTTTGCATATCACGATATTTGATACCTCTCGGGGGTCAGTAGATCCAGAGTAAAGATGGATCTATGCTGGTTTAATTCCCCCATTTAAATAGGCTACATTCGAGGTGAATACCATGGGTCAATACCATGTGCCAATTTGGTGAATACCATGGGTTAATACCATGTGCCATTTTTATTTTTATTAATACTAATATTAGGGTTAATAATGTTTTTTTGCATGGTATTAATAACAATCTAGTCCGTGGTATTTGTCCCATAGTATTTTGCCCATAGATTTCACCTAAATATAACACATTTTTTGAGTGTTCGTAAATATAAGGTGACTTATGGAGTAAATATAAAAAAATGTTTTATTTGTTTACCATACCTCTCGTTTATTTATATTTTTATTAATTTACCATACCTCTTTTACAAATATGGTATTTGGCCCATAGGATTCACTTAAATAAAACCTTTTTCTTGAGCCTTCATAAATAAAACGAGGGTTATGGACTAAATATAAAAAGAGGTTTTATTTATTTACCATGCGTCTAGTTTATTTATATTTTTATTTATTTACCATACCTTTTGAGTAAGTATAAAAAGACGTTTTATTTATTTACCATACCTCCACTTTACTTATATTTTTATTTGTTTACACCCTTGCATGTCTATAAGGTGACTTATGGAGTAAATATAAAAAATGTTTTATTTATTTACCATACCTCTCATTTATTTATATTTTTATTAATTTACCATACCTCTTTTATAAATATGGTATTTGGGCCTTTAGCCCATAGGATTCACTTAAATAAAACCTATTCTTGAAAATGGACGAATGGATTCACTTAAATAAAACCTATTCTTGAAAATGGGCGAATGGAAGGTTGTAACTCCTAATTTCAAGGGCTAAATTTATCTTTTTTACCCTCTCCCCTAAAATAAGGTGGGCTATTTGAGGTGATTTGTAAAAATGTACTATGATACAAAATATTCGCCCACTAAAAATTTAAAACCCCTTAATTTCGCCAAAGGGCGAACATTCGCCCCTAAAATTTTCTATGGGTCAGTCGATCTTTGAAGTAGGATTTTTGCAGAGGCACAAGGGTGGAAAACACTGTTTGATTTATGTTGTCACTTTACACTAATTTCAACATCAAGACTTTAATAATGAAATATTAAATTCTATCATACTCAACAATAGTATTGTTAATTATAATATGATTAACTGATATTCCATTTAAACTATGAATTATTATCATACTCAAAAGTAATATTATTAACTAATGTTCCATATCATTTATTGTGTTCAAGAACTGCACTATTAAATTATAACTTGAAACATTATTTTTTTAATATTTATAGATGTTCCACATTATAACTTGAAACATTATCTTTTTAATATTTATAGATGTTCCACATATTTATAATTGTAGTTAATAAATTTATTTAATTTTATTCTAATTTAAACGTATAATTTAGTGTTTTAATAATATATTCTATTATTCATTTATTCAATTTTTTTTGTATTTTTAATATAATATTAATTAAACATTGTAAATAATTTAGAACTTTGTCTTGATGATAGGTCTTGGTGTAGACTCAAAACGTAGATATGAGATAACTAAGATACCTAATACACAATTAATGTATCAAATTTTTTGTATTCTTAATATAATATTAATTAAACATTGTAAATAATTCATAACTTTATCTCAATGATAGACCTTGGTGTAGACTCGAAACCTCGATATGTGATGACTGAGATACCTAATACACAATTAATGTACACAATTAATGTGAGTCCCGAGATGACAGTTAAAAAAACTCTAAGAATTGTACCTATACTAGCTCTTAATATGAATAGATTTTTGCCCATAAAATTTTCAATAACCTTTCACTACGAAATGTCTTAACAAAACACCCTCCCACCATCTATTTTACACTCATAAATCTTATTTTTTAAAATTTTATTTGAATTTAAATTTTTATTTATATTATAAATATATGTAACCAAATTATATTCTGCTTACAAAATTACTACTATTAAAAGTGTTTTGCTTTAGTAAATATGCTTTGCTTTAGTAATGTGAAAAAATGTCACATTATTTATATGATGTCAAAATAATAGCTATGTTCAAAGTTTATAATAATTTTTTAATAAGAAAAATAATACCAACCATACTAACTAATTAATGATAAATGACCATCATAATATTAAAAAAATATAATATATTATTTAACATTAAAATAATAAATGAAACTATTTAATACGAATACATGTAGAACTATTTCTATAAAATATTATGATTTGAAATTTTATATATATTTTATTTAATTATTTAAAAATTATAATAAATTATATTTTGTTGGAAGAAAAATTCAAAATTTTTATGAAAAAATCTTCAAAGAAATTTAACCCATTCAAATAACCAAAAATTTTAATAAACACACTCAACCAAAAAATGCCAAACTCTTTACTCAAACTGGTTAGGAAAAATAACTCACATAAATCTTCATGTTATGTTTGTCCCAAAAATACAGAGGCCAAACACCTGGGCAGATTTAAGAAATCATATTAGAAATAGAGAGGCCATACACCTGAGCAGAAATTTGTTGCAAGTACCTATGGAGGGCTTCAACAATTAACACCAGTTCTTGATAGGTAAAGCAGCGCTACATATCAGGGATTGGTTTTTCTGGATGTGAGCGAAGGTTTCATATGGACGATCGCAAAATCTGATACCCCGAGGTTTTGAGGCGTCTATACTTTCCTCCATGAAGCGTGCCATGCCCTTCTCAACATATTGGTTTTTCTGGATGTGAGCGAAGGTTTCATATGGACGATCGCAAAATCTGATACCCCGAGGTTTTGAGGCGTCTATACTTGCCTCCATGAAGCGTGCCATGCCCTTCTCAACATACTGCGCTGCTTGCTTCACCTTCGTCGACCTCCCAAACATGCCCTCATCTGGAAAACTGTTCAGCAAATGATCTCCATTCAGAACTGCAGCCAACTGAACTACCTCCTCCTGAAACTCGCTCAGTTCCCCATCACCCGATGTCAACTTCCTGAAAGTTCCCTATTGTACATCCGACAACACCTCTGCCGAATTAAAATATGCAATTAGCCCAGGTTCGAATCACAACTAACAAGTAAACAAAACCTGGTCAAACAAAATTATGCAATCAGCCCAGGTTCGAATCACAACCAACAAATAAACAAAAGCTAGACAAACGAAATTATTTAATCAGCTCAGGTTCGAATCACAACTAACAAATAAACAAAATCTGGGCAAACGAAATTATGTAATCAGACCAGGTTCGAATCACGAACAACCAATAAAGAAAAGCTGGGGAATCAAGTACCTGGGCAATGAGTCCGTGGACTATCCCACAAGCTCACCACGCCTTCGAAAGTCCCAGCCCAGGCATCTCTGTGAGTGAGAAAACTGGCAGAGAGATTGAACATTTTCTTGATAGTTGCAGGAATCGATGAATGCTCGAACTCTGAGCTCGGCGATGGCCCACTTCGTCTTCCCGTCAAACATCGGTTGAGCACAATTATAGAAATTTAAATATCATTTGGGCGGGTTTTCAAATTCAAACAAGGTTGCCATTAAATGCATATGTTATATTTATTGTATCGTATGTTATATTTATTTGGCAGAACGAATGCCACATGGATATATACCATTGTGTTTATGTGATGGCCCAACTCGATGACCAGCATGATCCATCCATTTTTTACGACCAGTCTCGATTGCTCGGAAAAATAGAGCTGTCGGAAAACTAATGGTCATGAAATAACATGCATCCTCAGGGTACTCTCAAGATGACGTCAATGATGGGTTGCTGAGAGTTTTAGGAGTTGCGGAAGGTACTGTAAGGGTGCATTAATGGATCTATAGAGTTGGAAATAGGCGTTGCCAGTAGATTGTGGAGTTTAAGATTTTCTAGATGAACCACAATCAAGTAATGACCATACAAAATGAAATCAATTATTTAAACGTTAATGAAGGTTTGACTTAGACATTACTTTTATCTTTAAAATCACCCGTCCTTTATGCAAATGAATCTTCTCACCTTTCCACAATTTCAAAAGCCTAAAGAATTTTAGAGCGAGAGTTGAAAAGTAAGAGTACGCCAGAGTAACACTTACAAAAGTCTGATTTTAGAGTCAGAAAGTAAGAGCAGGCGTGAGTAAGACTTGAGTAGTAATTAAAATAAGAGTAGGTGAGAGTCACTCTTGACACAATAGAATTACGATTATTTCAAAAGTCTAGCGAGAAATCCAATAAAATCGAACATAATGGGCCACACAATATTCAATAATGCTTTTGTTTGAAATATTAATACTGTCCAGATAACGAGAATATAAACAAGTGTAGTATTTTTCTCTCACATTGCTATTGTAAACTTGTCTCGTTGACTTTGGTGCATTGCTTTTTCTTTTGATTGTTACATTTTTGTAACAGTTTTGTTGGTTAGCCATTTACACTATGTAACACTTTTATTCACATAATATAACCAAAGTATTTGCGTGTAGATTTTTCTTTTCTAACCAGTGACTTCTCGATTTTGTTATTTCGAAGGTGATCAATTTGATTATTTTGTTTATGAGTTGGCTAGAGTGAAATATTGTAGAAATATTGTAGAATTTTTTTAATTTCTCTTGCCGCTAGTTGTCTAGATACATTTTTTTAAGGAAGGAAAAAGAATTATATAAATTATTTATATCAAGTGTAAAAGGGATTCAAAGATATAGCATAAGAGCTCTATTATTTTGTTGAGGTTATCCTTACTATAGGTGGAGATCAAGATTGCATGTCGGAGAGGAGAGATTTCATGTGATGGTATGTCATTGTGTTATTGCACCGTTTTGCTATTATAATGAAGGTGAATTCCCTTCTCTCATATTGATTGCTTTTGATTGTTATACGTTGTTTATTGGTTATCAATTATTATTGTGCTAACAAGATCATTTAGAGAGTCTTTTAGTAGCCTTGTTAGCTAATTGGATGTAGGTTTTTGGCTTGGCATTTGGGAGCTAGGATTTTTGGTGTATTCCTTCAAGTTGGTTGCTCCAACCATCTGCTTCTTCCATTAAGAGGTGATATTTATCATCCTTCCTTAGCAATTTTGATTATTGTTTGCATATAATAGGGATTCGTATAATAGTACACTTGTTCACACATGGTTTGGTGAGTCCTGGGAAAGGCTCAGAGTGAAAACTCATTGTTACTGATTAATTTAGATCACAACAATTGGTGACTCCGCTGGAGAGTCTATCATACTGTTGTCAATCTCCTCTTTTACTTGTGATTTTGGTTTTATGTTGGTCTCTAAGTTTTCTAACTGCTTCTTGACGTAGCCTACGTATTGTTTAGACTTATTTTCTTTAAATATGATTAGATTTGGTTTTGTTTCGAGTTTTAAAGTCATATTATTCGATTGTCTCTATTTCTCAGTGAATTAATTCTTGCCTATGTCTATCATTGTCCCGCCCCGCCCCCGATCTCCTTTGTTCCTCCCTCTTTAACCCCTCGTTCCTCCCTCACAAAAACTCACCTCAACCATTTCCCACCGACTCATTCTTCCCCAACCCCTACCCTCTTTCTTTGTGTCTCTCTTTCTTTCTCCCTTTTTCTCCCTTGAACCATCTATCCTTCCCTCTCTCACCATCCCCATCCCCCCAAACCCACGTCAACCATTTCCCATGTGTTAAAGTCACTAGTTGTAGGAACAAATTCACGTTCCTAGCACTAGAAACTTGCATGTATTTTTGGCACTAGGAATGAGCACATGTAGATGGTACTAAACATGTGGACACAATTTTTTGAATTTAAAATTTTCCTTGTGGGAATCCTACATACACAATGACTTGGCTACTTTGGATATATGTTTGATCATGAAGTTGGTGGTTTAGACTATAAATTCATGAAAACACCATTTTTTGAGAAATAAAATATATATCTTTATCTTTGACACTATTTTTCTATAATTTGAACAAATCCATTATCAATGAAACTACATAGGCATATAGAGTCAATTGTATATATTATATATGTATGTGCCTGTGTGTAACTTTTTACTACTTTTAATACATTTTTCTCTTAACACATATATCAAAATCTTAATAGCCCCTAGGGTTAGCTTAGTTGGTTGAGTTCCTATTGCTAAGTACCTTGCCAGATGGGAGGTCACTGGGTCAAATTTCCTCGATTCCCTTGGGGTTAGGCCCTGCTTGTTTGGCTGGCAAGTAGATCCCTTCGGTTTGATTTGCATGGATATTCCCGTGGATGCAACGACCACCCAATGTCCATGAACCACACTTAAAAAAATAATACAAAATCTTAAAATACATCCCTCATTTATTTCCACTATAACTTTTTGGGGCCTTAACCATTTGGGGAAATAAAGATATGGTGCACTAGATAATATTAATACATGCACACACACACACATATATAATGGTAAGATCCTTATTTGTTGCATTAATGAAAGACTTTGTAATTTGACGAATATAATGAATTTCATAATTTGAAAAAAAAAATTATATAATTAAGATTATAAATTTTGGAAAAATAGTTTTGCCCAAAAACAATTTATTCTCTACAAATTCACACATTTTTGTAGTAAAAATCTATCATTTAGATATTCAAAGGGGCATATGCACTATATTTAGGGTATCTTTTAAGGATTCAATTATTATGCTTCTCTATAGTATTATATTCGTTGGTTTGAAAAATCATACATATAGGATATACTAGGTGAATATTCATTAAAAAATATGTAATTTACTATTAAAAATAATAATATTTTTGGGATATTATCAATTTATTCATATATGTGTAAAAAGATAAGGTGAATTTTTAACCAATTTGGCCATTTTTTTTCTGAATTTCCAAAAAATGGCCAATTTGTAAAAAAAATTCCCCAAAAGAATTCCAATTTATGTTTTGTATAAAAAATAATGTACAAATTCTATGAAAACTCAAAATTCACATAGACTCAAATTCTGTAAACAAAAATTAAATAGTAAGAAAGCCAACTCACATAATATTTTTACACCATCTACAAATTCAATATATAAGTACCTCTAATCATCCCTCCAAGTTAACATGTTATTGTATTTCCAAATTTTCATTACCACTAATGTGCAGTAACCTTTCGGTATGTTTCAACAAACACATTCGACTTACTTGTTTATTTAATATGAAACTTCAACATTAAAATTAGTAGAGCCTCATAACTAGGAATACACCCTTTTTCAATGTATTACATACATAATTATAAGCCTAACAATAGCAAAATTCTCAAGTGACATGACTTATCAATACACAAATTTCATTTTGAAGTGGCTAATCAATCAACGAGTGCCTAATCAATACCCTATTTTTTTCCTTAATTTTTGTAATTAAATATTTCCTTACATATTCATGTGATTGATGTTATTGTTCATTTCATTCAATTGATTCTTTTAAGATGTTTAGTCATAATTCTATTAATATATCTAGCTTTAAAATTTTTCTTAAATATTTTAATTTCATATTTTTTTTTAATGATATAGACTGAATTATTCAATTAATTAGATGTTGTTTCTGTATATTTCACTAGAGTACAACCCATCAAATTAGATGAATGATGTGGGACATTCGAGATTGTATAAAACCACAGGGGACAATGTAGTTTAATAAATCTACCACATGGATTAACAAAGATATTACGATAGTGTTCCAAAAATTTGATGTAGAGTTCCTATATGTTATAGAACTCATTACATTGAAGGTCAAGGATGGCATGAATGATTAAATGGTGAACGATGAATTGGTAAGGAAAGGGTTTTGAATGGTCTTGAATGTGTGGTTTCCTAGGTACATGGTATAAATTAGAATCAAATGCAAATAAAATAAAGAGATTAAAGAGCGTACATAATGGATAAAGAGATTAAAGAGGAAATTTTGAATTTGAAATAAAATTTATCCAGAATTATGATAGCTTTATAATTTTTAATTAATTACATGGTATAAATTAGAATCAAATGCAAATAAAATAAAGAGATTAAAGAGCGTACATAATGGAGAATTTTTCAAGGAAATTTTGAATTGAAATAAAATTTATCAACAATTATGATAGCTAATAATTTTTAATTAATTAATTTTTTTTAATAAATGTTTTTATTTATTTTTAAATTTCCTCATATTTCAACATTATATACTTTAAGTGTACTTAGTTGGTTTATGAACATTTTTACAATCTAAATTACACGAAGCCTCTCAAATGTTTGTGGTAGGAATATTTAATAAATTCCACACGCACATAGTTTTTAGGCAATTTTTTTTTTTTTTTTGGGCAAGGTTTTTGAACTCAAATTTGAGTAAGGAATTGTTTTTTAAAGGAAGGATTTTATGATTAAAATATATTAATGTTCAAGGAATGATGCTCATTCAAGAATGACTCTATGTGCATGTGGGTGATGTACTTGTTATGTTTATGATTGGGGTTAATACAGGCTCACTTGTTGGTTAGTTATGTAAATTGGTTTGATTTGTGATATGTTCGAAAGTGTAAAGAAATTTTTGGTGTCACTACTAGCCTTGTTTTGCAACAATCTTGTTTTCATGGCTAGTGGAAATACATTTGCCAACTTTGTATTTTCAAGATGGGTAAAATAACGTAGGAGCTGCATGAGAAAAAAGTAGCAAATGAACTTCGTAAAGAAGTTCTTCGATTACAATCAGTGGTAGTTGTTTTGCAAGCAGAAAATGAAACTCTTAAGAATAGGTTGCAAACTTCCATCGCTGAGAAAATCCAAAGGGTTGACCATCTAGATTTAACCATGGGAAAATACTTCCATATGCTTGTAGATGAATGTCAAGAGAGGATTGACCTCCTTGATGACTTGCAGGAGGAAGTTGAGTCTTTTTTTGACTCAAATTTGAAGAAGAAACTATAAGAAAAAAATAATCAACAGATTATGGAGATTGATTGTTTAAAAGAAACAATGATGGAGCAATATCATTTTTTGAAACAAGATTATGATGCCTTGTCTCAACAGCTAATTGAGAAGGATGAGGTCATTCAAAAGCTACAAGAGTCTAAGAAGGAACTTAAAATGGAAGTTAGTCTTCTTCAAAAATTTGAGATGTAGACAGTGGATGTTAAGGTGCCAAGCTCTCCTTACACACTTAATGATGTTGATTATCAAAATACTGAAGCTGATGATCATGATGCATCACATGCCTTTGTCATACCCAGTTTTGAAAATCATACTATTGGTATTGGATCCCGATTACTGAGCAAAATGGGATATGTCGGGGGAGGCCTTGGGAAGAATGAACAGGGAGTTGTTACTCCTATTAATCCTGCAGTGCAGACATCAATAGCAGTTTTTGGATATGATCATGTTGTTGCCTCTTCACCAACATCCAACTGTGAGGTGCTTGAAGAAAATGCTCCTAATAAACATATTGATGACATAGCTGCTAGTTTCATTCCAGATGAAAATCTTGTGGCACCTGACTTTGAGTCTGAAAAAAAAAAAAATAAAAAAAAAAAAAATAAAAAAAAAAAATAAAAAAAAATTGAGCTATCTACGCATCCTCATCAGAATAAATTACCCAAACACCAACATTATTGATCAACTAGTAGTCCAACATTCAAATCGTTATCGAAAAGACGTGAAAGAATGAATTGTGGACCAGTGCCAACCATCAGGATCAATTGTGGATGGATCGATGAATGGTCGTGGCATCATTTGAACCAATGCTTGAAGAATTCATATCATTGTATTGCATCAATTTTTTGTTGTTGATTGCCATTGTTCCCTTAGTTGTGCTTCAGGGGGGGAATTTGCTAACAACGAAGACTGTTGATTCTTGCTTCCTCCGTATTTGTGTTTTAGTGGAGCTAGTTAGATTGTGACAAAAATCATTGTCGTTGCTTTGTTGACAATTTTCATATTTTGTGTTTAATCAGTGTGATGGTGATAGTGCACAAACAACTTTAGGAGTGTTGTTGTACAACATTTTCTATACTTACATGCCTCATTAGTTGTTTGTTAATTTATGGTGTTGCTTTTATTTGAAGCCTTGTCTTGGTTATTTAAAGGAACCTAATTTCTCTGCATTTTTTTTGGAGAAGTTGACAGTGTTTTCCACCCTTGTGCCTCTGCAAAAATCCTACTTCAAAGATCAACCGACCTCATTGAGATTTCATGTCTCTCATCTTCAAAGTTTTGGTACTTCAACATTTCCTACTTCTTGATTGGAGTAGGCGTATGTTCTTTCCATTCAATGGATGATTATGGGATCTATAATTTCAACTCCATGACAATTTGAGCATTGACATCTTTCTCTGTTTTTTGGGGGGGGGAGATTTCTCCTAAAGGTTTTTCTCTCTTTCTCTGCTTATGAGAATTTTTACATGGATACCTAATCAGTCATTTTTTCCAGGATCTATTCTTTATTTATTTGTTAGTTACTCCCTATGTTTCGCTTAAGGGGGGTGTCAGACTTGGTTTTTCCAATGCTTCATATCCCTATGAGATAAGTATGATGAGCTATAAGCTCACATAGGTACTTGCATTTGTCAATTTCTCATCATTATCCTTGAGCAACACTCGGCCTCCTCCATTGCTATATAGTGGAGATCTTCTACGTACTTTTACATAACATTATGAGTAATATAATACTCTTACATGTAGCAATGGTCGATCATGGGAAGATAAGAGGTATGAATAGAATAAGGAAGGTAAAATGGCTTTAGTGAAAAGGAAAAAAACTACATTCAATTACATCTTTGTATCATAAATGAAAAATCAATGGGGTGACTGCTAAGTCTACGAAGGCATACATATTCTACCCCCTCTCGTTTTGAATCTATAACCTTATATGAGAAAACACATGCTCTTAACCATTAGGCCCACTCAAGTTATATAACAACTAATAATAATAAAAATTACTGATGAAAATAAAATTAGTAAAAACATAAGACAATATGATTTGTAGAAGTTAAAAGAGTGAAAACTACACACATTCTAAAAATTCAAATTTAATATTTCATCAATTATATAATTAAATAACATAAGAATCTTTAAAAAAAAAAAAAAAAAACAAACCTTAGTAAAATCATATTTGATAATTTTCAAACATCTAATTAAATACAATACAATCTCACACTATGGAAGCTTTCTAATCTCATTACGGATCACCACTTCAAATTACATCCCAAACATTGAGATAATTTAGATTTTTAAGTTCTCCCATTCGACAAGGCAACGATTTTACATTTTTACAACCGATTAGATACAAGAATTGAAGACGTGAAATATTACCTATAAATTTCAGTGAAACCCAAATAGAGATATTCAATTCGTCTTAATTGCCACAACGATGTTGGCAATGATTGTATGCTCCCGCGGTGAAATATCAATACCCTCTTTGAAATGAGATTGACTAAATATGCCTCTGGAATTTCTTTCAATCCCTCATTCACTCTCTCTGCCCTAATATCATTGCCCAAGACTAATATTGGCCTGCAATCATCTTGCGGGCAAAGACTTAATATCATTGCCCAAAACTAATATTGGCCTGCAATCATCCGAATTTGGGATTTGAGGGAAATGTTGAAGACATTGACTTAATATCATTGCCCAAAACTAAGGATCTGAATTTGAATTTAATCTTCCCATGCGTGAACCGGTCGAATGTCTGTACTAAACTTTCAATTAGCGTATTAATCGATCAATTATTCAGTTTAACTATAATATAGGAACTCCAACTATATTTCAGTCATATAAAGGCGAGAAATCACCTAGATTCACGGGCATTATTTCAGTGAGGTAGCCGAATTAAAATAACTTGCACTTATTACTTTATGCTTAATGAATGTTTGACTTGCACATTACTTTATGCTTGCTTTAAAATCACGGGTCCTTTGTGTTCAATGATACAACGAGCAAATCAAACTTCTTAGCGTTTAACAATTTCAAAAGTCTAGACAATTTTACAGGTACAGTTGAAAAGTAAGTAGGCTAAGCTAGTAGGAATTTTAGATCTGAAACCCTCGTCAAATTACACTTTTAATCATTGAAAACAAAATTGAGTTTAATCATTTAAAAAAAAATTAACAAAAAAAAAGTGACTTCAAAAATAATTTAACCAAAAAATATTGATTTTTAGAAAATGTTAATTTTTTATATCAAAGTTTACCTATGATGTCTAACACTTCAAAAGTCTAACAATTTCAGTGGGCGAGAGGAAGAATGGACTCTTAATTAAAGTAAGAATAGGCGAGTCTAGAACTTAGAGACGTAAAAATTACGATTATTTCAAAAGTCTAACCAGAAAACCAATGAAATCGAACACAATTGGGCACACAAGACAATATTCAATAAGTTAGAAATGCTTTTGCTTTTGATATTAATACTATCAAATACAAAGAGGATATACACAATTGGGCATACAAGACACAATATTCAATAAGTTAAAAATGTCTTTTTTCAATAAGTTAGAAATGTTTTTGCTTCAAGTTGAAAAGACACATATGATATTGTAGGGAATAGGATGAATTAACATTAATATTTAATAAAATTAATTGTTTTAGAGAAGAAATGTCTAATGTTGTGTAGGGACTAATACTTGATATATTATTGGTCTCACCAAACCACTAGAAATTGAGAGATACACAACCAATATTTAAACAAAAATAGATAACATTAAGTGTACATATATTTTAATTTATGTCCATAATTTCCAAAAACATTGAATGAGCCCACAATTGTACATAAATAATATATTAATACTTAAGAGTACAAATCATATTGACCCAACTAGAAAACAAATAAAACCATAAATCCTTCCAAAATGGTACAAAGTAGCAATCACTTCAACCCCCACTTATGAGCACTGTAGCTATGTATCCCAAATGCATATCCATACCTACACATACTAAAAGTGAATGTATGTTAGTCATAACTTCTGTGTTGTTCAACATTTAAACCCACTATGTTCAATAAATTACGCCCAACTCAATAACTTCAGTAAATGACACCCAACCCATCCTATTTACCATTAAAACAAATCAAAGCACATGGATCAACAAAAAACAAATTCTCAGCCATTGGATCACATCCAAATCAATCCAGATCACACATTCAAAATGAAGTCATTGCAATCCATGTCCATCCTTGCCACCAATTAAATTCAAGTGCAAAAAACTATAAAGAAGTTCAACCACCACTGAAGTTGCATGTTTAACATTCAAACTATTCACCAGCCCTTGAGACAAACTATCACATAACATTTGACAGTATATTCAGGTTAGTTATTTCAATTACAACACATTTTTCTTACAGTTTTATTTTTATTTCTCACGGTTTTTATTTCAGTTTTCTTACAATTTTATTTTCACGAAAATATATATTTTTTCTATTTTTCTATATTTTGAATCATTTTCAAATTGATTGGAAAATATGACACAACCATAATGCAAAGTATTGGCTAGTATGGCTAGCTATAGATGAAAAAGAATAGAACTTGTGGAGATAAACTTTAAATTGAACTCACAACTACATATTCTAATTCTCAAACCACATGCCTTCATTTCTTCTTTTATTGAAAATAAATATTTCATTAAACTTTTTTCTTGAGAAAAAATAAGTCCAAAAATCAACATGTGATAGACAATCTAGATCAACATCTTAACCAAAAAAGGAACTAGGTGTCACATTTTATAGTTGAAATTCCTCCTAGAGCTTCCTTCATGTTTGAAGAGTGTTATCTATAAGAATAACAAGAGTATTGACATTAGGTCTCTAAGTTGCCAAAAAACCCAAATGAGAATTCAAGGATAGCACCAAAGAAAACAAGAAATGAAGAAGTTTATGAACCATTACATTCAACAACAAGTAGAGGGGTCTACTCATAGTACCAAAAGAAGGTGGAAACCTAGGGAAAACAAGCAATGCATAATTTTATGAAGCATTATAGTCAACAATAAATAGATGGGTATGCTCAAATGACAAGAATGTATAAACCCAAACGATCTTTTGGGAAAATTCAATGCTAAAAGCATGCAAATATGTGAGTAGAGGCAGACATGATAATGATATCAAAAGGAATGAAAACATTGCAACATTGAATCATCTGTCATGCAACCTAAAAATAAACTAACTGTAAGAAGAAGGTAATGGAGGAGAAAAATAAGTTGTGAATAGGATCCCATTTGAATCAAAGTGTCAAAAAGGATTTCGTATATATCTTATCACATAATTCATATATCTATGCAGGTTGAAATTTTTGTGGATGCTCTTTCATGTCGGATCTAGAGTTCTTGTCTCAAAGAAAAAATATAAAGATTGTTCAGATCTTGGTACTTAGAGACCTAATGAAACCAAACAATATAGAAAAACATGAGGCTAAACAATTTAATTAAAATAACAATTTATAAAAAAAGAATTAAACCAAATCAACATCTTAACGAGAAACATCACTTTGTTTAGTTGAAATTCATAGGATGAATGTGAGTGTCTCCAAAAGTGTCACACTTTAAATGGAAACTTTACAATTTTAAATATTTAAGGATTAAATTTAATTGAGACAACAGTAAGGCAATGCACTTTATAACTAGGTCTAAGAACATAGCTAAGGCTACCCTCAGCAGCCAAACAACTTGCAAAATTACTATGTCTTCCCAATCCAAACCTAGGATGTCTGTGGTCACTATGAATAAAAATAATGACAAACATGAGGCTCAACAAATTAATTCAAACAACAGTAACTCCCATATCAACATCTTAACCAGAAAAGGAGCCAGGTGTCATTTTTTGTAGTTGAAATTCCTCCTAGAGCTTCCTTGATGTCTGAAGAGTGTTTTATATAGGAATAACAAGAGTATTGACATTAGGTCTCTAAGTTGCCAAAGAACCCAAACGAGAATTCAAGCATAGTGCCAAAGAAAACAAGAAATGCAGAAGTTTATGAAGCATTATAGTCAACAATAAGTAGAGGGGTCTACTCATAGTACCGGAAGAAGTTGGAAACCCAGGGAAAACAAGCAATGCAAAATTTTATGAATCATTATAGTCAACAATAAATAGATGGGTCTGCTCAGATGACAAGAATGTAGAAACCCAACTGATCTTTTTGGTAAATTCAATACTAAAAGAATGCAAATATGTGAGTAGAAGCAGGCATGATAATGATATCAAAAGGAATGAAAATGGTGTAACATTGAATCATATGTCATGCGACCTAAAAGTAAACTAACTGAAAGAAGAAGGTAATGAAGGAAAAAAATAAGCTATGAACAAGATCCCATTTGAATCAAAGTGACAAAAGGCTTTCTTATATATCTTATGATGTAATTCATATATCTATGCAAAGAAGAAATATAAATATTGTTCAGATCTTGCTACTTAGAGACCTAGTGAAACTAAACAATGTTGACAAACATGAAACTAAACAATTTAATTCAAGTAACAATCCATAAAAAATACCTAAACTAGATCAACATCTTAACCATAAATATCACTTTATTTCTAAGTCACCTGACACGGGGATTTGGGATTCGTAGGATATGGAGATTCGGGTGTCGGATTCGGACACGTTGACCCCCCGGAACAGGACACATAGGATTCGTTATATATTATTTTATTATTATATATATATATATATATATATATATATATATATATATATATATATATATATATATATATATATTAAAAATTAGATATTTCTTACACAAATTCTAATTAATGATACAAATTCATTGATTTCAAACATAGATCTTCATCTATAGCATGCATAGTACATGCAAAATTCAAATACATATCAGTGTTCACATAAATCATGATTCATAAATGAAAGACAACTTAAAACTACAAGATAGTAAGATAAAGACACTGACAGCTGTAGTTTTCTCATTAAGTCATCAAATCAAAATGTGTTACATAGGTATTGTTGGTGCAATGCCAATGGCAAATAGAAATAGAAAATATAAAACAACTACATGTATACAAGCCTGAAGGCAATAGGTAGCCCATGACTCATGAGTCATCAATCCTCAGAGTCATCATCAGAATTAGCATCAATGTCCTCATCATCATGGTCACCACTGCTCTGCTTTGCATCCTCCTTCTCTCCTGTATCCGTAGTCACCTCTGCATCTGTTGGTGTGGAGGACGACCCCTCTAAAATATCACCGTCATCAAATCTAATAGGCTTTAGCACTGGATCATTGAGATCCATGTTGGCCAATGCCAACTCAAAACTGATGTCCAGACCCATATCATCAGGAAAGACATCCTTTTTTATGCGTGTGGGTTTCAATTTAGGGGATTCAAATCCCAGAATCGGGACACGTTGTGTCCTAACAGGATTCATATAAGATTCATACACCTGTTAGGACAGGACGTGTCCCCTTCTGGGATTTGAATCCCAAACGAATCGTGTCCGATTTGCAGGATTCGAACACGTGGCCACTTTATAACGAATCCAGTTAATTAGCTTTATTTAGTTGAAATTCCTAGGATGTATGTGAGTGCCTCCAAAAGTGTTAGACTTTAAATGGAGACTTTACAATCTTCAAGATTTAAGGATTAAATTTAATTGAAACAACAGTAAGGCAATGCACTTTATAACTAGGTCCAAGAACATAGCTAAGGCTACCCTCAACAGCCAAACAAATTGAAAAATTACCATGTCTTCCCAATCCAACCCTAGCATGTTTTTGGTCACTATGAATAACAATAATGACAAACATGAGCCTAAACAAATTAATTCAAATAACAGTAACTCCCATATCAACATCTTAACCAGAAAAGGAACTAGGTGTCACTTTTAATAGTTGAAATTCCTCCTAGAGCTTCCTTCATGTCTGAAGAGTGTTATCTATAGGAATAATAAGAGTATTGACATTAGGTATCTAAGTTGCCAAAGAACCAAAATGAGAATTCAGGGATAACACTGAAGAAAACAAGCAATGCAGAAGTTTATGAAGCATTACAGTCAACAATAAGTAGAGAGGTCTGCTCATAGTACCATAAGAAGGTGGAAACCTGAGGAAAAAAAGAAATGTAGAATTTTAGGAAGTATTACAGTCAACAATAAATAGATGGGTCTCCTCAAATGGCAAGAATGTAGAAAACCAAATGATATTTTTGGCAAATTCAATATTAAAATAATGCAAATATGTGAGTAGAGTCAGACATTATAATGATATCAAAAGGAATGAAAATGGTGCAGAATTTAAGCATCAGTCATGCTACCTAAAAATAAACCAACTCCAAAAAGAAAGTAATGGAGGAGAAAAATAATTTATGAACAAGATCCCATTTGAATCAAAGTGTCAAACAGGCTTTCGTATATATCTTATGATGTAATTCATATATCTATGCAGGTTAACATTTTTGTCGATGCACTTGCATTGTAGGATCTAGAGTTCTTGTCTCGACGAAAAAATATAAATATTGTTCAAAACTTGGTACTTAGAGACCCAATGAAACTAAATAATATTGAAAAAGATGAGGCTAGACAATTTAATTCAAATAACAGTATATAAAAAAGAACTAAACCAGATTAACATCTTAACCAGAAAGATCACTTTGTTTAGTGGAAATTACTAGGATGTCTGTGAGTGTCTCCAAAAGTGTCATACTTTAAATGGAACTTTACATTTTTCAAGGTTTAAGGATTAAATTTATTTGAAACAACAGTAAGGCAATGCACTTTATAACTAGGTCCAAGAACACAGCTAAGGCTACCCTCAGCAGCCAAACAACTTGCAAAATTACCATGTCTTTCCAATCCATACCTAGGATGTATGTGGTCACTATGAATAAAAATAATAACAAACATGAGGCTAAACAAATTAATTCAAACAATATTAACTACCAGATCAACATCTTAACCAGAAAAGGAACTAGGATAGCGCCAATGAAAACAAGCAATGCAAAAGTTTATGAAAGGCTTGTTTTCCAAGTACAAATACAGTCATGGTATTTTAAGTGTAAAAAAAAAGTTATCAAAACAACAATCACTGATATGTTTGAAGACATACAAAAAAATCATTTTGTAGATTTTATTTTTCAAGGATACTAACATAGATGTTGATAATTTTGTGTAATAAAGCAGAAATATGTTTGGCTTGTATGGAAGCATAATTTTCAAATATTCTTAACTAAATGGATGCAATAATTCTGCAGGTAGTTGCATCTCTCGCAAGAGTTAATTATGTTTCTTGTACAAGGAGAAGTGGCAAGAGAGTGACAAGCAGTGCCCGTCTGCAATGCCCTTCCTCAGACGAGGACATGACATGTGATGTGAATGTCAACACTGCTCCAAGCAACATTGTTGAGAATAACCATGCAAATGAAGCTGATGTTGTCACACCATCACCCATAGATCCATTGTTAGCAACAATACAAGGGGAAAGTTCAACTAAAAATATCAGTGCTATAAGAGGTTGGAGAAAAGAAGAAATGTTAGTTTCAATTGATGACATATAGTCTAATGGATATTGAGTTCGGGCATTTGCAAAGAAACATGATATTCCTCCCTCATCAATACATTATTGAATAAAAAGGTTGGTTGGCTCATACAAAATGTAGAGGGCATCTTACATTTATGACTGAAGAGGAGGAGGCCGAGGTGGTTGAGTAGTGTAAAGAGATGGCCCAATTGAGACATGGGCTAGAGTTGATACAACTCAAATCCACAGTTGCTCAAATCTTTTAAGGGATGCCAAACCCATTCAAAGATGGTGTTGTAGCGACTACAACCACCCTCCAAAATTTTGCCTTAGCTTCGTTTTGGAGCCTCCCTACCAACTTTTCACAACACCTTGTCTTGCTTCGTCAAGTACACAAGCTTCAGTGTTTTACTTACACAAAGTTAGCCTGTTGATCATAGCTTGATGAATTCCCCTCATAGGCTGATCACCCAAACTTGGTGCAGTTGCAGGATGAGAAGCTCCCCCAAGAAATTGCGCAATTCTGGAGGGAAACCAACCTTCCCTCCAAAAATTCCGCAATCCTGACTAGCAGCTTGCTGGGCTCCAAAATTGCGCAATTCCAGCAGTCAACACTCACAGTGAAAATTGTGCAATTTTCCCCAACAGGGCTTCTTAGCCCAGAATTTGCGCAAATATGGGCAGCAGTCAGTTGCTTTGCCCATAAATTATGCAAATCTCCTGGGCAGTCAGCCTAGTTACCAACCAGAAACACGTGTTTTCTTCCAGCAGTTGAGCAGCCTCTTACATGTGCAGCTGAGTTGATCGGTTACCTTCGGGACCGAGCAAAACATACTTGCATGCATGGGCTGCTTCTCCCAAGGTAGCATGCAAAGGAATCCCTTGTTTTAGGGATCTATTTTTGGCAATTGGAGATTACATGCAATGATCATTTTAGAAACCTCCCACCAAGTGTTGCTTTCCCTAGATTTGTGGCATGCACGTCACAACCTCGATGTTATCAAAACTCATCAATCGGAAGCACAAAGCTCATTCCTCACATCAACCTTATAGCCCTAACATCCCACATCACATCTAGGAGTTGTCGGCACATTCAACTTAGTTGTTTTGGGGTAAGCCTGCTTTCCATGACTTCTGTTGCATTTTTGTCGATTTTTGTGTTTCTCTTCATATGGACATTGTGTGCTTGATTTCAGTGAGCGCTTGTTGTCATTTTGATACATACTATCTTGTATTATCACTGTTTCAGTTTTCATTTCTATCTCACTGTTTTCGCATGCATGAAATTGTTTTTCATGAACAGTCGCCAATTTGGCGACTCGCCTCACCCACATGCAAGTTGTTCCATTTTTTGAATCTATCATTCAACCTTTGCATGCATGATCATTCACTTATTCTTACACTGAGTATCACCATGCATCGGCACTCACATTCGCATTCAATTACCCGTCGATAAGTTTAGGAAACCTCAGCCTAGACTTTGCCTTCACTAAGATAGCATTGCGCAATCCGAGGAAGGAAGACTTTGTATTCCTCTCCAGAAATATGAATTTTTGTCTAGCCACTATCCTCTAAGACTGGTTTTCTCATTTCCGAGGGACAATGATTGCTGACCCAAAAAATTGCGTAATGCAATCACTAAGCCTACAACCATTTCTAGCTAAGATTATGCATTGCAGCAATCAGCAGCCAAACTAGACTGTGCATTAAGTAGTTCCAACAACCAGTCAATCTCCCAGCAACCCAAACTATGCCTTGCACAATCTTGCCAGTCAGTCTCCCGACCTCTTGACCAAAATTGCGCAACCTTCATGATCAGTCGCACATGTATGTTGCAAGTCAGTTCCCAAGTTCATTTTGGTTTTCGACTAACAGATTGCTTTCCACAAGTGTTGCAATGTCTCCAGGTATTGCAGGTGTTCATCTGCCTCTCATAAGTGCATGTACAATGGTTTCCAAGAGAGCAGAGTCAAAGACACCATTGAAAGCACACATGGAGATGCGGTCGATCAAATTTCTATGAGCTTGCCTAATCACGAAGATATCAAGTTGTTCGTAGACAAGGGCATCAAGATATGACAACAACAACATCACAATGAGAAACATCATGAACAACAACTGAAGGTAGCATACTGAATGCAATGAATTCAACAAATGAAAGAGGAAGGTTGTTGACAACATAGAGATGGAACAAAGTTGCAAGCTCAAGCAGATCCACTGATGAGGAAATAAAATTTGGAGACTCATGCTATGAGGTGATGACATGACATGAAGATCACACAAAGACAAAGAATAGAACAAATAAGGAGTTGCATGTGCTGAAGCAGCAATTCAAGGAAGAACATGAAGTTGCACAGGCAGATGAATGAGTTGCACCAGGAATAGGGACAGTAGTGGGTGCAACATGCACTCATGGATAAAAGTGCGCCCGTACAAGTTTTAGATCTATCCCAACAGCTAGCACAAAGCAGACATGGTGGGCAGTGTTGTTGATCGCATGCAATGGATTCAGCAGCATGCATGTCTTTGTGCATGCACATGTGATCCAACCCATTTAGCACACTCACCAAGGCAAAGATAAGAAGCAAGTCCAACTAGATCTAAACATGTACTTCAACAAGTTGATGTGCATGACCACTAGCACACACTTGAAGATCAGCATAGACACTATGCATCGGTGTGTTGCCAATCCAGCCACACCCAAGAATACCATGCATATGTTAGCAGACAAGTTGGATAAAGAAGTCGAACCAATGCACCAGTTACAACAGAGGCAAGAGTTTGCTTTAGCAAGATGTCACCATGGGGTGCATGCACACCATCACGGATTACCAAGCTTGGCCTTAGCTCACCACCTTCACCATCACAAGCATGTCAAAGAGTTGGTAACCCAACAATGGACTGAGTGTCGGTGATGTCTTTCATGGCTTGCTCAAGCCATGTTGTCTCACATGAGTACATGCGCATTGTGATGTAACATCATGTCAAGTATAAGTCAAGTGTCGATAGCTGGATGTAATAGTTATAGAGTAGATGAAGAGTCATGAGGGCAGATGAACCGTCACAAAGGGGAATGTCAAGGGTGACCCCACCCTTTTCTATAAATAGTCCATCATAACTCATTGGATGGTCCTTTGGTCAGCCAAGCTTCCGATAAGACTATCTTGGAGAGAGATTGGACAATATTGTAGTGTTCCTTGGCTTCTCCACTGCATGGAGCTAGTACATCTCTTTGGAGGAGCAGGTGGATGTGGCTATAACGTTCCACTATTGGGGCTAGTGGTTGGACATGGATGTATTGTATGATCTGAACTTACACTTCTTTATGTAAGAAGAGCCAACACGTTTCATGCATATGCTGTATTGTATTCCAACTATCTTATTTACTCTAAATGGCATATGTATTTGCTTTCTTACGCATACATGTACGGACTATTATGTATGAGTATGTATGAATCTTTTTGAAATGTGTTGTTGGTTTAACCATCACTTTGGATTGCTAGCTTTCTGATCCGGATTTAAACAGGAACGCAACAAATTATAGAGATAACCATATACACAAAGATGCAGCGGAAACAATACTTCATTTCATTAATGGAAAATACTGAAATATGCTTACAACCAAAAATGGAAATAAACCAAGTAGGGCGATGGTAGCTTATCTCTGAGAAGAGATGTGGTGGCTACATGCCTCTGAACTGTTCTAAAACTGTGTTACAATGAGGCTCGAAGGCCTATTTATTATTGAGAAACAATGGAAAACCTTTCACATCCCGAAACCTAACCCTAGAAGATGAACCGCCAAATTGTGGGCCCCGTTTGTGTAAATTGGTACATCAATTTCCCGGGGTCGTAACTTTGGCATACGATCTCCGTTTGACGTGTACGATAGCTCGTTAGAAAGATCTATCCGAGTACTACCACTTTACGAGGCAACATCGATCCATGGACCCATGTTTCCCTAGATTAAAAAAAACATCGTTTAGGGCCTTAAAACGGCTCCGGAAGTTGAGGACCCGAAAAACTGCTAAAAATAGTAAACTGTGCTACAATTTAGGAAACTACAAAAAAGCTGAAAGAGACAGTTGTGGGGGTCCAAATGGGGTAGGTGGGTGGCCACCAACATCCACCTGGATCATTCCTCGCCCCTTAGGAAGCAATGGTCCCCATTGCGTTGAGTTCCTCCATCTGCTGAACTTGTCCTGTAATCTCTGATGTGTCCAGTAATGGTGGGAAGCATGGTCGATGATGGTTCATATTGAACACTTGGTGCAGGCAAAGGAATGGAGGAATGATGTGCTCCAAAGCATTGTTCCCCATAGCCTTGGTACTGCTGTAAGGACCATGTCAGAGTGGTCTGAGCTTCTGATGGGTTCTGGTAAGGCGTTCTTTCTGTTGATGCAACCAGACTTTGTTGCCCACCTGAAACTTGTGTGGTACCCATGTAGGTGAGGAGAAGTTGTTCCTGTGTTTTTTCATGACTGTATCCCTTTGCTGCTGCTGCTGCATGGAGGAACCCTTTGTAGGGGTCATGGATGTAGCAACGATCTTCCCCTTATTTTGGGAGTGAACCAGACAGATGAATTTCCTGGTCTGTGATATGAGCTTGCTGCCTTTATTTGTAGTGATCAAAGATGTGGCGGTAGGTGGGGCTACCTCCGGTATCCTGTATAATGAATTATTCAAAGAAATAATGACAGCACGAGGCCTGGACTCATACACAGCATGTCGCCTCCACAAGTATGGCTGGCCTAATAATACATCACAAACATCCAGAGGTGTAACATCACACAATACCTCGTCTGTGAAGGGTTTGATGCTGTAGGGAAGGCGGCACTGCTGGCAAACTTTTAGATCTCGTCCTTCGTGAATCCACCTGATACTGTATGGCTGTGGGTGCGGTGTAGTCGGTAGGCACAACCGCTTCACGACCTCTGCTGAAATGAGGTTCTTTTGGCTGCCACTGTCGACAATGAATTGCAGCGGCAAACCCTTCACCCACATCTGTGAGTGGAAAAGACGCTCCCCCTCTTCTAGATTTTCGGGCTCATCTTTCTGGATCTTGGAGGTGGCAACAGTGGCGCTGGGATCCGCATCGATGATCTGCTTCCCTTTTCTATTCCCCTTGTCGGGTTCTGGCTCAGGGTCAGAACATGCATCTGATTCAGAAGCCTTCAACTCGGCCACTAGCGACTGCTTGGTCCGACACTCACTTGTGTTATGAGTGGGACTCTTGTGGAACTCACACCACTTCCCCGTGTCCTTCTTCGGCTTCGTGGTGTTGTTCTTTTCTTGCGGCTTCGACGGGTTGTCTTGGGTCACCCCACCTTGGCTTTGTCCTTTTGGCTTCGGATTTGCAGATCCAAAGTCTCGCTTCTTCTGTTTGAACTTTTGCTCGATTTTGACAGCATATCGGTATGTTGTGCCGAGTGAGGGGATGTTCAAAAACACCATCTCTTCCTGGATGTATCTGTGCAGGCAGCCACGGTATTTGAGTACTAGATGCAGCTCAGAATCTTTGATACCCAACTGTGTGCGAAGGGTATGAAAAATGTTTGTGAACTCTGGCACATCTTGGTCTCGTCCCTGCCGCAGTGTGGTCCATTTGATGTATTTGTCCTCATAGCTTCCGATAGGGTAGTACTGCTCCTTGATGGCATCCCGGAAGTCATTCCAAGTGGGTGCGGCTGAAAATAGTGAGCCTGTACTTTCATCCTTCTGCTCGCAGTAGGTTTCCCACCAGTCCTTGACGTGGGGGGCTACTTTGAGAAGAGCGAAAACAATCTTTTCCCGACTCGAAAATTCATGAACAGAAAAATACCCATCTAGCAGATTTAACCATTTATCTACGGCATCTACGTCTATTTGACCCTCAAATATGGGGATTTCAAAATTAACTTGTACCTTGAAGGGTGTGGCATTTCCAGAGTCGCTGTTGGAAGCTGAGGCGTCGCCTCTGGGTAGCCGCTGAAGGATCTGCGCAAAGCTATCCATCATCGCGTTCCTTTGTCGCTCGAGCGCTTCTTCGAGCAAGATTTTGATAGGATCTCCTGCCCCCTCGTCTTTCTTCTCATCCGCCATGGGAGGTCATCGGGATTTGCGAGGCTGGTCTTGCAAAGGTTCGACCAGTTCAAGCCCTAACTCCTTATATCCCGACCTCGTTGGGGACATGCAAAGAAAAACAGAGAAAAAAGCAGACCGCTCTGATACCACTGATCCGGATTTAAACAGGAATGCAACAAATTACAGAGATAACCATATACACAAAGATGCAGCGGAAATAATACTTCATTTCATTAATGGAAAATACTGAAATATGCTTACAACCAGAAATGGAAATAAACCAGCTAGGGCGATCGTAGCTTATCTCTGAGAAGAGATGTGGTGGCTACATGCCTCTGAACTGTTCTAAAACTGTGTTACAATGAGGCTCGAAGGCCTATTTATTATTGAGAAACAATGGAAAACCCTTCACATCCTGAAACCTAACCATAGAAGATGAACCGCCAAATTGTGGGCCCCGTTTGGGTAAATTGGTACATCAATTTCCCGGGGTCGTAACTTTGGCATACGATCTCCGTTTGACGCGTACGATAGCTCGTTAGAAAGATCTATCCGAGTACTACCACTTTGGGAGGCAACATCGGTCCATGGACCCATGTTTCCCCAGATTCAAAAAAACGTCGTTTAGGGCCCTAAAACGGCTCCAGAAGTTCAGGACCCGAAAAACTGCTAAAAATAGTAAACTGTGCTACAATTTAGGAAACTGAAAAAGCTGAAAGAGACAGTTTTGGGGGTCCAAATTGGGTAGGTGGGTGGCCACCAACATCCACTTGGATCACTTTCCATCTTGTGATGCATCTTCACTCATGTGTTCCCTTCCCATCTGAGTGCTATTA
The DNA here is from genome assembly GCA_031772625.1 of Pinus tabuliformis. Classification (NCBI taxonomy): domain Eukaryota; kingdom Viridiplantae; phylum Streptophyta; class Pinopsida; order Pinales; family Pinaceae; genus Pinus; species Pinus tabuliformis. The sequence continues at coordinate 683,458,851 of CM062819.1, forward strand.
CAGGTTGCCAAGGGGTGAACTCATCTCAACCCACATGTGTTAGAACCTCTCATGCACCTTCCTTAACTCACTGTAGTTGTCACACCCTTGCTACCAACAGAGTTATCTTACTTGCCTCTGTGTGAAATTGCAGTCAAGGAATTGCTATACGTCTCACTGCTAGGACTCCTACACCAAACGGTCTGAGGTCTAATTGGGACTTCTTACTAGGGAGATCCCCTTACATGTTGGTGGGTCCAACATCGTCAACAGATGGGTTTCTTGGTAAATCATGGTGGTTTGGGTTTATAAAAAGGCATCTAGACCTTGTATTGCATACAACTAAGGGCCTTGATAGAGACAAAGCTTTAAATTTGCACCCTACAGTTGTACGTAAGTTCTATGACACTCTTTCTAGTACTTATCATAAACATTCTTATGGTGCAAACCATATATGGAACTATGATTAAATAGGTTTACAGACAGGAAGGAATTGTGGCATGCAGGTAATTGCCAAGAGAGGGAGCTCAAATGAGCCAATGATTTTTCCTAAGAGTAGGGAGTGGATAACTATTCTATATTGTGTCAATGCAATTGGTACTTCAATACCGGGATTTTATCTATTCATAGGTAAAAATAAACTGAAAAACTATCTACAAAACCATGAACCATGTGCATGCATGGCTACACATCCCCATGCATGGATGACTAAAGATTTTTTTTTTTTAATTTCCTTTGTCAGTTTGTTACATCTGTATCAGCTGGTGTCTCACCTAATAATAGACACCTATTGATATTAGATGGCCATGGAAGCCACATGTTGTACAAGCAATTGAAGAAGCAAATAATTTGGGCATCGACCTGTTAACACTGCCTTCTCATACCACTCACAAATTGCAACCCCTTGATGTTAGTGTGTTTTTCCCTTTCAAGAACTATTTCAAGTTAGAGTGTGCTGCATGGATGGCAAAGAATCTAGGGGTTAAGGTGAAAAGGTTCGAGCTTGATCAAGGTGGCTCCAGAGACATACATAGGACAAAGAGTGCTGATGGAAGATCAAAAGTCAAAGTGATTAGAATGATTTCGAACTAGGGCCAAAGCGTAGATCTTGTCATCCTAATTATCGTGATGTGAACAGTTTTTCAAACTGAATCAGTGTGCTAAAGTTAGAAGCAGTGAAAGTTTGGTTGACTTTTGCTAACTGGGCATGCTTAAGGAGGCCACAATTTGGACAGAACCCAACCACCGGATTTCAGCCAACTTGGGCCAGATTCTGGGCGAATTTGTGGCCTGGTTAATTTGTCTCCTTTGGCCTAAAATCCGAATAATTTTAAAAGGGTCTATTTATTAAAAAATAAATTAATAAAAAAATAATATATGTGGTGGCGGGCCACCACCCCCGCCACCCCTCATATCTCATAAAAAAATGTTTAAATAAAAGAGGCGGACGGCCATAACCCTGCTGCCGCTTGAACCTCTCAACACCACGTGGGGTGGGTGGTCGTGACCCCGCCACCCCTCACACCATAGCTCAATGTAAATGGAGCGTGGATATGGGTGGGTCGGGCTTGGGGCACGGACCCAAACCCCAACACACTCCCACCAAAAAATTTGTGACAGGAGTTTAGTAAGGGAGCCAGCGAGGGTCAAACTTGCCTAGCCCACATGGTTGACCCCCAAATGGGCAGTCCCATGTAATACGACAACCATCCAATGTACCAATAAATATTTCATACACCAACCATTAATACGTACAACCAACAAATCTGCCACCATTAACACTCCTTTTGAATCGGTTGTGGTTAATGGTTATAAATCGTATGCCAAAAAAAATTAGATGCACGCCTAATTTGAGAGGGTCGGTATTTGATCCTCCGACCTCTCTCTAACCACACAACATATTTACCATTTGCGCCGCCACCACCTTCTCGGTAGATCCGCTCTCCAAACCTTAAATTAACTTTCATTTGCATAGTGTGGGGGGATGGAGGAAGAACCAGGAGCACACACACAAATCGATGTAAGTGGAACTATGACTATCACAGAAACATGGATCAGAACCATGATCCTTGAAATTTTCCCGAGGAGGTAACTATTCAAAGCACTAACTTTTTTTTCTTAATTTCTATAATCATTTATAGGCTCACATCTTCATGTGATTGATATTATTGTTCATTTCATTCAACTATTCTCTTAATATGTTTAGTTCTGATTATATTAAGATGTTTAGCTCTAATTTTCCTTAAATAGTCTAACTTCATATGTTTTTTCCATAACATAGATTGAATCATTCAATTGATTATGTTATTTCTTTTTTTCACTAGGATACAACATATCAAATTGGATAAATGATGTGGGATATCCAAGATTGTAGAACCAAGATTGTGGAAAACCATGGAGAACAATGTAGTTTAATAACTCTACCACATGGATTAGCAAGACATTAAGATAGTGTTCAAAAAATTCAATATAGAGTTCATATATGTTATAGGACTCATTACATTGAGATAGTGTTCAAAAAATTCAATATAAAGTTCCTATATGTTATTCAATATAGAGTTCTTATATGTTATAGGACTCATTACATTATATTAGGGAGTAAATGGTCAACAAAGAAGTGGAAGAGAAGGTGTTTTGAATTGTCTTCAATGTGTGGTTGATTTGGCACATTGTATAAATTAAAACCACACACAAATAAAATAAAGAGATTAAAGATTACACATAATGGAAATTTCTTCAAAGAAAATTTGAATTGAGATAAAATTTATTAATTATCATAGCTTTACATTTTTTTTTACTTATTTAACATATATATTTTTTTAATAAATACCTTTATATATTTAATCGAGTTGTGCATACAACTTTGCTCATTCTATTCTTCCCAAATTGCACACCCAATTCTTTCGGATAGAGTGCCTTCCACATGTCATCTAAAACCAAAAAGAATTTCTTGGTCTTCATATAGGTACACAACTTCATATTCGCCATATCGGCAGAATAGTTGGTTAGATCTAAATTAATTGCAAAAGCAATATCATTTTTCATTTCCAGAATTGGAAATTGGGCAACTGTAACCCAAATCACATGATCAAAAACGTTACTAAGGTGTTGTAGATTGTTTTAAGCAATGTTGTTTTCCCACACCAACCATATCGTATACGCCTATAACGCGAACATGGGGAGCTTCCAAAATCCATCTATGTAGTTGTTCCTCAGTAGAGTTTATTTCCAATCTGACCAATCCGATGTCGGGTTCATCCTGAAGTAGTACCACAAAACACGGAAACGTCGGTTCTAAGCTGATCATGGAGCTCAAGAATAGTTGTGTTCCACTGTCGAATTTTCTTAAAGACATTGGGCTTGCACATGAGGGAATCAATACAATGTTATAGCCACGTGTGTTCGGAGTGATAGATCAACTATCTAGCCTCTCCAAATTTGCGTTGCATCCTTATCAAACAATTCTTCAGAGAATCTAGTGCCTCCCTCTATTGATGTTGGAACTAAGAGATAATATCAAGTAGGAGGCTCTTCATACGATATAACTGCTCTTCCATATGCTAACAGTTGTCATCCAGGTGAATTAGATCATCTATCTGTTAGATGAGTGGAAAATATTAACACTGCTAATGGTGTTACTTGTAGTTCCCGTTATAGTATCCATTGTGTGTACCAACAACAATTGATATCAGAGCAGCATATCAGATGAAATGAGATTAGAATAGAATAGAGTATGGATTAAAAACTATTAGAAAAATTTCACGGGGTTAGAAGAGAGGAGTCTCACTCAGAAATTCGGTTGTGACAAAGTGAACTTGCTTAGAAATAGGTTGCAGTGAGGATATCACAACCACACAGGGACTTAATTAAAACAGAAAGAAAAACAGAGTAAAACAAAAGAGGTTGTGGTAAATCTACTTGTGAAAGAATAATACCATAACGCAATAAGCCACAGTTGATATTATATGTTAAAACATAAGGAAATACATTCAAGTGGTAAATGGAAGCTGCAGCTCCAAGTGAAAAAAACACAACAAACTTACTGCGATTTACGCATTACTGGGGTTGCGGAGTAAACTTCTATAAAACTAGTTTTCACGCGCCCTCTAATATTTCCTCCACAATTTTCTCTTCACTACCTCACAAACTCTCTCTCTCTCTCTAACTTGCCCAATAATACAAATGAATTTTACATCCATATTTATCTCAACATACAAATTTGACATTAATGCATGACAGAAAAAATAATTAATACGCAACATGGGCGATTTTACATAGTAAATGGTTTTCTGAACTTACAAGTGTTGTGAAGTGTGGGCAACAATCGCGCAGTGAATGCTTGCCCATACTTACTAAACTTCATGAAATTCCTTAATTTCTTGTGATGTGTTGTAGAATGGTCCGTGATGTACTTCTTCTCTGACTTCTGTCCTTTCGCCTACAAACTAAATCGCAACCGTCCAATGGTTGACTGGGCAAGCATGGTGTTTTTCAGTGTGTTTAAGGTGGTGGTTGGGATTATTATTTCCAACACTCCCCCTTAATAACAACTGCCGCCATTGAAAATTCCCAAACAATCTTTGAGATAAACAAAACTTTCATGTGCCAATGGCTTTGTGAAAATATCAACAAATTGTTCCTTCGACCTGTAGTGTTGCAACACAATTTCATCATTGTTAATCAACTCTCTAATAAAGTGATATTTAGCATCAATATGCTTGGTCCTCTTGTGAAAAACGAAATTCTTTGATAATGCAATTGCCGATGTGTTGTCGCAGAAAATAGTTGTCGTTCCTTCTTGGTCATGGCAAAGATCCCTCAACATCCTTCTCATCCAAACTCCCTAACACGCTGCTGCTGTTGTGACAACATATTCATCTTCTGCTGTTAACAGTGACACTATTGGCTACTTCTTGGAATCCCATGAAATGGTTATGGAACCCAAATGAAAAACATATCCTGACGTGCTCCTTTTGTCATCGACACTTCCTACCCAATCACTATAAGTGTAACCAACTAGACTAAAATCATCTGTTGCAGTGTACGAAACGCCATACTGCTTTGTCCCATTGGCATACCTCAGAATCCTTTTCGATGCTTACCAATGCATCTCCTTGGGTTCTCCATGAACCTCGACACCAAACTCACTATATACATTATATCTAGCCTAGTGGTGGTCAAATACATCAAGTTGCCTATCATACTTTTGTATAACGTCGAATTGACATTGTTGCTGCAACCTTCTTTGCTCAACTTCAACCCCATGACAGTTGGAGTTGGTGTGGACTTACTGTTCTGCATTTTAAACCTCTCCAAAATGTCTACTACATACTTTTCTTGAGAGATAAAAATGCCATTTTTTGTTTGCTTCACTTCTATGCCCAAAAATACCTTAACGACCCCAAGTCAATCATTTCAAATTCATTCTTCATGACTTGTTTGAAATCAACAATGATGAAATCATCACTGCCTGTAAAAATTAAATCATCTACATATAAGACAATAATGAGAATCTTACCATCATTCTCTTTGATGTAGAGAGTAGGTTCACCATCACATTTGTCAAAACCATTGTCCAACAAGTAGGCATCTATCATGTTGTACCATGCACGCGGTGCTTGCTTCAGCCCATAAAGAGCTTTCCTTAACCGATACACTTTGTATTCTTGACCTTCTACCTCATAACTAGGGAGTTGTGCAACATACAATTACTCTTTTAGGACTCCATTCAAGAACATTGACTTTACGTCCATTTGATACACTTTCCATTTATGTTGCGTGACAATCGCCACAACTGTATGCACTGTCTCCATCCTCACCACTGGCGCGAACATCTCTGCATAATATCTTCCATGTTGTTGATTGTATCCTTTGAAAACTAGCCTTGCTTTGTGCCTTACAATCTTCCCATTGACATTGCTCTTGGTCTTATAGACCCACTTCACTCCAATGACTTGTTTTCCTTGCGGCAAGTCCACTAACTCTCATGTGTCATTCTTTTCTATTGTTTCTATTTCTTCCTCCATTGCCACAACCCATTTTTCTTCTTTGACTGCATCTTCAAAATGGATTGGGTCATCTACATGACAAAAAAAAGAAAATAATGAATTCAGACCAACGCTACTATCAACCTCATCTTACTCATAAATTTCATTTAAATTTTTGAATTTTGGTCTTTTTGAGCTTGCTAAAGATGGGCTTGACATGTCACTTGGTGTTGTGATTTGTGGCATGCTTGGAGAAGCACTTTCTTGACTGCGTGACATTGTCCTATTATTTGTTAATGGTGTTCCTTGTTTCCTGCTTTATTGTGCTTTAATAGTAGTAAAGGGAGTCACTTTTGAGGAATTTCTTGCGACTATCAATTCCTCTTTGTCCTCATGTGGTATACATGCTTTCACATTGATTGTATTCTCTAAACTTCCATCCCATGCTTTCTCTTCTATGAACTGCACATCTCTATTGATTATGACCTTCTTGGTTGATGGATTGTAGAGCTTGTATGCTTTGGATTCATCACTATATCCAACAAATATGCATTTCTCCCCCTTGTTGTCCAACTTCTTCCTCAACTCATCCAGGACATGTGCATATGCCACACATCCAAAGACTCTCATGTGAGTGACACTATGCTTTCTTCCACTCCATGCCTCCTCAGGAACTATGTCTTGAGACTTGGACGCTTTTATTTGGACATCTATTCAAGATATATGTTGCACAAGCGATAGCTTCAGCCCAATAATCATTTGGAAAATGTTTTGCCTTCAACATACTCCTTGCCATTTCCATAATGGTCCTATTATTCCTTTCTGCCACACCATTTTGTTGAGGTGTATATATTGTTGTAAATTGCTTGTGAATTCCATGTTCCCTACAAAAACGTAGGAAATCATTTGAGATGTATGCGCCACCTCTATCAATCCTGAGGACTTTCATGTAGTGTCCACTTTTCTTCTCAACAAGAGCCTTGTACTAGAGAAAGCGCTCAAACACTTCACTTTTATATTTTAGGAGATAGACCCATGTCTTCCTTGTGTAGTCATCTATGAAGGTCAATAAATAGTAGCTTCCACCAATAGATGGTGTCTACATTGGTCCACATAAATTTGAGTGGACAATGTCCAATGCTGCCTTTGCCCTTACTAACTTTGTTATTGGAAATGTCTCTCTATGTTGCTTTCCCAACATACATCCTTCACATAGGCTGTTCATTTTTTCTATGAGTGGAAAACTCTTCACCATGCCTTTCCTATGCAGCAAATTCAAACCTCCAAAGTTGAGATGTCCAAATCTCAAATGCCATTTAACCAATTTTCATCTTTGACCTTTACTTGATAGTTCACTTGTGTGATAATTGCCTCTTTTCTTCCATCCTCTTGTGAGTTCATTGATAGTTGTGCTTGTGCACCTTCTTCTTTCAAATTTAATCTTATCTTTAGGGGAAATATTCTATTATTTGTCATCTGAACCTTTGCAATCAACTGTCTGCTTGGAGGCCTATCTAAAATTGTGCACACATCATTTTTGAAGAAGACATTGTATCCCTTTTGCATGAGTTGTCCAATGCTTATGATGTTATGCTTCAGACCAGGGAAAAAGTAAAAATTTGAGATGTACTTCTTCTCCCCCTTATCTGTTAGGATATTAACTCTTCCTTTTCCCACGACGGAGACTTTGCTATCAATCCCTAATGTCACTTCAAATTTCACACTTTCATCTAGATTGGAAAGCATTTCTATGTTCCTTGACATGTGGTTGCTACACTCTGAATCTAGATACCATATATCGATTTGTTTTTCTTGTGCTACATTACAAGCTAAAAACGTGTTATCATGGTTGTGATTTTCTTTTGTGAAATTTACACTTGTATTGTTACTAATGTCATATTTCTTCTTTCTACATTCATTTGCATAATGACCATACTTCTTACAGTAATGGCATTTAACTTGAGATTTATCATACCTCTGACCTTATGCTTGATTTTGGCTTGGGCCTTGACTTGGATTTTGATTGTTTCCCCTTCCACTTGAGCTTGAAGGGCTACTTCTTCCACCTCTATGTTGGCTTCTTCCTCTTCCTCTAGCATATGATCTTCCTCTGCCTCGGCCTTGACCATAGGAAACTTGTGTCTTGAAGGCATGCTCCAATGAGGAGCTTGTTGCTCTATTAAGTCTATGTTCATGAGAAATAAGTGATGCATGAAGCTCATCCACTGAGAGCTGTGAGAGAACCTTAGTCTCTTCTATGGCCACAACAATTGTATCAAACCTTACTTGCACGCTTCTCAAAAATTTCTCAACTATTCTCCTTCCTTCAAGTGTCTCACCATGAGACCTGATTTGAGTAAGAAACTCAATTACATGTGTAAAAAATGAGTCTACATTCTCAGACTCTTTCATACAAAGTGTTTCAAAGTCTCTTCTCAACATTTGCAGCTTTGTTGTCTTGACTTCTTCCATGCCTTGGTATGTTGCCTGGAGGGTGTCCCATGCTTGCTTGGACTTCGTTGCCACAACAACCCTTGGGAAAATACTTTCGTGAACTAGTTGGAAAATATAGAATAGGGCTTTTGAATCCTTCTTCCTATTGTCCCTCAACAGATCTCTTTTTGCTTGAGATAAGGCATTGTGTGTTGTTGCATCTGCTAGTTCTTGAAAACCATTCTCCACGAAATCCCAAATGTCTTGAGAAGAAAACAGGGTCTTCATTGTAATAGCCCAATAATCATAATTTTTTCCATTAAACTGAGGTATCTGAGGATTAGTCAAACTTGTGCTTGATGTTTCCATTTTTAAGTGTAAAAAAAAAAAAAAAATCTACCTACTGGTAAATATGCTAAATATACAAAAAACAATATGCCCTCAAAACAATTTCTTTAATGCTTAGTAAAAAACACTTGTTTTTACACTTACAGAGTTTAACCCGCTCTAACACCATGTTAGAAAAATTTCACCAGGCAGAGAAGAGGAGTCTCACTTAGAAATCCCGTTGAAGCAAAACGAACTTGCTCAAAAATAAGTTGTGGCTAGGATATCGCAACCACACAGGGACTTAATTAAACACAAAGAAAAATAGAGTAAAACAAAAGAGGTTGCAATAAATCTACTTGTGAGGGATTAATACCATATCACAACCACATAGGGACTTAATTAAAACACAAAGCAAAATAGAGTAAAACAAAAGAGGTTGCAGCGAGGATATCGCAACCACACAGTGACTTAATTAAAACACAAAGCAAAACAGAGTAAAACAAAAGAGGTTGCGGTAAATCTACTTTTGAATGATTAATACCATATCACAACCACACATGGACTTAATTAAAACACAAAGCAAAACAAAGTAAAACAAAATAGGTTGTGGCGAGGATATTGCAACCACACAAGGACTTAATTAAAACACAAAGCGAAACAAAGTAAAACAAAAGAGGTTGCGTTAAATCTACTTGTGAAAAATTAATATCATAACCCAACAAGCCACACTTTATATTATATGTTAAAACATAAGGAAATGCATTCATGTGCTAAATGGAAGCTCCAGCTCCAAGTGAAAAAAACACAACAAACTTACTGCGATTTACCAATTAATGGGGTTGCGGAGTAAACTTCTGTAAAACTGGTTTTCACGTGCCCACCAATATTTCCTTCACAACTTTCTCCTCACTACCTCACAGACTCTATACAAATGACTTTTACATCCATACTTATCTCAACATACAAATTTGACATTAATGCATGACAGAGAAAATAATTAATGCCCAACATGGGCGAATTTACATAGTAAATGGTTTTCTGCACTTGCAGGTGTTGTGAAGTGTGGGCAACAGTCACAGAGTGAATGCGTGCCCATACTTACCTACTAAACTTCACTAAATGCCTTAACTTCTTGTGATGTGTTGCGGAATTGTCCAGGATGTACTTCTTCTCTGACTTTTTTCCTTTCACCTACAAATGCTTGCCCATACTTACTTACTAAACTTCATTAAATGCCTCAACTTCTTGTGATGTGTTGCGGAATGGTCCGCGATGTACTTCTTCTCTAACTTCTGTCCTTTCGCCTGGAAATGCTTGCCCATACTTACTTACTAAGCTTCATTAAATGCCTTAACTTCTTGTGATGTGTTGTGGAATGGTCCGCGATGTACTTCTTCTCTGACTTCTGTCCTTTCGCCTCCAAACAAAATCACAACTGTGCAGTGGTTGACTGGCCAAGTATGATGTTTGTCAATGTGTCTAAGGCAGTGATTGAGATTATTATTTCCAACAAAAACCAATAAAAAAATTAAAACAAGCTTTATGAATAGAAGAAGCAGCAAACAATAACAAACAATAACAGTAACAGAAAAAAAACACTAGTATCTGACCTTAACGCTTCAATAAAAGAAAGAGATGTCTATCCGACCCTAAAGCTTCCCTCGAAAGTAAAGCCACGATTTATTTACCATACCGTGAGATGGTAAAATTCATTTAACACTTTCGCCAACTCTTATTTTTCTACTCTTGCTATAAAATTGTTTAGACTTTTGAAATTGTTGAAAGCTAAGAAGTTTCGTTGCTTATAAATTTGTTATTTATTTAAATGTGTAATTTATTATTTATTTATAATAATATATAGTGGTGTATATTTTTATAGTTGTAATTTTGGGAAAAATATTATGTTACAAAGTGTTGAAATGTTTTATGTTTTAAGTGAACACTCAGACCCACGAGTGACATAAAACTACACAAAACAAAAAAATATAACTGAAGAGGAAAAGCGTATCTCTCTTATATTCACCTATATTTTTTATTCATATACTTAAATGAAGATAAATCGTTTACCTAAAAGATTGGTTTTCTCATAATAGTATATAATTAGTTACTTATTTAAAATTTTATTTAAAAAAAATATCGATATAAAAAATTTATTATTTATTTTAAATTATATATATATATATAAAATAATCTTTTATTCTATAACTTGGATGTGTAAGTTTGTCTATTGGTATGTAATTTTTTAAACTAAAATTTAAAATTATATTTTAAATAGAAAAATAATGTTTACTATACGGGTGGAAATATTTGCAAATAGATTTTAATGATAAAAAAAAACAAATGGATAAATATTTAGTAATAATTGTATTTATAGTTAAGTTTATAATATAGATAGTTATATTTTTTTAAGTGATTTTATTACTATAAAACATACAAAAATATTTATAGCTGGGGAGGCATTTATGAAAACAAACAAAATATATTTGGTTGGGGAAGTGTTTATGATATTGTTACATAATTGGAAAAGACTAATATTGGATTAAGGGTGAATTTTTTTATTGGAATCGCCTATGATATTTTATGAGCTTTGAATTAACAATATGAAAAAAAAATAAAACTGAGTCTTTTTGGTTGAAAGCGAAGCATGTGAAGAAAGGGGGAAGTATTTATAGCATTGCTATAAAACTTGAAAATATTAGTATGAGAGTGATGGTGCATTTCATAGTAAGATCATTTATAGAATTTTATGGGCCTTGAATCAGTGATATAAGAAGGTTACCTTTGTGAGTTTTTTTATTGAAAATGACACATAAAAAAATAGTAACTTGATACATCTCTAATTCTTGTATCTTATAAAATTTTTCACTAAACCATAAATATTGTTAAATAAACAATAAAAATCACCTTAATTTTTGAAAATATATCTTAAGATAATATGTTCTATCATCTTAATATAAATCTTAAATATCATATAATAAATAATATCATTAAATAAAAGTTTGTATTCTTTCAATCTCCCACAATTACACAATCATATGCTTATTAAATGAATCCAAAACTCATGTAAAAAAATAAATTACATTAACTGGTTTGTGGTTTAAGACGTACATAATAACTGGTCATGAAACAAAAAATATTCAGTGACCTACATCTTAATCATTAAGAAAAAAATAATAGTGTAAGGCTTTATTGCAATACTTATTATATAAATATATTTCTCTCCTAATACATAGTTATGAATTCATATTCATTGAGAATTGGGTAACCTATCAATTGATTGATTTAGGTGGTTTAATGATGCACATCATCCATGCCGAGAGTGTGATTTTGGAGAAGGTTTTCGGATCAACTCACGTTTATGGTTTACATTTATGAGTACAACTTGGTTGTAGGTTGCAGATTGCATGTTCATGAGTGCAATCCACTTGTAAGATACATAGTACATTTTTCATGTAGGTTCGAAGATGGTCGTTATCCTCAATGGAATTGGAGTAGGGAATTCATTCAAATAAATTCTAGATCTACATATTTCTACTTCTTGAGTAAGGTTAACAAGCAATTCATAATTCAAAAGAAATTTTAAGCAAGTATTTATAATGGAGAAGCCCCTTGTATTTCCAATGATCATTGGAGAGAGATATCTATATTCATGAGAGATACTTGAGTTATTTTTTACTTTCAGATTGTTTTTAATAAAATATTTTATTTTCTCCCCCATGTTGGGTGGGAAAAAAACACATGCTATTTCACGAGATATTGGGCGAGACTTGGTGAGGATGTCCATCAACTCATGATCAAGGTTTGGAGTTCTTTGGCTAATTTTAGCCTACACCAATTATTGTGGAGTTCAATTTGTAAGGAGGCTTGTATGGCCACTATGGGCAGTGAGTATGTCAATAAAAAGTGAGATTTGTGGTGTAATCATGAGGAAAGATTCCCCTCTTGAGTATGTCAATCAAAAGTGAGATTTGTGGTGTAATCACAAGGAAGGATGCCCCTCTTGTAGAAAATAATGGTCATAATGGTGTAGAGGGTGGTGGTGATGGCATCAAAAGGCTTAAAAATAGTAAGGCGTATGTTTTTCATATTGTTTGTTGTGTGAATCCCTTGAAAATTGGAAAGGTCTAGTAGGAAGGAAAGTTTCCATATCACAATAATCTCTATATGAATAATTCTTTTGCCATTGTTAGCATTAATTTAGCTCTTATTAGCCTCTGGAAGGGTCATATGATTTTCTGGTTAGTGGCCTTTTGGTTGCTTTAATTGTGTGAACAATTCTATGGTAGTTGGTTGATTTTTCCAATGCTATCTCACATTAATGGGTGCTTCTTATTTCAAGCTCTCTGGCTCACTGTTGATTTTGTTTCTCTTTGGTTATCCATTGTTTTTTTCGATGGGTGGTCGGGTTATTGAGAAATGTTATCTTTGGATTGCAATATACTCCAACATTTATTTATTTTAAAACCATCAAATCTAGAATTAAAGTGTGCTTGAAAGAGATATTTTTGAGGTGACTCTAAATAACTATCTGTGTGATAGTTGGGTTTCCCCCAATCCAAGATCCAACTTGAGGCTTGAAGCAGGGAGGTTTTCCAAAGTCTCTGTAAGGTTCCTTGGCATTTTTCCCTTACTTGGAAAAACCCAAGGAACAACCTCTAAGTTTTCATCCTTGCTAAAATAGACCAAGATACAACCTAAATATTCAATAATAATCCACCTAGATGTTCAAGAGCCACTTAAAATTAAAAAAAATATGGATAGTAATAACACCATATAAGGATCCTAAAAATTCCCTTATTTCGAATTGCTAAAGAAGGACAACATGTAGCACAAGGAAAGTGGTACAATGCCATTGACTTGGAATACAAGTTTCCTCATTTACATAAGTGAGAAATGGGACCATTGGGAACCAAGGTGGGAGATTTTATCCGTTCCAAGTGTTTTCTAGCATCCATCAATTATCACCTAGTCTCAATCAACTCTTTGGTTGAAACTTCAATTAACTCCTTGTATTCAATCCTTGACTTAGTTGAATCACACAATATTTGATTGACTCAACTCATGCATTCTTCAATAAGGATTGTTGGTTATCCTACATTTCCAATGGAACAGATAAGCCATCACATATAAGACAACATCATTAGTCGTTAATATAGTCTAGGAAAGTGCCATTCACTTGGCATTGTGTGTATCTTCATCTTCTTCTTATAATTGATAGCTCTCAAGAAGTAACTGGAACTTCTAATCAATTATGTAGTTATCTTGTAACTAAAATGTATTGGCCAAGACACCCAAGTGCGCTTCGAGAATGTATGAGTCCATTAAAGAATGAGTAGAAATGGGTTCTCCATATCCCCTCAATTATACCTACCTCTCTTGGTCATTGAAATTGAGCCTATCCAATCATTACACCCTTGTTCAAGGTATTTTTTATAGACTTAGAAGACCAACATTCTGAAGCAACTATCAAATACACTGAATTTTCTGCCTTTTTCTTCTTTGCTATTGATTCTTGGGTTACATCATCACGTGATTGGTATTGTTGTTCACTGCTTTCAATCAATCATGTTTGAACATTTATTTCATGGACTTCTTAAAATAGTCTAACTTGATATGCTTCCACCATAACAAATATTTCAACTAATATAGTTAACTCTCTTGTCCCCATTGTGCTTCACTTGGGCACAACATATCAAACTAAATGAACGATGTGCGATTTCCATGATGATAGGAAGCCTTGGGACACAATGTAGTTTAATGACTCTATGACATTGATGGCTAAGACTTTGGGACAATATTTGAAGAATTTAACGTAGATTTTCTATATGTCATAAGACTTATTAGAATGAAGCATAAGAATGGTAGGAAGGATCAAATGGGAAAAGTGGCAAGGAGAGGGTCTCAAATTTAATTGAAAGTGTGGTTGGTTAGATGCATTATTTATACTAGAATCATAGGCAAACAAAATAAAGGAATCAAAATGATGGGACCAACCCAACACTATTCGGACTTTAGGCAATTAAAATGATTGTTTGGTGATTATATGATTGGGTAGATATTCGGTTGTGATTACACATGTGAGGAGTACACCATCGGATATTTTGGAATTGCGTTAGGTGGCATTCAATTACACACTTAAGTCTGAGTACTTGCCTCGGGTTGTGTTTTTCCCGCTCCTTGCTATGCCAAAACTCTTTGTTCGTCGTTCACTTGGTCATTTGTCGTTGGGCTTGTCGAGGGTTTGTTCTGTTGTGCTCTGCGAGTTTGAGTAGGCAGCTTTGCTGCAAGTTCTGGGTGCGCCTCTTGGTGACTTTTGTACTGGTTCCTTTATGTAAGCGTGGCTATTCTCTGGCCTGGTTCGTTGGGAAGTTGTGGTTTTTCTTGTCGTCGCCTGGGTAAGTGGTTCTCTTTTATTGTTTGTTTTCCTGTTGTTGGCTCAACAGGTCATCGTGTTCCGAGTTATGTGTTGGTATTTCATGTTCTTGTTGGCAACTCAGTGGTTGGCTTGCATCCAGGCTCGAATTGATGGCATCCTTCCGTCCTCGGCTTCAAATGCAGGTAGCCCTCTTTCCTTGATTCAATTTGTGGTTTTCTTTCCTCAGCTTCTAACCTTGTTTGCTCCTTCGTCTCCGTAGTTGGTCGAAACCCGTGGGTGGAAAGTTTGTCCTCGGCTTTCACTGCAATTCCTCAGGTAAATTAAATACAACTTCCGTTATTTACTTCTTTTCAGGCTCTGTAATTTCGCTTCTGTGACAATGTGATTCTAACACCTGTGTGTCATTTTCTGTGCAGGTGTTGAGGGTTTGCAGTTAGAGGTCTCACAATGAATGTTTCGATCTTGTTCGGTAGGCTCTGTCTCATGAATTTCTTTCAGTCCTCGTTCTGTTTTTAAATTAGGCCTTCTGGTCGTGAGGGTTTGTCATCCTCGGTGCTTGTCAATTGGCTCTTGCTATGAGTAATGTCCTATCTTATTGGTGGTCTGGGCTTCCACTATTGGGTGAATTTTTTGACTGTAAATTCCTGTGTATGAACGATTTTTTTTTCAAAACCCTCACCTAGGGTTTGTCGTTCACGGGCTTGTGCGTCTATGGCTATGTATGAAACAGTTTTCGAAACCCTCACCAAGTTTTTTTCGTTCACTGGCTTTACGCTTGTCTAGGCTTTAGCTTGCAGTGCTACTATGTATTGTTATATACTTGTTTTTGCAATTTTGAAAAAGAAAAACTTCAGGAAAGAAAATTGGTTCGGTTACCTGAATGTCATTTATGTAATTATGTTGTCGTTCTTTTGGTTTACTCCAGATTCTCCGCCTGGATTGCAATTATTGTTTTTCGGTTTGCTTGTGATGTTTCATACGAACATGCGAGAACGTTGTAGGTGCTCTGGTAATTTGTTTGACAGTCAATTTAAAAGAATAATAGGAAATTTCGTTTGGCCTGTGGATGCTTGGCCCGTACTGGAATTTGTTTGTGTCACTCCTTTTCTGTCTTCGTTGTTTTCTTCAATAGAAATTTAAGCCCTCGTTCTGGCCTCTGCTCTTCTGTCTCGCTGTTAGGACCGATTCTTTTTCTCAGGAAAAACAAAAAGAATTAAACACAATGATCTGTGTACAATAGGTTGTCTGTTCAAATGCTTATTAATTCGAAAGCACAATAAAAATACAGTAGGACATACAGATGGACTGAATTGATTTCTTTGTTATTAATATTATTCGAGTGCAAGAAGTGTTGAACCCTTTACATGACTTTCGTTGTTACATTTATATGTTTCTGGTTCACAGTTAATGAAACTGTACAAGTACTTTTCAGTTGTAAACTTTACAGTTACATGGCTTTTAATCATTCGGTTCTGTCCTTATGACAAGATTTTCCTTTTAGACACATTTGTCTTTTCCTTTTAGAATAACAGGACAATTATTAATCCATGGTTTATCAGAAACAAACAAGTAAAATAACCCTAACTGATCAAACTGTCTTTGACTAATCTAGAGATTAAGATAAAAATAAAAATCCTACCTCCTATTCTGACAAACTAACATAAAAGGTAAATAAAATGTTAACTCAACTTTTCAACCTGGGAGAAACCGACACCCAGTCATGGTGCCTGAGTTGGATGTTCCTGCATCAGGCTCCCAGGCAAAAGAAAATCATGACTCCGGTCCATGGGCTCCTCGACTGAAGAACCTGTCTACTCAATCTGCCTGGCATCAAGCCATGAACTGTCCTCAATAGGACGATTCTTCCACTTGACCAGGTATTGCAGATACTCCTTCCACCAAGTTCGTTTGGCCACCTGAGTGTCGAGAATGCACTCGATCTCGGGAGGTTGAACGTAAGGCATCTGCCTCATCCAAGCTTCTCCTCCATCCTGGGTATTCCATGCAGGCCGCGTGGTTCTATCATCTTCCTTTTCTTCTGGGTTAGCTGTGTAGGGGAACAGGTCTGCTACATTAAAGATAGGTGAAATGCCTATTCCGGGTGGCAACTGTATCTCATAGGCGTTCGCCAAAAATTTCCAGAGGACTTTGCAGGGTCCTATCTTCTTATACTTTAACTTATTGTATGCACCCCTAGGGAAGCGTTCCTTGCGCAAATGCGTGAGGACTTCATCTCCCACGTTAAACTGTACTTCCCTTCTCTTCAAATATGCTTGCTGTTTATACTTTAGGCTGTTGTCCTGCAATTTAATTTTTACCTGCTCATGCAAATCTCTCATCGCGTTAGCGAAATCTTCTCCATCTGTGCTTCGCCTTTCTTGTAGTCCAAGATCCCGCAACTCATGCACTCCGCGAGGATGCATGCCGTACAAGATCTGAAATGGACTGAAACCTGTGTTGCGGTTAGGCGAGTTGTTATAAGCGAACTCTACCTGTGCAAGAACTCGATCCCATATCCACGAATTCTCTCCAACCAACCTTCGTAGTAGGTTTCCTAGACTCTTGTTTACCACCTTTGTTTGTCTACCAGTTTGCGGGTGATAAACAGAGCTGTAACTCAGCTGTGTATCCATTTTCTTCCATGGGGTACACCAAAAGTGCCCTGTAAACTTCACATCCCTGTTCGAAAGGATAGACTTAGGCAACCCATGTAACTTGACATTCTCTGTGAAAAACAAGTGGGCCACGTGAGTGGCATCACTGGTTTTTTTGTAAGGGATGAAATGCGCCATCTTCGAGAATCTTTCCACCACCACCATAACTGAATCATAACCTCACTGCGTTTTAGGTAGACCCAAGACAAAGTCTAAGCTGACTGAGTCCCATGGCCTGCTTGGAACAGGTAATCGTGTGTACAGTCTCGTGTTTTGACTGTGACCCTTCGCCAACTAGCACACTTTACATCTGGCCACAAATCGCTATACATCCCTCCGCATCTTTGGCCAAAAGTAGAAATGATTGAGCTGCTCGAGTGTCTCATCCATGCCGAAAAGTCCAGCCAGACCTCCACTATGCTTCTCCCGAATAATATTCTCTCTCATCGAGCAGTCAGGTATGCATAGCTATCCTCCCTTAAACAATAGTTTCTCTTGTAAGTTGTAGTCCAACCATGGACTGTTATCTCTCACAAAGGGATTCTGACATGCCTCATAGGCCTCCTTAAAATTTGTATCAGTCTGGTATAAATCTCTTAAGTGCTCAAAACCCAGCACTTGCACAGTACTCTCTTGCAGAAGTAAAGCTCTCCTACTCAGTGTGTTCGCCACCTTGTTGACCTGCCCACTGATATGTTTCAACACGAAGTTGAAACTCTGCAAATACTCCACCCATTTGGCGTGTTTGTGGTTCAACTTGTGCTGTTGCATAACATATTGTAGTGCAAAATTATCTAAAAATAGCACAAATTCGTTTCCCAGCAGATAATGCCTCCAGATTTTCAATGCCTATATAACAGCATAGAACTCCTTGTCATAAGACAAATATTTCTGTCTACTTTCATTTAGCTTCTCGCTGAAAAACGCCACAGGCTTATCCTCCTGGCTAAGTACAGCTCCAATAGCCATACTGCTAGCATCACAACGAACCTAAAAAAGCTTCTTGAAGTCCAGCAATCTCAGGATCGGCCTCTCAGTGATCTTTCTCTTTAATAGCTGGAAAATTCTCTCCGCTACATCCGTCCACCAAAATGGCTGACTGGCCTTTTTAATGGTGTCCAACATAGGTGCACAAATTTCGCTAAAATTCCTTATGAATTTCCGATAAAAACTTGCTAGTCCATGAAAGCTACGTATCTCAAATAAATTTTTCGGACATGGCCAATTAACTATTGCCGCAACCTTCTCTGGATCCATCTTCAGTTCGTTTTTTGCTATTACAAAGCCCAAATATATCAATTCCTTCTACAGAAAAGTACATTTCTTCAAATTTATTAGCAGTTTATTCTACTGTAATTTTTCCAGCACTTTTCGAATGTGTTGAAGGTGCTCCTCCCTTGTCCTACTGAAAATTAGTATGTCATCCAGGTACACTATCACAAATTTTCCGATGTACTCCTTCAAATTCTCATTCATTAGCCTCATAAATGTATTGGGTGCATTTCTCAGTCCAAATGGCATGACCAGCCATTCGTACAGTCCCTCATTCGTCTTAAAGGTTGTCTTTCATTCGTCCCCCTCTCGTATTCGGATTTGATGATACCCACTCTTCAAGTCTATCTTAGAGAAATATGCTGCCCCGCTTAAACAATCCATCATGTCATCCATCTGTGGTAGTGGAAACCTGTACCAGATGGTGATTTTGTGATGGCCCTCGAGTCTATGCACATTCGCCACTCTCCTCCCTTCTTGGGAGCGAGAACCGTTGGGACTGTACAAGGGCTCAAACTTTCCCTTATCAATCCTTTATCTAGCAGTTCTTGCACCTACTTCCTAATCTCTCCATTGTCCTTGGGGCTCATTCGGTATGTCGCTTTTTTTGGAAAACTGGATCTGGGTATGAAGTCAATATTCTGACTTATGCTTCTTTTGGGGGGTAATTTATCTGGCAAGTCATCCACCACTATATCCGTAATTTCCTACAACATTTTCTAGATTTCTGTAAGTAAATCTGATACCTCTATATGCAACAACACTATTTTTGCTCTCTTTACAACTGCATAACCCGTCTCACTGTCCTCAACTTGTTTCAGAAACTGTTTTCCTCTAATCAACAATACTCTTGGTTCACTTGTCCCTGTTGTCCCTTTCTCTTTGATGGGCACAAGCGTATGCTTGATTCCATCCTTGACAAACTTATAACAGTTCGTCAATCCATCATGTACCACCTTCCTATCGTACTGCCAAGGCCTGCCTCGCAGTATGTGACATACATCCATCGACATGATGTCACAAACGACTTTATCCTTATATCTGCCTATTTGAAACTCCACCTCGCACTGTTCATCCACAAGCAACTGATGGCGTTTTTGCATCCATGAGACTTTGTAAGGGGTGGGATGTTTCAAGCACTTCAATTCCAACTTTTCCACCATCTTTGTGGACACCAAGTTATCTGTACTACCACTATCAATAATTAACTTACAACACTTACCACAAGACTTACAAACTGTTCTAAACAAAGCCCTCTGATGTGTTTATTCGGTGACCTCCTTGGCTAGTTTTAACAACACCTTGTTCAGCACCAGGGCTTCCCCTGTCTCTGGAGTATTTTCTGCTTCTTGGGAAGGTGCCACTGCTTCCTCTGGTTGTTCAACATATGCACCCCTCTGTCCAGCTTGATCTTCCTCTGGACATTCAAATGATCTATGTCCCCATTTATGACACCTGTAACATTGATAACCAACCCCTCTTCCTCGGCCATTTCCCCTGCCTCGCTGGGATGACCTATCGCCTCTCGCATTATCACCTTTGTCCGCTGATCCGGAAGCTCTGAAACTGCTACCTTCCTCATTACTACGAGCAGTCTGCCTTCTACCATATGACTGGCTTTTTCCCCTCTCGACTCCTCGTCCTGTCCAGGCATTCTGCCTTCTAGTAATTTTCTCTTCAGCTTTCATCGCACTCTGATACACTTCTTTAGTGTTCTTTGGAGATAAAATACTAATTTCATCTAAAATTTCTTGTCTTAAACCATTTACGTACCTGTCTGTCCTTTCCACAGTATCCTTCGTATATCTGGCTCTTAAGTTCACTCGACAGAACCCCTCCATGTACTCCCTTACTGTCATTCCTTTATGTTTCAGATTCTGCACATGCCTGTGTAGTGCAATCTGATAGTCTTTTGGCAGAAATCTTCCCTTCAACTTGGCCACCATCCTTGACCAGGTTTTAATCGGCAACTTGTTCAATCGCTTTCTCTCAATCTGGACACTATCCCACCACAGGGCTGCGTGTCCCTTCAATTTCGTCACAGCAAACCTAACTCTGCGGTCTTCGCTGACTTCCTCACACTTGAAATACTTATCCATCTCGCTGATCCAATCCAATAAAACCTCTATGGACAAGCTGTCGTCATAGGTTGGGAGTTATGGTTTGGGTTTACTGCTTGCCACTAAAATAAACCTCAACAATCTCACTTATAGGGTCTCGCCTTCCAGTCCATCTGTCGCTGCTTCAATTTCCTCTTCGTTGTGATCGCCTACCTCTGGGTCTCTTCCTCTCCCTGCCTCTACTGCCTCCAAACGGGCAGTAAGAATTATGATCTCGTCTCTCAGTCCTTCCTCTACTATTCTTCGAGCACCTCTGCCATGACCTCACCTTCCTCTCTCCATTTCTTCAATCAATTTCACCTGCTCTGATACCACTATGATGGGACCAACCCAACACTGTTCAGACTTTAGGCAATTAAAATGATTGTTTGGTGATTATATGATTGGGTAGATATTTGGTTGTGATTACATGTGTGAGGAGTACACCATCAGATATTTTGGAATTGCATTAGGTGGCATTCAATTACACAATTAAGTTTGAGTACTTGCCTCGGGTCACATTTTTCCTGCTCCTTGTTATGCCAAAACTCTTTGTTCGTCATTCACTTGGTCATTTGTCGTTGGGCTTGCTGAGGGTTTGTTCTATTGTGCTCTACGAGTTTGAGTATGCAGCTTTGCTGCAAGTTCTGGGTGTGCCTCTTGGTGACTTCTGTATTGGTTCCTTTATGTATGCATGGTTGTTCTCTAGCCTGGTTCGTTGGGAAGTTATGGTTTTTCCTGTCGTCGCCTGGGTAAGTGGTTCTCTGTTATTGTTTGTTTTCCTATTGTTGGCTCAACAGGCCATCGTGTTCCAAGTTATGTGTTGGTATTTCATGTTCCTGTTGGCAACTCAGTGGTTTGCTTTGCATCCAGGCTTGAATCGATGGCGTCCTTCCGTCCTCGGCTTCAAATGCAGGTAGCCCTCTTTCCTTGATTCAATTTGTGGTTTTCTTTCCTCAGCTTATAACCTTGTTTGCTCCTTCGTCTCCGCAGTTGGTCGAAACCCGTGGGTGGAAAGTTTGTCCTCAGCTCTCACTGCAATTCCTTAGGTAAATTAAATACAACTTCTGTTATTTACTTCTTTTCAGGCTCTGTAATTTCGCTTTTGTGACAATGTGATTCTAACACCTGTGTGTCGTTTTCTGTGCAGGTGTTGAGGGTTTGCAGTTGGAGGTCTCGCAATGAATGTTTTGGTCTTGTCCAGTAGGCTCTGTCTCATGAATTTCTTTCAGTCTTCGTTCTATTTTTAAATTAGGCCTTCTGGTTGTGAGGGTTTGTCATCCTCGGTGCTTATCAATTGGCTCTTGCTGTGAGTAATGTCCTGTCGTATTGGTGGTCTAGGCTTCCACTATCGGGTGATTTTTTTGACTGTAAATTCCTGTGTATGAACGAATTTTTTTTTCAAAACCCTCACCTAGGGTTTGTCGTTCACGGGCTTGTGCGTCTATGGCTATGTATGAAACAGTTTTTAGAACCCTCACCTAGGGTTTGTCATCCACTGGCTTTATGCTTGTCTGGGCTTTATCTTTTTTTTTTTCTCGGTAAAAACTAATTCTATTAAGAGAAAATATGGTACAAAATGACATTACAGCCAAGAGAAGCAAGAGAACGGGCAGCCGGAAAGGAATGACGATCCACCTCGGCCCCTGAGAGAAACTGGGAAGAGAACATTGCTAAACAAGAAGTAACAAGAGGAACAGAGAAACAGGCGTAGAAATAGAGGATTCTACCCAACGTGGGTAGGATCAACTATTCGGCATTTTTTCCCTTTCTTTTTACCAACTTTGACCCAATCAAGATGACTCTGCTGAACTGGCATGATTTGAAAACTAGGCTGGGCTGACGGAGAGGACTCCTTGTCTGAATCCGAGGGAGAGGACTCATGAGTTCTTTTCTGTGAGTTTGGAGGGACCAAAGAATCCTCACAACCAGTCGAAGGCGGATCCTGTGCCTGCTTTGTTTCCATTCCTTCTGCATCCCCTACCTCTTCATCTGAGCTGGAATCCAAATCATCAATAGGAGGAGGATCATGAGGCTTCCAACTTTTGGATTTCAGCTTAGGATTGGCTTTCTTCTTCTGGGCAGGCCGCGAGGGACAAGAGTTCTGAAGGTGCCCTGTGTTATGACAATTTCGGCAGCGAAAGGTTGTGTTCACGTAGTCTAGGGACTGGGTCCAATGGAAGTCTCCAATTTTGAGATTAATCTGATCCGGTAGACCTTTGCTCATGTCTATTTCTCCACAAATTCTGGCGAAGGTGTATATGCCTTTTCCCCTCCTAGAGGTGTCTGTTGCTAGAAAGCGGCCTAGAGAGTCGCCGATTCCTTGGAATATAGCAAAGTGCCATAGATGCGTCGGGAGGTTAGGAAGTCTGACCCAGATGGGGAGCTTTGTGATGATCGCTGAAGAAGGATCGAAATTTGGGAACCAAGGGGTGAGGAATAGTCCTGTTGAGCCCCAAAACCATGGGCCTTCAGTTAATGCTTTTTGGTAATCTTCGTTGAAAGCAAAAACTACAATGAAGAAACCCTTTGAGCAAAGAAGAACCTTGCAGTTGTTGGTCCAATGTGAGTGGATCCATTGGTAGAGATCCGCTGTGCGAGGCCATAGTCCATTGAACCTGCAAATAATGCCATGCTCTGCATATTTTTGGATTTGATCATCCAGCGAAGGAGGCGTTATTTCAATGGAGGGGGTTTCCTCCAGCTTGTCCACCAAGAACGGTTTAGGAGCCTGAGCTGGTGGAGCAGCTTTCTTGGGCTTCTGAGCATGGACTACATCCTTGTAAGAAAAAGCCGCAGCTGAAGATGACTGTCCCACAGCTCCCCCTCTCAAATGGAGGGTAAGAATGATGTAGGCATTTCTTCTAATGCTGTAAAAAGAAAGGGGATACAGATCCTCAAGATGTTTACCTTTGTAGAGGAGTCGTTGAGAAGCGGAGGGAATCCCCAGTCTAAATTCCAGAGATTGCTTGAGGTTCTGCACTAGATCTGAAGCGCTTACCCATTGTAGCAGAGTTTTTCCAGAAAGGAGCCTGATCTGGATCTGGAACGAGGCTGAGAGATCCGGCTGCTGCTTTCCATCGCTTATCTTCTCCATAGAAAAGCGGGCTGTCTCGATTTCTTGCTCCGGAGCTACTGAGTTGGCATAGGCCTGGAGCATACTGGGGTATGTCTTCGTGACTGGCTTCCTTCCAGATGCCTGCATTTGGATAAAGATCTTCATTGCCTCCGCAGCTTGCCCAGTCTGTGCAGATCCTGAAATCACTGCCTCGTCGCCATGCCCATTCTGCATGAACCCCGAAATCATTGCGTTCCACGAAGCCATTTTCTTGACATCTCGTTCACGCATTTCATCAAGCAGTTCGAATGCAATCTTAGCCCTTCCACATTTTATGTACAAATCTAGAAGGGCATTCGCCACAGCCTCAATGCGACCTTTGGGGAAGGAAGCGAGGAGACGGGGTCCGTGGCCAAGCCTGGAAATGAAATCAAACACCCGAATCTCATATTCCGGATCGAAAACCACATTCGTGCTTTCTTCTTCGTGGATTCGAATGAGTACCTTCCTGGGCTTCTTGTCCTCTCTGTTCTTCCAACTGTACCGGAAAATCTCATTCTTCATGCCCCCGCTGAGAGGCGCGGTTTCCATCTCGTTTGCGCCGAGGGATTGCAGAGCCATTTCCGTTTCGTCTTCGTAATGATAGGTATCGTCTGGGCTTTATCTTGCAGTGCTACTATGTATTGTTATATACTTGTTTTTGCAATTTTGAAAAAGAAAAACTCTAGGAAAGAAAATTGGTTCGGTTACCTGAATGTCATTTATGTAATTATGTTGTCATTCTTTTGGTTTACTCCAGATTCTCCACCTGGACTGCAATTATTGTTTTTCGGTTTGCTTGTGATGTTTCATATGGACATGTGAGAACGTTGTAGGTGCTATGGTAATTTGTTTGACAGTCAATTTAAAAGAATAATAGGAAATTTCTTCTGGCCTGTGGATGCTTGGCTCGTAGTGGAATTTGTTTGTGTCACTCCTTTTCTGTCTTCGTTGTTTGCTTCAATAGAAATGTAAGCCCTCGTTCTGGCCTCTACTCTTCTGTCTCGCTGTTAGGACCGATTCTTTTTCTCAGGAAAAACAAAAAGAATTAAACGCAATGATCTGTGTACAGTAGGTTGTCTGTTCAAATTCTCATTAATTAGGAAGCACAATAAAAATACAGTAGGACATACAGATGGACTGAATTGATTTCTCTGTTATTGATATTATTCGAGTGCAAGAAGTGCTAAACCCTTTACATGACTTTTGTTGTTACATTTATATGTTCCTTGTTCACAGTTAATGAAATTGTACAGTTATTTTTCAGTTGTAGACTTTACAGTTACATGGCTATTAATCATTCAGTTCTGTCCTTATGACAAGATTTTCCTTTTAGACACATTTGTCTTTTCCTTTTAGAATAACAGGGCAATTATTAATCCATGGTTTATTAGAAACAGACAAGTAAAATAACCCTAACTAATCAAACTACCTTTGATTAATCTAGAGATTAAGATAAAAATAAAAATCCTACCTCCTATTCTGACAAACTAACATAAAAGACAAATAAAATGTTAACTCAAATTTTCAACTTAGCAGAGACCAACACCCAGTCATGGTGCTTGAGTTGGATGCTCCTGCATCACACAAATTACACGTCTTAAATAGGAAGAATATTTTTCTAGAAATTTTGGGTTGAAATAAAATTGGCTCTACAATTTTATACTTATTGAAAAAATAATATTTATTTCCTATCCTATAAGTACTTTTACATATTATTTAAATTTGTTTTGATTTTAAAAATCTATATTTCATAATATACATAATAAACTTATTAATATTTTTACAATCTAAATCATACCTAAAATTAAATTGATAACTTCTGATCTTGAAAATTCAAAGGTATAAATGGAATGTAAAAACATGCCATATGAAAAGCCAAATGGTAGCAAAAACTACATTCAATCTAATAATGGATATAAAAACACACATTTTGAAAATGAAAAAGTATATTGACTAAAATATTATTAAAAATAATAATATAATATCTAAATTATATTCGATGAAGGAAAGAAATCAGGTAGAAGCGATAACAACAAGAAATGACAATTAGGGTATTTTTGAATTTTTGACCGGAGAATCCACAGTAATAGAGTTTTTACACCAACTTTCGAATCCCAATGGGATCCATCATCAGGGTAAAGAGAAAGATGATAAAGATGATAAAAGAAGAGCCAGATGGAGGGAATAAATACTCATGAGGGATGAATATCAAGGAATAGCACAGGTCGGCCAGACAAATTTATAATGAAATTTAATTTTAATTTTTAATTTTATAAATTAATATCATTTATTTAATATTATTTTTAAAACAAAATCTAAACTAAAATCTAAATAATATTAATATTAATATCATAAAACATTATATAACCTAAATCCTAAATTGAAATATTTTAGAATATCTAAATACTAACATATATATATTAATATTAATATCATAAACATAATATAACCTAAATACTAAATTGAAATTAATATCTAAAAAGCTAATATATATATTAAATAATATCATACCTCTTAATATATAACATTAAAATTATTTAAAACTTAATGACTCTAAAACTTAATATTTTTATGAACATGATTGCTATTTAACTTAATATTTCTATAACCTAAAGTCTATACAACTTAATATATATATTAGAATTAATGTTAATAAAGCCTAAATCAATATCTAAAAACTAAATATATAAATTAATATCATAAATATTTATATAATCTAAAATCTACATTAATATTAATATCTAAAAACTGAATATATATTCATAAATCCTAAATATCTAAAAACTAATATATAAAATTAATATCATAAATATTTATATAATCTAAAATCTACATTAATATTAATATCTAAAAACTGATATATATATTCATAAATCCTAAAGTCAATATAACATTAATATTTATATAACTTAATGACTAAAAAACTAATATTTATAAAACTTAAACATTATATAACCTAAATTTTTAAAACCTAAAATCTATATAACTTAATATATGTAATAGTAATATTATCAATAGAACCTAATATCTAAACCATTAATAATATTTATTTATTTGTAAATTATTAATTAAAAATATTATTTAAACTTATTTTTTTTAATGATGAATCATTTACCAATTAAAATATTATTATTTTTTCTGGGTTGCATATAATATAATAGCCAATCATATTAAAAAAAAAACAAATCTTACGAAAAAGATATTTAAAACGCATTTTAAGTAAACATTCAGACTTTGTATTTACTCGAGTTGTCGTCAATTATCCGTCTTGAAACACAATCTAACAGTATGGAAGCTTTCTAATATCATCAAGGATTAACAAAGAATTACAACCCTGAAGATTGGGATGCTTCGAATTTTAAGTTGTCCCATTCTGGAAGGGAATGACTATATCCTTTTACAGAGTTAAGATACAAAAATTATCCAAGCACAATCTCACAGTATGGATTGCCAATGAATTACCACCCTGAAGATTGAGATGCTTCAGATTTTGAAGTTCTCCCATTCGGGAAGGCAATGATTCTATATTTTTAGAAAAAGGCCAGATGCAGAAATTGAAAATATGAAAGATTACCTATCTCTTTAGATTTATCTGCAATCTCAGTGAAACTGAAAAAGAGAAATAAGAGAAATTCAAGCTGTGTCAATTGCCACAATGATTTTCGCAATGACAATATGGGTGTGCAACGAAATTCCAAATCCTCAGAGAGGTGGGGTTGACAAAAATTTCTTCCGGAATTTATTTCAATCCCTCACTCATTCCCATGATTGAGGAAACTAGCTTGGGACCTGTCAATTCCTCTTACCGCAAACACATAATATCATTGCTAAAAATTAGAGTAGAATAGAATAGGGTAAGGATTAAAAACAAATAAAAAACAAAACATACCGGCAGATGTAAATAATAACAGAAAGACATGTCTATCCGACTTGAACGCTCCCCTCGGAGGGAAAGCTACCATTTAATGACACCTAAGAGGATGACGTCGGGTTATTAGAGGGTCCAGCTGTAAAGTTAATAATTGACTTTGATGCTGGGGAATAGTTGATTGTGGGGTTTGAGATTTCTAGATGAACCACAATCAAGTAACGACCATACAAAACGAAATCAATTATTGAAACGTTAATGAATGTTTGACTTGCACATTACTTTTTTCTTTAAAATCACCCGTCCTTTATGCAAATGAATTTTCTCACCTCTCCAAAATTTCAAAAGTCTAAAGAATTTTAGAGCGAGAGTTGAAAAGTAAGAGTACGCCAGAGTAACACTTACAAAAGTCTGATTTTAGAGTCAGAAAGTAAGAGTAGGCGTGAGTAAGACTTGACTCGTAATTAAAATAAGTTCTAGGAAAAACAAGTTCTCCAATGTATCATATAATACTTTGACTGTTGGCAAAGCTTTAATAGCTGATGTACTTGATTGTTCCTTTGCCAATCTTCTTAACCTATCACTATAATCCAATTGGGTCATGAGTTTGTCATTGATGATATTTGGCCAATTCTTCCTTCACTTCTTGAATGGCTTCAATGGCTATTTTCACCAATTCTATTTGCTCAAATATAACTTGGATTGATGGCCAAATATCATTGATAGAGTCAATATTGGCCTAGAGCATCTCTTTAGTTTGTCCTAGTGGCTTCTGCAGTGCCAAATCTTTCTCTAGGACTTTGATTTTCTTTCCCATTCTTTGGGCTTTCTGTGTTTCTTCTCTTTGCTAAATTTGGGCAAGTTGGCAATTAGTTTCCAAACTTGCCACTTTCTCCTTTAATCTTTTGAGCTCTGTAGCCTGGATGGACATCTCCTCCATGGCTTTTACCAGTTTTGTTGTTTTCTCAGTTGATGTACCTGCTGCTGTAGTGGACTCAGTTGTAATTTGTAGTGTTGTGGGAGGTGGATCTATAGGTGCCAATGATGCTGTCAATACGGAAGGAACTACTATTAATATTGTGGGGATGACAATTCTAGAAGTTGTGGCCAGGTCACTTTGATTCGATTGAATTAAAGTGTCCAATTCCTTCTTTGTCTCTGTGAGTTGATCATTTAGCTTCAGGACCAAGTCCATGAGCTCTTCATGTCCTTGTTGTGCCTCGAGGACTTCTTGTGTTTGAGGATGATGTAGCTAGGGTATCTTTAGCTGCTTCTTGAGTGCAGCAATATCATCATTTTTCTTTTTTATTAGCTGTTCTGTTGCCTTTACATCTTTGGGATCATGTCCCAACTCTATGACTAAGTCCTCTAAGGACTTGATTCTAGTATCTTTGGCCTGTGAGGAGGCCTTCTCCAACTGGAACTATGTTGATATATTGTTAAGAGAGTTTTGTAGTTGGTGGGCAGCAATGGCTTTCCCTGTTAAGGTGGAGTATATCATCTCCCATGTTTTTTTTTGTAGCTCAATCTATTCAATGGGATGAATATCCCTTGCTAGTACTTCAAAATCCACCCTTTTAAAATCGGTTGCTGTCCTTGGCTGCTGAGTGGTTGGCTTGATGAAGGTCATCTACATTTTCCCCTCTTTAACATCAAAGGCTGACATAAGCCTTGTTTGATTGGTAGGGGTCATATTTAGATACTATGCATAGGTTTGGGATTTCAACCTCTCATTTCTAGCCTTTATTTCTTTGTATCTCTCTTTAATATCTTGGTCTTTATCTATTGGCATTCTGAAAGAGGATACTTCAACACTTTGTTGCCTTTCCAACATCTGAGTGTGTGATGTGGAAGGTTCTAGGATGCCTCCAGATGGAGTGGCATGCTTGCTCCCCTCTCTTTCCGTGCTTGTAACGTCAACTGTCTCCTCTGTATATTCCCATTTAGAGACATGATTCACTCTTTGTCTCTAAGCCTGGCTTGTCTCTGCATAGGCTTGTGATATTGCTCTTTCTGAAGTAGTGGCCCCTTCCCTATTTCTCTTGAGGTTCTTCTCCTCATTTAGAGGAGTCTGTAGAACTCGAGGGGTACTCATGGTGGTTTCTAGTTTATCTGATTTCTCTGGTATGTCTATTTGATCTGGAACCTCTAACAAGTCTAGTACTTTTGATTCCTCTGGTACGTGTGATTCTTCTGGCACCTGCAGAAAATAACCCTCATCGAGTTGTTTCTCTAGGTAAATAATGTGTTTTCCACAGAAACTTCAGTACTATCTCTATCCTCTAAAGTGTTTTCCACCCATTGCAATTAGTTGGCATACTTTTCTATCTCAGCGATGCGGTGATGAATATAGGGAGCCATCTTGTTTTTATGGCTTATTTTGCAGATGAAATCCAAGGGATCTTATCTCCATATGAAGCTCTATTTTAGATTTAATCTTTGAAGGATTAGGTCTGCCTCCTTTCCAGCTTCTCTTCTATTACAAATAAAGGGACCTAATTGGTCTTTGATCTTGAGTTGGGATTTCTTCTTGGCTTTGACAAAGGTTACCTCATCTGAATTTATCATCTGCCTGTAGTACTCCAGAGCAAATAACCTCATTGGGAGGTATTTAGGTAGTTTGTATGGGGCCAACTCACAGCCATAAATCCTGATCTCAGTGTGGTTTTGGTACAAGTACCAATCACCTACTTTGGATTGTTTTGAGAGTTGCAGGATCCTCTTTATATCTAAACTAATTCTTGGAGGAGGGCTTCCTATCAGCATTGTCACAATGGGATGTACAAATAGGTCTATGAAGTCTGCATATGAATATGGGGAGTCATATTTATGGATCAATGGAGTCCAGAAAAATTACTGATCTAGGGTGACCTTTTGTGTCAAGCTTCTGAAGAGTAAAGGGGAACTTATCTGCTTGGTAGTATAGAAAAAGGTGATACAAAACAGAGGAATACTTGAAGACTCGCTCATTACTCATCCTAAGGAACTGGTCATGCATCCTATCAGCTATAAAATTGGCATAATCATAAATGACAGCAGGAGGCTGTCTTGGAGTGAAGATATACATGAAAGCCAGGATGATTTCATCTATATACTCACTGGTGGTATAACCTAGGACACTGGATATCATTACTACAATGTCCTGGCCAAATTGGGAAAATATGGTATACACATATGGAGGAGGATCTTTTGGGATATTCTTTTCCTCCCTGATGAAAGTTTGGAACATCTCAGTAGGTTTTATAGTGGTAAGCTTGGGGAATTGGTCTAATAGGTCTCCAATTGAAATAGGGGTTAGGTTTTTTCCTGGTTGAAGTTGCAACATCTCATTAATAGATCAACAATGATGGTGAAAATTATGGTTTGGTTAGCGGACATCACTGCTCTTTGATTGGGGATATAATTTGCATGGCAGTAATGGACAATTTCTGGGAAAATGTGAACTTGAGGGAATTAGTACTTGGGAAAATTGGACTTCCATAGACCAATTTTATCAGCATGGTTTAGGTATTGGTCTCTGTATCGGCAATATAGTTTGAGTGGGGATTCATGGACACAGGTGTCCTTTATCTGGAAATCCCTATCATCGAGGGGGAGGTGGTCTAGGTCGAGATGAGGAGTGGAAATAGGTCTCACATCCATGGTGATTGGGGTGGCCATTATCAGTTCTTGTGGATTTGAGAATGGGGGAGGTGATTTTCAGTCTTTTAGGGCAATGGTGGTTTAGTACAGAGTAGGTTTGAGTTTCTAGAGTTTGTTTAATTAATTTTTTACTTTAACTAAGAAAACTTAGTAACTGGTTCTGAAATTGACATGGTTTTCCAATGAATTATGGCTTAAATACCCGAAATTAAGGAGAACTGGCTCTGAACAGGGTGACTGGAAACTACAAATGGTTGAAAAGGCTCTAAGTAGGCTGGAAAGCAAACTGGGTGCTCTATGGCATCTTTAAGGTGTAATTGGATGTAGGTTGACAGCTTTGACATTTGCAGGTTCGTGCATGAAGGTTTACAGTTGAAAAATCGATTAAAAAAAATGATTTGGGGCTTTTTGGCTTTATGCGCAAAAGTCAATTATGGTGGGTACGGGTGAAAAGTAATCATTTTGGCGTGTAGCGAGGTGAACAATAACCATTTTGGCATGTAGCGGGTGGGTGGTAAATGGTTTCCATCGCATCATTTTTAGGCGCTCGGTGGTATTAGGGGGAGTACGCCTGATTCCATACGTTGAATGACACGTAGCATCAAGGGCCCGACGGAAAACAACTTTTTCGGGCTGGTATTGTTTGGACATCAGGCCAGCCCAAAATGAATAAGGGCCATCAGATGTGGAGGGAAGTGATCATACGGTGATCGGGCAAGGAAGTTGCATGGAGTGTAGTGGGGGGCCCGACGAGCGCTTAAGTGCAACGGTTTTTTAGTTGATGACAGATTAGGGTGGGTTAAGGCATTGGGGTCATTAGCGGAGGGATTAATTGGGTTTTAGACTAAATTAATTGCAGATCGATTAAATAGTGTGTTCTTTAGGGTTTGGGTAGAAAATTACAGTTTATATAATTAAACTATGGTTAGCGTTAATTTATATGTAGGAATGATATATAATGAGGATACGGGTTTTTATCGGGATTTAATAAATAAAAATTAGTAATTAAAAAAATGAGTGGAAAGGGGCACAATACCCTAGGTAAATGTTTTTTCATGTTTTAATTCTTTTCCAACATCAATATAAATACTTAGGATAAGGTGTTTTTGTGGGTTTTTGATATGAAAATGATTTATGTGGGGGGATAAATAGTTTTCCTAGGTAAAAGTATTTTAACTTTAAGAAAGGAGTATTATTAGGGAAAATGAATGAACTGAAGAGGGGGGGATGAATTTTTATGAGGGGTTTTAGTACTTATTGCCTATAAGTCATTGAGCCGAGGGTACGGTCCCTCCAAAAGTCAGAGAAATGCTCTGAGCCTCTTTGACTTAAAAGTTTTGGTACTTTGAACTTTATTGTGGGAAATTAGTTAAGTAAAAGGTGAAATGGATGAGAGAAGTTAATTAATTGACTTTGACATACAATTTCATGCTTGATTTTCCATTTATCTATAGAACTTTCACGATGGAAAAGATGATAAACATGCTTTGTGTTATCAATCATCATGCTTCTGCAATCTTTCTACTACTTACCCACTTACTCATCCTACCATTTTTTCCTCACTTTTTTAGGCTGCATTTGAGCTAGCAAACCCTTATCAGATATTTTTCTTTCTCTTTTACAATAATAAACTAACTAATTCTAACCTTATTACATCCAAAGGCTTAGATTAAACAGTTGAGCTCCTTTTATTTACTCTACCTATCAAATTTTCAGCCAAGATTAAACTGTTTTGGTCATATTTTTATTTTCCATCTATAGACATGAAATTTAAAACATGAAATAGCCAAGTTTAAACATTTTGGCTATCATGGATTGTGGCAAAGATTAAAAACTACACACAATCATTTATTATGCACCAAAAGTAAATAGTAGTGGCATTTTGGCTTGCTCACTTTCATGATATTTTTTCTTTTCTTGGGGTTCATATTTTTCATATTTTTTACCTTTTTGTTCTTTTTGTCCTTTGATTATTCTTTTAGGACATACCCTCTTTACATTTTTTAATTTTTCAATATGGAAAACATATGTAGAAAGAAAAAGTATGTACATATTACAGGTTTAATCTCAGTCATTCAAAAATTATGACTCCTATTGGTATAGGAACCTAACAGTGGCTCCACTTGGGGATGGCATTTCCTGGTCAAATGTCAAGAACTTTGTAGATCAATGGCCTCCTGCATTGCTGTGATATTACCCTGCAACATTTTTCTTATGTGCTTCTGCATTATTACTAGTTATGATAGTAAAACTTTTGAAGCTTAGGGCCTCCTCTTCGGGCTTCAACTTCAAAAATCACCATCCAATCAACTCTAGACTTTTGAAAAATAAAGTACGCACAAATGATCAGTGAAATTAGTAATTAGGTTCAATGTAGTGTTTGAGCATTTGACCATTAACTAGTCCTCCTTATTCTTCTGTGCCATCCATTTCTCTAAGAAAGAAAGCATTATTACCCCTGAAAGCATAAATGATATATGGGCCTTTCCATAGGAAATCAAATTTCCCATGTTTACCTTTATCCTCTCTCCTTGAATCCCATTTTAGAACTTTGTCCCCTAGGTAAAAATCTTCTGCCTTAGTCCTTTTATCAAAAGTCTTCTTGATCCTTTCCTGCACAACTTGAGATCTGATGTACACTTCTTCTCTGGTTGTAAGTGTAATTGGTGATTGTCTCTTCTTCATGTCATTTCACCTGCAACTCTTGGAGCAGTTTCATCACTGGTGTTCCCAAGGAATATGGGAAAACAACTTCCATTCCATAAACTAATTGATAAGGACTAGTACCAATGGATTTCTTTGTGGTTAGCCTATCTGCCCATAAGGCATTTACTAGCTTTTTGTTCCATGTTTTCTTGTTATCCTCCAACAATTTTTTGATGATATTTACTAGACTTTTGTTTGAGGACTCTGCTATTCCATTTCCTTGAGGGTATAAGCTGTGAGTGGCCCAAGGTATTTGAAAGTTGTTGCATTATCAGTGATGATTTTGGTTGGGAACCCGAGTCTAGATAGGATATTGGCCTCAAGGAAGGTTATTATGATGGTGTCAGTGGCTTGCCTTGATGGTATGGCTTCTATCCATTTAGTGAAATAGTCTATAGCAGTGAGGATCCATCTGTGTTGGGCAGAGGAGAGTGGGTGGATTTCACCAATGAATTCAAGACCCCATTGTTGAAAAGGTACTTCAACAGAGATTGATTTTAGGGGTAGGGGTAAAAGCTTTTTCTTTCCTTCAAACATTTGACATTTATGACATGAGGTTACAAATTTCTTTACATCAGAAAACAAAGTAGGCCAATAGAAACTGGCTCTAAGAATCTTGTCAGCAGTGATTTTCCAGTATAGATGTCTTCCATAGTCACCTGCATGAAACTCTTGTAACACCTTGTCGGATTCTTCCTTCAATAAACAATTAAGAAGGATACCTCCATGATTCCTCCAAAACAAAGCATTATCAATTATGCAAAATTTTAAAGATTTCATTTTTTAAAATCTGCTTTTGGTCCTGGATAATTCAGGAGGAGCTTGTAGATTTTGTAAAATATATATGATGTCAACATACCATGGTGATTCAATAAAGGCCTGGTTGATTGGTGGAGTCGCCATCTCCTCTCCATTATCCATTTTTGCAATAAAATTTATGTCTAAGGCCTGACAGTTCGATTCAACCATGAGCTTGGCTAAACCTTAGCCTTTGATTAAGTTTGTTGGTTTGATTTATAGGTCATATTCTAATATAGTAGTGATCCATTTTCATCTCTTTCCATCTCGACCTTCCTGAGTTAGGATGTCCTTGACTACTGCATTAGGGACATAGGCTATTATATGAGAATATAAAATGTAAACTCTAAAATCTTTAATAGCTTTCATCAAAGAAAAGGCTTACTTTTCCATTATATTGTATTTTAAGGGGGCATCCCTTAGAGCTTTGCTAAAAAAGGCAATAGGTTGTTCATAACCCTGATCATTCTTCTGTAGTAGGACTGCAAAAATTGTGTGTTTTGAGGCAAAGGAAAATATAATGAAATCTCTATCAAACTTCGTACTGATCAAAACTAGTGTTTTTGTTAAGGCTAGCTTAATATATTCAAAGGATCTCTTAGCCTCAATGGTCCATTTTATGGTCGAATATTTTTTCAACATATTGTTTAATGATCTAATTAATTATGCTAAGTTAGAAATAAATCTCCTAAGAAAGTTGATTTTTCCTAAAAAGGCTTGTAATTCCCTAATGCTCCTAGGATGTTGTATATGTAAGATGGCTTCAATTCTTACATGATCTATTTAGATACCATCTTTTGAGATTATATGGCTTAATAACTTTCCTTCTTCTAACCCAAATAAATATTTCTTGGGATTCAAAGAAATTCCATACTTCCTACATTTGATGAAAACCTGCCTTAGACGGGCTAAGTGTTGTTTATCATATTTTGAGAATACAATGATGTCATCTAAGTATATTACTAGGAAGTCATGAATTTCCTTAGAAAAAGCTATGTCCATGGCTCTTTGGAAAGTGGCCCCTACATCCTTTAATCCAAAAGGCATCTTCACATACATGAATGTGCGCCAAGGGGTAGTAAATGCAATTTTGGCCTGGTCATCTAGGTGAACTAAACTCTAATTATAACCATAAAACCCATCCAATAATGAAATTCTGGTTGACCCTACTACCCTTTGTAATATATCATCGATTTTAGGGAGAGGGTAATTGTCTTTGAGTGAAACTTTATTAAGATTCGCGAGATCAACACAAAGTCTGATGTCACCAATTTTTTTCCTTGTGGGCACCAAATTTGAAACCCAATCAGAGAATCTAATTAGTGCTATTATCTTGGCCTCATACTTCCTTGGAATTTCCTTTTCAATAGAAGGCAATAGGATGGGATTAATCCTCCTAAGCTTCTACTTGAAAGGTTTCTAGTCTTCTTTTATGGGGATGGTGTGTTGTATGATGCTGGTGTCATAGGACTTGAGGTCCTCATAACTCCAAGCAAAGACATCTTGGAATTCCTTTAATAATTCAAGGTATTTCACTTTTTCGGTAGGAGGTAAGGACTTTGAAAGTTTGATCAATTTTTGATTTTTCTTAGTGCCTATATTACACTCGTCAATATCAGATTTTAAGGGTTCCATATTTAGTTTTCTAGGGATATCATTTGAATCAAACAAGTCTTCCAAAGGGGTTACTCCTTTGGGCAAAAAGTTGTCTTTGAGATTAATGATTCCAGAGTCTTCATTAATTATCTCATCAATTTCAACTTGCTTTAGGTTTTCTACATCTAATTTTGTAAATTTAATGGGATGAAATCTATCTATCTTTTCATGTTCTATTTCATTAAATTCTACTTCATCTTTAAAGTCAAGATCCAATGTTATGTCAGTATCTATATTACTATTTACAAAATCTTCTTTTAAGGTTAAAAAATTGTTTATCTGTTGGTCATTAGCAAATACTTGCTAGTTTTTCAAGTTATGTGGGATAGCAGGTCTGTGCATGACTTCAACAGTATACTGATGGTTAGGTTGAAATGGTAACTTACAAGTGCTGGCAAACATTGCTAAACTATGAGCCTGCATATTATGCTTTCTAGGAACTACAACAACCTTGGTTTCTAGGAAAGTGTTTAGTATTTCTATAATGGTTCCTTTGTAACAACTTAATCTAGGGTCTTTAGTCATATATACTGCTTTAATCTGTTTGATCACTAATTCAGAATCTCCCATGACAGAAACTCTTATAGCTCCTAGTTTTCTAACTAATTTAAGACCTAAAAGAAGTGCTTCATACTCAGCCATGTTGTTAGTGCATTTGAAATTCAGTCTGTAAGCATGGCCCTTTGAGTTATCATTCTCCAAATTGTGTATCCACACTCCTTCTCCTGCTCCTAAATTATTCACTGATTCATCAAATTCAAGGTGCCATAATATCTCATGTTCATAATTCTCATTGTCTGGGTGAATAAAATTTTCATTGTTTGATGTGTTTTGATCATCTTTTTTATCAGAAAGCTCTTGAGTATGGACAATATCATTTTTAGCTGTAACTGCAATTTCTTTTGGTTCTGAAACAATGTTGTTTGAAGTAGTTTTCTTGTGTTTGTTTAGCATTATACAAAATAAAAGAATCAATGTCAGAATGCATGGAATAGATAGGAAAGTTTTGAGGCCTATCCTGGCTACTCACTACATATTTCATTAGGGTCTCTCTATACAACTTTTTGGGATGTCCAAAAACTGAGATTGTGAGATATGACATGTCAAGTTGTGAAGATCCTTGGAGTTTAGGCTGCCATGATCTAGACAATAGAATGCCACATTTAGGTGGGATGTCAGTGACAACTATATCCATGAGAATGCTCTTAGCAGGATATTGTACTAAGGAAACACACAGGTCTTTGATTAACCCTAGACACTTTACCTGACTTGAGTCAAATGAAAATAAGTCCTTGTAAGGTCTATTAATGTTCAAGTTTAATTTTTCCATAATCGATTTAGGCATTAAATTGTGTGAAGCCCCATAATCTAACATTGTATTGTGTAAGATTTTATCATGAATGCTAAGGCTAATACAAAAGGGTGGTACCCCTCCTTCTAGTGGTTTTCCATTAACATCAGGACCAAATATAAGTTCTTGTTGATCATCAAACAAGTGAACGGAGTCTTCATTCTCAACAAAGTTTAAGGTTTTGTTTATTTGAGACTTATAGGTTTTACTTTTAATTAACTCTGTTAAGGGAACTGAGGTTTTCAGTTTAGCCACCTTTGCTCCCAAATTGAAAGGAAAAGGGGCTTTCTTTGTTTGAGGGCTTGGAATTTTCATGGAAGGAGTTTGAGTAGATTGCTCTTATTTTTCTGTGTTTGAGGTCCTTTTGTATGGATTTTCTCCTATATTGTTTGAAGACTTTCCATTGTTTCCTTGGAAAGGATTGAAGTGGAAGGTTGATCATCAGAGGGTTGATTAGGGGTTATATCTACAATGGTGGGACTAGGAGGGTTTTGGTTTGGTCTAGGGAGGATTTGGAGAGTTTCAGCAACTGGAGTTGCTTTGATTTTCTTGGGTTGATTGGGCACTGTTTTCTTGGTTTGGTCAGGAGTATCAGTGTTCTTTTTACTCCTTAAAATGTATTGTTTATGTACCTCAAAAATGGCAGAATCATACCCTTGTTTACAATCGAATGATTCTCTGGACTAGGTCTGCAACTGCTGCAACATATGCAGTTCTTGCTCATCTTGGGTCACGAAGACAGTTTCCTCATCATCCAATCCCATCAGGTTAATGTGTGTGTCTTGTTCAGGGTCATCTAAATGAGATGTTTCAACATAGTTTTCTTGAAAGGGAGGCCTAATATTCTGATCAGGTCCATTATTTCCAGTATTATGATTCTGATTCTTTCTAAAGTTTGTGTTTCAGACAGGAGGTGCCTATTGATTATCTCATTAGGGCTTCCTTTCCATATTTTCTATCTTATCCATAAGTTCTTCCATACTCTTGGTCAAAAAATCTATTTTAAGGTTAGAGGGTGAGGCTTCATCTTTGGAAGATCCTCTCCTTTCGTTCCTAACCCTAGCTCTTTTTTCTAGCAAGTTGACTTCTGCACTAACTGCTACACTCTGCATGTCTTCTAAAGTTGGAGGATTTCTCTCTCTGAGTTGGAATGCCATATTAGTATCAAACCCATAAGGAAACTTTATCAGTGCCAAGTCAGGTGGGGGTCTAAGATTGACTGGTATTGCAATGTATATATTGTTAAAGCTGGTACAGTAATCTTGGACTGTTTCATTTGGTCCTCTTCTAATGTTTTCGTATTTTGAAAGGATCTGTAGAGGATTCTTTTTCTTTTCCCATCTATTTAAAAATTGTTGATAAAATACATCTAGACTATCTATGTTGTTAGCAAGTAACACTCTAAACCATTTCTTAACATCACCAGTAAGAGGTTGAACAAAAAGTCTCATCTGAACATCTCCAATATCAATTTCATGTAATTCAAAGTAATCTGTCATTTTGTTTACATAATGTTGTGCTGTATAAGGTCCTATGCCATCAAATTGGACAATTTTGTTCTAGTAGTCTTGTAGCATGACACCCAGTGGAGCAAGTAACACAAGAGGAGCATATCTATTTGCCATGGCTCTAAGTTGGGCAGGGCTAAGAAGTGAGGTTGGGGTACCAGGAGATGATATAGTAGTTGATGGAGAACTAGGAGTAATAGGTGATTGATGGGTAATGGTAGGTTGGTAGGGAAGTGAAGGTATAAATGGAGGTGAGGAATGAACTTTAGAGGTGGAAGGGAATAATGGTGAACTAAGAGTAGTTGAAACGGGTTTAGAAAGCTCTGGGATCTTAGCAGTAGTAAGGGATGACTGAGGGGAATTTAGAATATACTCATCAATTGACAGGTTTGCCTTTTGGACTTCGAGATCTGCAATAGACTTTGGATCTAGAACTATGTCATCAAGTGCACTTTCAGACCTAGTTCTAAATAGAGAAAGGTCAAGTGATTCATCAAAGGGGAGGTCTTCTAGAAACAACCACTCATCAGGGCATGAATCGGCTTTGATTGAAGGTGTTGGACTTATTGAACTTTCTTGTCTTTTGGATCTTCTCGAAATTAGGTTGGGATTATCCACTACTAGGGTAGGGTTTGGATCTAGATTGGCCCTAGTATAGTGAGTTCTCCTTGAAGCCAGATTTCAATCTTTTTCTAATTATTTTCTTTTTGTAAAATTTTGTAAATAACTTCTAATAACCCTTCAAGAGGCTTGAAATAAAGATTTGAAATTTTCTCAAAGGTTTATTAAGAATGAGGATTTGAGTCCCTAGTATGGTCGCCACTATGTTATCACTCAGAAGTTTTCCCTAGAAGTTATCAAAAGAAGGAATCATCCGAGGTAACCACAAACCAATCTTTTAGGCTCAGGTTCTAGCCAACTTAAGTCCAGAGAGGGCTCTCTCTTTATAATTTAGCTTTGTTTTTATGAGATTTTAGGCTAGTTCTTAGTGTTCATGGGGTTTTGATTTTGGATTGAAGGTAGGGTGGTGGAATTCTTGGAGCAGATGGATAGAGCTAGGTCTTCAAGCCATTGGGCTATGGAGTCGATAAATGGATAGCATAACTGGACTAGATCATTAAAGGGAATGTTCACAAGGTAGGCTACCAAAGCAAAAGGCAAATCTTGAAGTCTAATGGGTGAAGTGATTCTAACCACGGTGAAAGGGCACTTAAGAATCCTTGGACCGGGATCAGAATGAAGAATAGGGGGTGATCATGAACAAAGGGAAATTAAGAATCCTTTGCTATACACCAAAGGAGAAACTATGGAAGCTAAGGAGAAGTTAAGAATTCCCTAGCTAAGATATTTTAGGAGAAAACATTCAGAATGTAAAACAGTCAAGACAGAGTGCATTCAAGCAATTTCTGAAATATCATTCCTTGTTATACATTTAGATTTTAGAGAAACAAACAAGATTATGAAGAAACATAGGAAAAAACAACAGTAAACATGAGAGAATACTTATTTGTATTTCACTTTACACAAGAATCCTGTAAAATATATGATCTTCATTCCTTGATCCAGTAAGCCAATCCAGTACAATAGAACTTTGATTTGAGAGAAAACTATAGAAATGTCTTGGAATCCACACTACATACTTCGAAATGTGAAGTATTTATACAAAAAATAATTACAAAATATCTCATAACAATTCGAGATTTAATCCAGGGAATAAAATATCTTCATGCATGAAGATAGAGACAGATGTAGAACTGCTTCTTGTTGTCCCTTTTATTGTGGTGTTGCTGGCTGTTTCTGTTGAGTTTTGAGCCCTTTAAGCTGGCTGATAGTTGTGGTATTTCTATGCAGGAATCTTCTTTACTTTGATCTTTCACTGATACTCTTTGACTCTGTTACTCTTTGAACCTGTTGATCTGTCCTTTACTTGTTTCACCTGGCTGCCTTCAGATTTACTGTGGTAACTTTCTGATGTAAAACTTTTTCATAGTAAATCTCTCATTTTCTCCCACCATTATTCCTCAGGTAACTTTACTTTCAACATTCTTCTATAAATTTCATCTGCGTATGTATATTTTACAAAATTGGGCTTGGTGAGAAACAAATGTTTCATCTCATGTTTTAGGAAAAACTGTTTCTCCAATGTATCATATAATACTTTGCTTGTTGGCAAAGCTTTAATAGCTGATGTACTTCCCTGTTCCTTTTCCAATCTTCTTAACCTATCACTATAGTCCAATTGGGTCATGATTTTGTCATTGATGGGCATGGGACTGGGAAGACCTTTGTCCCTTAAAATTTGAAACTTAGCCATGAACTTGTCAATGGCTACTTGCATGTTGTGTCACTTCGCTTCTAAGTTGTGCATGAGGTTTCTTTTGGAAATAACTTTTCTGATCCCCAAAATGGCTTCAGTCTTGTCTTCTATGTTAAGCTCTTGGAGCTCATATCTATTTTTGTTGTTTAGGAAGTGGATGAGTCGATTAGCATCCTTTGATTTATCTCCCAATTCTTCCCTCACTTCTTGAATGGCTTTAGTGGCTATTTTCACCAATTCTATTTGCTCAAATATAACTTAGATTGATGGCCAAATATCATTGATAGAGTCAATGATATTGGCCCAGAGCATCTCTTTAGTTTGTCTTAGTGGCTTCTGCACTGTCAAATCTTTCTCCAGGACTTTTATTTTCTCTCCCATTCTTTGGGCTTTCTGTGCTTCTTCTCTTTGCTGAATTTGGGCAAGTTGGCTATCAGTTTAAACTTTGCAACTTTCTCCTTTAATCTTTTGATCTCTGTAGCCTGGATAGACATCTCCTCCATGAATTTTACCAGTTCTGTTGTTTTCTCAGTTGACGTACCTGCTGCTGTAGTGGACTCAGTTGTAATTGGAAGTGTTCTGGCAGGTGGAGCTGTATGTGTCGATGATGTTGCCAATGTGGAAGGAACTGCTGTTGATACAGTGGGGATGATAGTTCTCGAAGTTGTGGCCAGGTCACTTTGCTCCGATTGAATTAAAGTGTCCAACTCCTTCTTTGTCTCCTTGAGTTGATCGTTTAGCTTCAGGACCAAGTCCATGAGCTCTTCATGTTCTTGTTGTGCCTCCACGACTTCCTGTGTCTGAGGATGATGCAGTCGACGTATCTTTAGCTACTTCTTGAGTGCAGAAATATCATCATTGTTCTTTTTTATTAGCTATTCTGTGGCCTTTACATCTTTGGTATCATGTCCCAACTCTATGACTACGTCCTCTAAGGACTTGGTTCTAGTATCTTTGGCCTGTGAGGAGGCCTTCTCCAACTGGAACTGTGCTAATATATTGTTAAGAGAGTTTTGCAGTTGGTGGGCAGTAATGGCTTTCCTTGTCAAGGTGGAGTATATCATCTCCCCTATTTGCTTGTGTAGCTCAATCTGGTCAATGGGATGAATATCCCTTGCCA
The DNA here is from genome assembly GCA_031772625.1 of Pinus tabuliformis. Classification (NCBI taxonomy): domain Eukaryota; kingdom Viridiplantae; phylum Streptophyta; class Pinopsida; order Pinales; family Pinaceae; genus Pinus; species Pinus tabuliformis. The sequence goes on from CM062819.1 coordinate 683,502,047, forward strand.
ATACTTCAAAATCCACCCTTTTAAAATCTATTGTTGTCCTTGGCTGCTGAGTGGTTGGTTTGATGAAGGTCATCTGCATTTTCCCCTCTTTGACATCAAAGGCTGACATAAGCCTTGTTTGATTGGTAGGGGTCACCTTTATTTCTTTGTATCTCTCTTTAATATCTTGGTCTTTATCTGCTGGAATTCTGAAAGAGGATACTTCAACACTTTGCTACCTTTCCAACATTTGAGTGTGTGATGTGGAATGTTCTAGGATGCCTCCAGATGGAGTGGCATGCCTGCTCCCCTCTCTTTCTGTGCTTGTAACCTCAATTGTCTCCTCTGTATATTCCTGTTCAAAGACAGGATTCACTCTTTGTCTCTTAGCCTGACTTGTCTCTGCATAGGCTTGTGATGTTGCTCTTTCTGAAGTAGTGGCCCCTTCCTTATTTCTCTTGAGGCTCTTCTCCTCATTTAGAGGAGTCTGTAGAACTAGAGGGGTACTCATGGTGGTTTCTGGTTTATCTGAATTCTTTGGTATGTCTGTTTGATCTGGCACCTCTGACAAGTCTGGTACTTCTGATCCCTCTAGTACTTGTGATTCTTCTGGCACCTCCAGATGGTGGTTTATGATAATTATTGATTTCAGTTTCTAAATACCTAGCTTCTCCTATATTATTCATTCTTATATCCTGTAGGAGTCAATCCTACTCTTCTACCTATATCCTATAGCTATAACCTATTTCCTATTTCTGAACATTTGTCCTATTTTCTACCTTGTATATATTCCTAAAAGTCTGATCCTCAAGGCCTACCTTTTGATCTTGTACATACAATTCTAATCAACCTATATCATAAGTACCAATAGACCTACCAACACTAAGCATGCATACTTAAGGACTGAATTTTGAAGAAAGGATTAGGTCATGAATACAAAGGATTTATCAAGCCACAAAAGGTCACGAATATGAAGGATTTATAAATTTGTATAGTTTTCAACCTACAATTTTTTTTAAATCTAGAAAATAAAACATAATTGATAGACAAAGGGTATGTGATCATAACAAAAATTAATGGCTAGCTTAGCAAAATCATCATGACCCGATGCTTTTATGACTTGAAGGCATCATAATGGCCGGTATACCCGATTTTATCATTTAAAGACCACTGCTAGGACTCCGAAGGCCATCATTAAAAGAATCCTTGTGTAAGGCATTGAAGGTAGTATTAGTGAAGTGTATGCTGCGATTGAGGGTTCATTGCATAAACAAGTAATGAATGAAGGAGGTAAGTACTGTATTCATTACGAAGTATAGGCATAAGTTTCGACCTGTAGAAAACATTGTGAATTAGAATTGTTGCCATTTTAAAGGTCATAAACCAATCCTCTCTGAGTTTCATAAGGATATAGCGTTACGAGTATGTTGACAATAACAATGTCAACATACGAGTAAAAGGGCCACATCCTAAGCGAGACCCATTAGAACTGGTTGAAAGGAATTGCGATTTTATTGGCAGCATCCTCCATTAAACAAGAGATACACATAATACTCAGGCCCAGGTAGTTCTCTTATCATAACTCCGGTAAAAATTTGTTTTCACAGCATAAGGGAAATATAGTAATTTTCTACAAACTATGGTAGAATTCTTTTACAACTGTAAATTCTTCTTACAAATAGGCTAACAGGAGATAAAAAATTTCTCTCGTGGCAAATAGAGCAGAGCCACAACAATTTGACCCTTCCAAATATCATGAGGACTACATAGACATTTTTAGAGCAAAACAATGGCTGCCATTATTAGAAAAACAGAGTGGGCACAATGAGCAAATGGTAAGGGAGTTTGCCTCTTCATTTAATGGAGAGATAACCATTGTAGGAAACTTGTATTTTAGGGTCTCAAAAGACACAATTGCTCAAGCAATAGGTATAGAGCCCAGAAGGAGAAAGTATTTTAAAACCAAGAAGTTCAAAGAAAAAACATGGACACATTTCATATCCAAGACAAGGACATCATCAGTTGACTAGAAATCAGGGATTCCTAGGAGTTGGCTCATTCATCCATGGGATGAAGTAGTTTATGTCATGCAAAAATTTATAACCTGTGAGGGAAGATACAACATTGTATTTCTTTATCATATCAAATTGTTAATGCATCTAAGAGGGGATTGCATTAAAAGTTTGCCTTATTTCTTTTGCAAAGTTTGAATAAAATGTCTAAGACCATACAAAAACAGAGGAAAAACAAGGATAAGAGTAGTCTACACCATTTTGGTTGATAAAAATCCTGATTGAATTTGAACTACAAAAGATGAATGTAACCTGGAAGAAGTTCTTGGTAACTAATGAGTTTATGACAGATGAGGAGCAAGCAAAGCAACAAAATTCACAAGAAGAGCAGCATAGTTCAAAGGAAGCGCAGCAACATGCAGAATTAGTGATTGATGTAGATGCTATAGAGGAAGACTTTTCAGAATACAGACTAAGTAACTCTGTTCCATCCCTCAGCAGTATCAGAACAAGGAGGATGGTAAGGGAGGAGGCTGAAAAGGATAAAATTTTCTCCACTTACACAAGAAAGTCTAGAAAGACTAAGTTAGGCCAGAAGGGGAAAAGAGTGGAGGAGGATGATGTTCTACAACAGGTGTAGTATGACTACATACAGGGATTGGAAAGTAAAAACAAGGGAAATGAGCAACAAGAACAGAAGGTCTTAAGTAAAAAGGAAAGAAAACTGGAAAGGAAAGTTGAGAAGTTACAACAGCAGCGTATGGAATCAGAGGTTTTGGAAAGAGTAGTAAAAAGAGAAAATGAAACACTCAAAATACAAAGCAAGAAGTTTCAAGTTGAGAATGAAAAATTGAAAAAGAAGATTAAGAATCTCACAGCCTATAAAATGCAAATTTGTAGGAAGGCCTACAAATTTTACAAGCAAAAGAAAGCAATTAAAACCAGGTATCAAATCCTGAAGACAGAGTATGAAGCTCAAATGAACATTAATGCTTTACTTCAAGCAGCAGAGGCAGGCGTAGAGGCACAGGCAAGGAAAAAGTCAGAATTTGACAAGTTAGAACTTATTTTCATGAGGGCATGCAAAATGCTGAGTTTGGGGGAATGTTGGTATCAAATTATGACTGTCCATCCCACTTAAAATTCTATTTTGACTATCAATTTTGACCATTTAACCTTCATATTCCAGCTATAATCCTTAGAAACTAAATGATATGATGTCATGATCATTATTTCTAGCTTGGAATTAATTTTTGAAATTATTATGTTAAAAATGACATTTTTCAGAAAATTACAAGAAGTTGTCACTTCTTGTAAATGCTCCATTATTTGACATGTTGCACAATAGGTGAGTGAATTTGAAGATTGTGGGCATGAAGTAAAATGTACAAGGATGGTGGATCACCTATCCACTTTCAGTTTTGAAGAAAACAGTGTCCTTGTCAACGCTGGTCAAACCCAACCACTTCAACAAGTTTTCCAGATTTTGTGAAGAGAATAATTTCTATTTTGAGAATTTTGCATAAATGAAGGAACTGATTCAATTTCGACCTTCTTGGATGTAATTAATAGAATTATGTTAAGATAATAGGGAGGAGGAATAGCTTCTTTTGTTAGAAGGATTTATTATAAATAACCTATGAAAGAAGACTATGTTTAGAGCTAGATTGTAAACATATGAAAGTATAACTTGTGCATTTTTTATTCCAGACTTAATACAGACTTCATCATCAAGTTTATGTCTCAAGATCTAGTGGTTACACTCTTCTGAATCATTTTATAGTGTGCTTGTGAAGTGTTGAAGGGCCCTCATCACTACGCTGGTACACTCTGTTTTTTTTTAAGTTTCCTTATTAGCTATATATTCAAATTCGAAAATCAGAAGTTATTTTGTGTAGAAGTAAAGGTGTGTTATTAGAATTGTCAATTGAAAAGAGCTTGCATTCGTTGTGAAAAGAACCTTGTAAATGGATTTAACTAATTATGATCTTGAAATTGATATATATGCTTGCTATCATACAATTCCATACTCGCTGATTGGTTTTGACTTTGAAGATAGTTCTGGTTTTATTTGCAAGTGATTCATAAAGTAGTTGTTAAATTCAATTTTCAGTTTGATAGGTGATTCTTGTAAAATATTCAACTGTTATTGGGTTGCAACTTTACTTATCTTATTCACTATTTGATTTAATTTGTTACTGAAATAACCTTGGATTGTTATGATTGGGAAAAGTTCTATTGAGCAATATTCTTGTAAGGGAATGTTAGGATTTTAACTAGTCATTAGCACTTTGTTTCTGTTACTTAGCAATCAGAATTCATAATAGATGTTTTTATATCTAGATTGATGCTTGAGTGATTGAAAAAAGACAATGAAAGATCTCTTAAAAGGGGCACTGTTAATTTCATTGGCCAAGTTGTCATTAGAACCTTAGATCCTTCTAGATCTATAATAATTTAGGTGGGCACCTCTAAGTGTACTTTTCTCGGGTTGATAAAGGAATTAAGAGCTTAACTTACCTTAGTAAGTAAAGACCAAACAAAGTCCATGGTGGAAATTGATGAAACCCTCTTTCATTTTCTTGGCTTTTGTCTTATGCTAGATCGCACCATCCTCTGCATCAGTAGTGCAACATAACATAGCAAAGAAGAGGGAAAATATTTGAATGTTCGTCAATTGGATATTATCATTTTAATTAATTAGGTATAAGTATTTGGAACTTGAAATGGACAAAAATGTTCATTGTGGCAAAGGATGTTATGGTTTTGGTTAATATGGATTTTCCACATGGTGGTAAGAATGTGGGTCATTATTAATGATATAAATGTATGTGGAAGTGAATTGGGTGTAAAATATTGAAATGTATTTGATTATTAACATCTAGATTTTGACTAACATTTTTAATTTTACTATAATATTATTTTTCTTATTATTTATATTTATAAACTAATAGAAAATATTATTCTCTTTTAAATACGTAATTAAAATATTAGTTAAAATATTTTAAATTTTGAATTATGCAGTGTATTTTTATACTTTTAAACTTATTATGTAATAATAATGTAAAAATAACATATATTAATAAATATATAGTTAAAATTGGATAAAGTGATAAATTAAAGAAATGCATATTGATAAAATTGAAAATACATATTTAGCCCCAAGGGATAACTCAATTGGTCGAGCCCGCATTGCTAAGTACCTTTCCTATTGTGAGCTCACGAGGTCAAATATCCTCGATGCCCTTGGGATTAGGCCCAATATCTTAGGCTACCTTTGATGGATCTGTGGATTATTGCTTGTGGACATAGCGGCCACTTAGTGACCGCGAACCATGGTTGCATTAAAAAAAAAAAATGAAAACACATATTTGAGAATTTTACCTCATATTAGTTGGAAAATGAGAATAATAGATTGTATCTATATAATATAATTGGTCATTAAAAATTACTATATTTCAAAAGAAAAGGAAAATGAAAAGTCATATATTGAAATAAATTTTGTTTAAAGATATAAAAAAATATAACATGTCTAAAATAAATACAATAGATTTTTTTATAAATACAGGTGAGATTTTGAAATAGGTTAATATAAAATTATGAGGTATAGAGTAGTCAATAATATATTGTATTTTTAAGGTATCTCTTACGTAAATTGTATTAGTTCAAAACCTTGTGGATCCAGCTTATTGACTTGAGAATACTCTATAGCACAATTTGGTAGAGATGTAATGTTTAAACATTTGACTCAGTCAAAATAAATCAAAAGTTTTTCTTCTTCTTGTGTTTTCCACCTAGATATAATTAGGGACATAGCAAGATTCAACACTCAAATGTGATTTTTGTCAACATACGATTTAAATGGAAGCGGTAAAAACTGAAATGAAAATGTAAAGAAATATTTATAATTGAAAAAAAAAAAATCTCGATCAGGTGTGGTGCGAACTTGGCGATTGAAGAATCAAGGAATTTAATGGTGAGAGCCTCGAAGTGTCAACCGACCACCTT